>JAJEJO010000796.1:428551-487725 GCA_020662805.1 Glaucomys volans | reverse complement strand
GATGATGTTGGAAACTGTTATGCTAAGTGAGATCAGCCAATCCCCAAAATTCAAAGGCCGAATGGTCTCTCTGATAAATGAATTATGATGCATAATGCGTGGAGGGGGGGAGGGTGGCAAGAATGGAGAAAGAATAGATAGCATAGAGGGAAGGGAGGGGTGGGGTCGGGGGTGGGGGTGTAAGAATATTAACAGAATGTGTGACAGACATCATTGCCCTGTGTACATGTATGAATGCACAGATGGTATGATTCTACTTTGTGTACAACCAGAGAAACATAGCTGTACTCCATTTGTGCTCAATGAATCAATAAGCAAATAAAAAAATAATAAAATAAAATTTAAAAAAAAACCTAATTGAGTAGCAATACTGACCTTTATTGGTCTTTGATCCAGAAAGTGACGTATTCTTGACTTCAACTATCCCTAATGATCTTGCTACCATTTTTTTTAAAGATCATTTTGATTCATTGTACACATATGGGGTTCAAATTTTCTTTTCTATGGTTGTGCAAGATGTACATTCATATCATTCTTGTTAATCACACATGTACATAGGGCAATGATGTCTGTCTCAGTCCACCATTTTTCATGGTGGACTCTCTCATTTCCTCCCTCTCTCTCTCATTTCCCCACCCCCTCCCTCTCTCATTTCCCTCTACATAATATAAAGATCCTCCATTCCTCTCCTTGCTACCATTTTAAAATTCTATCCTGTTATTTACTTACAAATCTTTATTCCAAAAGTGAAATATTCAGGTTCTGCCTTTTCTTATTGTATGTGAATATTTTGCATGTTGTTATTTTGAAACATTTCAAAATTCTCAGTAGCAGAGAATTTGACTCAGTCTTATTTTTTTTGTAAATGAGAACTTGTAATATTCTTCTATAGTTAAGATGGAAGAAAAGGGAAGAAAAATATCCTTTTTGCAAAATGTGTATAAATAAAAATAACTGCAATATTAAGCACTTTTCAATGAAAGGCCATTTTTTAAAAAATCATAAAAGCAAAAATTCCTGCTCCTCTGATGAAAGATATTTCTCCCATCCATATAAAAATCCTATTTCCAAACTGTTGTCAGAACACCACCAGACTTTCCTCCTCACACATCTCCTCTTCCCCATGTCAGATCTTGGTCCTTATAACAAGTGAAATATGGCCTGACTGTTCAGGTGGTCACTAATTTCCATATTTCACAGTCAGAAAATAATTGTGGGCTTCTGTCATAAAATAATTATCTCCAATTAGTTTTACAGCACTTAAAAAATATAAATATAGTTCAGTGTTTTCTGGTTACTTTAAACAATAGAATTTTTATTCCAGGAATAATCTCATCCTTCTAAGATGAATAGATAATTGTCCACAGTTTTATACCCCAGGGGGATTTTCTGTAATCAGACTTGGGCCCACAGAGAGATTTTTCTTTTCAGGGAGAAAAGAAACCAGCATATATTTTAGCAGTAATGTTTAGCAGGACAGGTTTTATGAATTGTAAAACTGAGGTGTCACAAAACACAACTGATTTTCCCCAATGGACTACTGAGTTCTAGGGTAGCATATGAAACAGAAGAAGAAGGTGAAAATCCCCCAAACACAAGAAATCTAGCAGAAAACACCTCATTAGAGAGAAAAGCCTGACAAAAATATGAGACCATGCTCTGCCTCAAAGCATTTGCGAGATTATGAAGTAATGTCGGGGTGGAGGCTACAGCGTAAAACGGAACACTTATACAGGGGGTAGCTGAATCCCCCATGCCATGGCCCTTCAGGACCGAGAGGATGGAAAGACTCTCCCACACACCATGTATTGGTGATTAAATATTATATATAACTAGAATGAGACAGGGGTCCACATAAATGGCAATTTGTTTTTTTCTCTTAAAAGGTATCATTGTTGAGGAATATTGTCCATATAGAAATAAGTGTATCAGCATGGAAACCTATAACTGATGTCACTCAATACTTTGATCCCTTTAATTTGAAATGTAACTAGAGATTTGATACAAAATTCTATTTTCTGTAATCTATAAGTTGTCAACTTTTATACATTCTCTTCCTCTGTAGGGAAAGAAAAAATTTGGAAGCCACTAAGTTGCCAAGTGTTTGATACCTGTTTGTTAGGTTTATTCATTTCAGAACACTAAGAGTAAAGCCTAAAATCATTCACCCAGGCCATGCACCACAGTCAAATCATAGCTGTGAAATGAGATTTGAGAAGATACATAGTTCAAAAAGTAGCTCTCAGGCATATAAATTTTAGATAGTGCTATAGAAATTTAAAATCTGCAAATTGGGTCATTAAAAGTATAGTTTTCCAACTGCCCTTACTAAATCTTTCTGGGTTTTAGATGGTTCCAATGCACTGTTTTGAATCATTGATAAAGGACACCAACATTTGAAATATAGGCAGATAAAGAAGTACAAGTAGAGAACAGAAAGATACAAGGAAAATCAGTAAAATGCAGTCAAGTTATGAAAGTTTGGTTATAAAAGAATGTGATGAGTCAAGTTCAAAAAGTGGCAGAGCATCTCTTCCAGGTCCCTGCCTGGGACAGCTGCCTGCCCACCCTGGCAGCCTCTCCCCTCGTTCGCTGTGCTCCAGTCCTGGATCCAAGAAAACAGCAGACTCCTCCCGGCCTTAGGGTCTTTTCACACGCTGTTCTCTATGCCAGGAAAGATATTCCCTGTTCCTATCACCCCACTCATCCTTTCCTGGCCAATTTGCAATCATGCTTCAGGCTTTATATTAATATCTAAACCAACCTCACAAGCACACATATTTGCTTATGTCCTCCTTTTTCTTTTATTTGGAAATTTATAGTGAATCATAGTAATTTGTGTTTATTGATTTAAGTGTTCTATCCCTTGATGAACTCTAAGTTCTGTGGCAATAGAAGCTGTCAATCTTGTACACTGTCATACCCCAGCTTTTCATCTGGTTAATTATAATCTGTTCTTTGAAGTGGGCACTATGTAGATTTGGAGAACATTGGGGAAAATTTGCATATGGACAGGCATTTCTTGGGTACTTTAACTAATGTCACTTAAATTTTTTCCACCTAGGAGCTAATAAAGATTAAAACATTATATTTAGATGATATGTTTCTTTAGCCTTCATTGTTGTATCACTGTTGTCCCTCATGACATTCACTTTTATTTAGAGTCCAGGCCAGTTGCCTGATAGGATGTCTTACTCTCTAGATTCGTGTTATCACAGATGATATGGCTTTGGAGAAGGGTCCAAGGAGTCCCCTGAGAAAAGGTGGAACTTAATTCAGGAGTGACAGGAGTCCTTGGCCTAAGTGAGGGACAAGAATTTCAGCACAAGCAAGTCAGAGGCATAGACAAAGGTTTACTTATGAAAGTAGATTTACATCCAGGGGAGAATGGTGGTTATTTCAAGAGAGACTGTTCTTGGGGTAAAGTGAGATTGGGGCCTTCTGGAGAGTGAGAGATGTGCTTTTGGGGTTCCAAGCTCTTCTTTTAAAGGAAACTTGGTGAGGGATGGCATGGAGAGGAATACAGGAATATCAGTCTGCTGAGGAATGCAGGAATATCAGTCTGCTAATCGCAGAACAGATAATGTTGGTCTGGTTAATCTCAGAATCCTCAGAGTGACGGGTCTTCATTATCTGATCAATAGATAGCAATGGAAAGTTCCCCAAATTGTAGATTTCTCAAAATACCATTTCTCTCCTTAATCTATTTATTGGGGAATTAATTAATAGTGCTCAAGGTAATTATTGTAAGTGAAAAGATTTATGGTTAATTTTAAGATGCAGAATTCCTAGGAATTTGGGAGTGACAATCCTGGGACAGAAACTGGCTTAAGGAGTAACAGGCCTGGAAAAGTATGTGGAACTCCTGAAATAAAATTTTATTCCCTTGGCCTTACTTTACTTCTCCATCCTACCTATTTCTTTTTTTTCTATACTACCTCAGTCTAATAGTTTCCTCAGGATTTAAAAATTTTTGACAAGACATCTGCATAAGTGGCATTGGAAGTAACCTTTCTTTCACCTGGAGAGACACTGTAGTTTTTCCAAATTTAATGATATGATGTGTTGATTTGCTTACAGAACAATATGTGCTCTTATATTTTGAAAAATGGGCCTCAAACGTATTACCACATCTTCCAAAAATGAATAAGGACTATTGTTTAAAACCTTAAAAAGGAACAATGAAGTCAGGCCCTGTACCAGCTACTAAAAGGAGCAGGAAAGAAAAAGGTCCAATGCATATAAGCCATAATGAACTAATGCACAGCATGAGAACTATTGTTAATAATATTGTATTGCATACTGAAAATTTGCTAGGACAGGAGTTTTTAGATGTTCTTAAAATATACATACAAGAAAAGGTGATAGTTCTGTAAATTTGTTTGAATGCACTAATCGTTTGACTACAAACACATCAAAACATCAGTGAATACTTCAAGTGCATACAATAAAATGATTTAAAAATATTCTAGGTGTTATTTAATCACCTTACTATGATTATTTAAAATCTTTTTACTCTTGTTAATAAAAGCCAAAGACATCAGCATGTGTTATTTCCTTTTCCAGTCTGCCTGAAGGCCCTAGCTCAAAACCACAATTTCCATATGAATCCCCAAAAGGTCCATTTCAGAATCTTGATAAAAACAAATTTATCTACAGGATGCTTTTTTCTATTGATACTATCAGCATATTTAAGTGTTTCCTAGTTTAAGATGACAATTACTGTGACATTGTACCAAAGACTGTCAAATTCAGGATTTATAGAAATATTTCAGTCTAAAAGTGGATATATTGTGGAAACCATGTTTAAATCAAGATCAGCGGAATAAGAACAAGATTGAATGAAAAGCAATTATGATTTTTAATCTTGAAATTATTTTCAAGGATATATTTTTAGATATTCTATTTTTGTACCTCCTCTGACTCTACATTTAATTCTTCCATTAAAGGGAATGAATTCTTTGTCTTAAAAAATTCATTGTTAAGGAACTTGCAGCCAAAATGTCCCTGATTTAAAATCATTGTCTATTTAAAATTCGTTCTTAATTTTTTTTGCTATTTAGCTTTTCTCTCAAATTAATAATAATAATAATAAAATTTTGTGTAATTCATATAATCTAATGTCAGAGAATGAGAAAATAGAATCCTTCAAATACTTTGCCCATGATCCCTATCATGCCCTGTTTTTCTCCCAATGGAACAGCAGGTATTATACCAAAAATTTAAACATAAAAAATTGACATTCATCCACCTGTAATTCCAATGACTCAGGAGGCTGAGGAAGGAGGATTTGAGGTCCAAAGTTCAAAGCCAGCCTCAGCAATTTATTGAGGCCCTAAGCAACTTAGCAAGACTCTCAAAATTAAAACAAAATAAATAAAACTAAAGAGGTTGGGATGTGACTCAGATCGAGCACCCTAGGTAATCCCTGATACGTAAAAATAAATAGATAGATAGATAGATAGATAGATAGATAGATAGATAGATAGGAGTTTACAATAATAAATTATAAAGCATTTATTTTTAAAGAACAGTCAATGTTCATTCAGTTTCAAAGGAGCAATTTAAAATAAGAAATGCTTAAAACAAATCATAACTATCCTTTATCAAAACACATTAAGCTTCATGTTTGTATAAATATGTCAAAATATGCTCCACTGTCATATACAACTATAAAGAACAAATTAAAAAACTTAAAAATTAAAATAAAAACCCAAAGACATTCAGTTCATTTTTACTTATTTTAACTGTTAATTATGAACCAACAAAACATGATTAATGTAGCAGATCCTATGTAGATTCTGTAAACTATATGTCATATATGAGTTGAATACAATACAAAAAGTTTTATAGGGGTCCTGCATAGTTTAAGACCATGTAATTATTTGGATCAGCTCAGAAAATCATGTTTTCTTCATAGCAGACTCTGACTGGAAGAAAAGTATGATCACACTCTTTATTTGAAAATATATTTTATTTAATTTGGTATGATATGCTAAATAAGGAACAAATTGTTATGGCAAAAAAGCCTACAAAGAAATCAGTTTAGGATCTCTTCTATGTTATACAAATACCCAGCCTGATGAGTACATAGACTTCCCTGGCAGACCAGGGAATCAGTGTAACTCCAGCTCCTCAAATAAAAAGAATGGCACATAGTCAAAGTTCCGCAAGTGAAACCAGCTGCAGGAAGGCAGATTGAGGTAGGTTCCTATTCTCAAAATAGACAGAGGCAATGAAAATATTTCTGGCATGGCAGAAGTGATAGAATAAATGATACTAAGGATGCATAACTTAATTCTCTAATCTTGGTAGTTCATATCATTTTTCACTGAATTTTTTGATTATATAATGAAGAAGCTTAAGTGTGTATAAATAATATCTGTTCTTATACTAATGCTGCTAAGCTTTTGAAATGTTGTGTCTATTCCAAATGTAAAGTGATATTCCACCAGTAGACTAATTTAAATAGTCATTTTACAGAAAATTGTTGTAGGAAAAAAATGAGAATTTTGGGATAGATGAGAAGAAAATAATATTTGGTTAAAAGTCACCTGACTGAGGCTCTAATAGTTATTTGCTTGGGTGCTAACAAGTTTTTCATAACATAATTGTTTAAGAGTTATATCAATAATGATACTTTTTCCCTCAAGGAGATTACAAATTACATAATTAAACAGGTTTACATTCTCAAGCTGATATGGGGTCATAGTAATTTTAAAGACTCTCCTTTTGAATAATGAAACCTTTAAAGATCTGTCTTAAGAAAATAGACCTCTTGTTTATTTGTGCCATCTACTCATATTAAATTGTTTATGAACTTTAACAAAAATTCCTTTTCAAAAATTAGGATAAAATTTATCATAGAATGAAAATGGAAGTTTAAGGAAAGATTAAAGAATGACATATAGTATCTGAATTGCAAAGTATCTGCTCTTTTCTATGAGTGTTGTTTTCTATGAGTGCTCTTTTCTATTTCATTTTCATCTGAGTTATTTAAATTCCTACTATTGATATTTACAATACTCTGGCAATTACATCTTTTACAACTAAAACTATAGTCAACATTTTTGGATGCTAATATAAAATGTGTGAGAACCTAATATCCGATGCCCTACTTGAGATACCCCCTTCTAAAAATGAAACCTGCTTACTCTAGATAAACTCATTGTCACCTGTGAATTAAATTGTCGTCATTCTACTGATCACTTCCTTAAAGTCTGACTTCCTTAAAGTCTGACCCAGGTCTCTGCTGAATTTTTTCCTCATTCATTTAATAATTTAATAAATATTTAATGCCTATTAAATCTATGTACTCCTTTAGATTATTAGGAACAATGACAAAAACAAAAATACTCCAGTCCTCAAATAATCACATGCTCCTGGGGTAAATAGTCACTAGGCAAAGGACAACTCAATATTTTACTCTGCATTATTTAACATGGTGGGTCTAAGAGAAATAAAGTAATTGAGGAATTGAAAAACATCTAATCTAAATTAAATTACCCTCTAATCTGGGATTGAGGGTAAGGACATTCGAACTACATAAAGGCTCATAGCTTCGGCACAAGCTTGATTAACCTTGTTAAGTGGCTGAGTCTGATATCATCACAAAAATGTTTGTCATATCACAAAAATGACAGTAAAATATCTCAATAACGCCATATGGAATATATACTAAAATATTTTGGATATATCAGATTAACTGAACTGTATTATTAAAATCATTATTACTTGCTTATTTTAGTATTTTAATGGCATCATTAGAAAAATTAAAAAATTATCCATATGACTCATATCCCATTGGGCAGCACTTCTGAATTTAATTTAATCTAATATTAGGGAGCAACCTGTGCTACTAAGAAAAGGGTTTGAGCCTGCTATTATAAACTGGGAGGTCAGCAATGGCCTCCCAAAGGATTTACTATTGAGCAGAGATCTGAAATGCAAGGAAAGACCAATTATGAGACTATCTAGAGGACTATGCTCCCGGGTGAAGAAACACAAAGTACAGGTTCCATGGATTAGAACTTAGATGGAATGACAGGGCTTTGGAGGTCTCTTCCCCCCTGGCAACCTAGTATTTCTACTCTGCTTCCAAATCATGGGCACTTCACATTCCACCCATTTGTTTTTCAATCCAGAAATCTGCCAATAAGCTTTCTCTGTCCCACAGTCCATTGATTACAGACCCTGCTTATTCACTTCCTGTCAGTTGTGCTTATTTTTCTTCACCCCATCTGCACTCCCTGTGTCCAGGCTATCAAGATTTTATGCCTCAGTTACCATCTTTAAACAGATCCTCAAGCTTTCTATCTTTTCCACCACTACATTAGTCAGATCTTAACCAATTTATGTTATGTTGTGGCAATAGCCCCAAATCTTAGTGGATTACAAGACACCTATAATTTCTAATGTATTTTATTTCATAGGTCAGCTTTGTATTTTTTTGTGTGTCTTCTTCATTTGAGACCCAAGTGAAAAAGACAAGATTGAGAGAAATCTGGGATTGAGGGTAAGGAGATTTGAACTCCATAAAGGCTCATAGCTTCTCCTTGGAAACAACACATTCATTTACCTTGTTAAGTGGCTGAGTCTGATATCATTATTCCTGAGATCTGATCCTCCCACCAGGGTCAGCAAATACTTTGAAAGTAAAATGACCTGCAAGAACTAGCCCCCTCTCCAGGTTGCTCAACTTTACTCAAAATGTTTTCAAAGTAAAAATATAATTTACTCACCTGTTTAAAATCAATTCATACTTTTCATTACTAGAACCAAAAATTCCAATTTCTTCAGATTATTGAAAGCCTTTTCATAATCTGTATTCTGTGGGCTTTTCTCTCAATTATCTTGTTTTCCTATGTCTTGGTATCTTTGGTCTGTATAAAGGTCCCAAAAGCCCCCTTCAGGATATTCTTATTTGTATTTTCATTGGCAGGGGGAGTGCTAAGTTCCTCAGCCCAGAAAAAAACACTAAGAATAACAGGTAGTCAGGAAATGTAACATCCCATTGATTAAAGTCAGAGCAGGACCAAAATGGCCTTAGGTAAATTGCTTTGTAAAAAACAGCATATGGAGGGTCAACTCCATATGCTCACATCTATCTGCTACCCATCAAATGTTCCTCACATAGAGGGAACCAAAAATTCATCAGTCCAATATTAAAATGTTAAATCCAGCAATTTGCAAGAGAATAATATTCCATAACTAGGTTTTAACCAAAAAAGTGAGGTTAATCTAATAAAATCAATGCATTTCATTTTATTAACAATGAAAAGCATATGAACTGTCACTACTTCAAAAGAGAAATCATAAGACTATTTGATGAGTATTTGTTGGTAAAAATATTTTTCAAAATAAGATATTCTAAATTGTCAATGAAAATGTTTGAATTAAAATATTTACATTAATAGATTATGTAGAAAAAATACCAGTGGCATGATATATCTGCAGGCAGATATCAAGAAAATTATTATTATGTGAACATTTTTAATATCAATTTTTTATTCTACTTTTAGTTTTAAGTATTAAAGTCATCAATATAAGAAGATATTTTTAAAATATTATTTACTTCACAAATTTAATTTTCCAAAAAATTTATTTTATTTTTAATTTTTAAATTGAAAATAAAAGCTTACATACATATGTTCATGTACATAATAATTGTACATATTTATGGGATACAATGTTATAATTCATATATTGTACATTGTGTAATGGTCAAATCAGGGTAATTATCATTTTCCTGTCTTTAAATACCTATATAAAGTTTTTATGTTGAGAATCTTTGAACTTCTTTTTTCTAGTTCTTAATAAATATGTTAAATTGTTGTAAACTATAGTCACCCTACTACGCTGTTATTTTTGTTGTTGTTTTGTTTTTGTGGTGCTGAGGATTGAACCCAGGGCCTCATGTATGCCAGGCAAGTTCTCTACCACTGAACCACATCCTCAGCTCTACTAGGTCACTTTTGAAAACAGTTTTGAGTGGGATAATTTTATGGGTCCAATAATAGTATAAAATCAATTTGATTTTATATTATCTTAGCTCTTCTTTTCCTCTCAGAATATTTATTTTTTGAAATAAGTGTAATGTTTACCTATACCTCACTATATTAGGCTGTTGTTAGTAATGAGCAGTGGAATGTGAACCAATAACAGCAGGGTTACAGGGTTTCTTTAAATTGTCTTTAAGACTAAAGAATAATAAAGTAATTTTTAGGTTGAAAGAGAAAGAAAAACAGCATGTGTGCAAACCCTGAGAAAAAAACAGATGAAAACAAAGGGATCCAATTCGAGAACATGTCAAGAAGAGAAGATCCATGGGATTAGCTCCTGATGGGGTCCGATGGGAACATTGTAAAGTTAGGTTTCTTAATGCATATCAGAAGGGAAATTTCTTCAGTAGTGCACACTAAGGTAAAATTTGCCAGATCATTGAGCACAGCACCCACATTTGCATAAACCAATGTGTAGTTGAAGCCCACTAAATGGACTGTTCACCATGATAGTCCTAGAAAGAACCAACTAAAATCAAGATTTCCCCCACCCAACATGGAGGAAGAGTTGAACTTCAAATTGCTGAAGACTGCAGAAGGTGGACCCCAATTCTCTTGGCAAACATAAAACAGAAATAAATTTGGAAATAGCATTAAGTTTCCTTAGTCACTCTCTGCTTGGAGATGACCTGTTTTCTTTCTTTCTTAACAATGTACTTTGCTTGAGTTTTTAAAATTCCCTTGCTTAGCTTTTTGTGTCTCACACAAATTTTTTTCTCAGTGGAACCCAAGAATCAAGACATGGAGTTTTGGCTCCCTGTTCACAGGTGACAATTAGTCATAGATTTTATTTGGATTTATTAGATTTGGGAGTTGAGTCTGCCCTCATATAATGTTTCTCCTTTTCGTCTATCCCCATGGAACTTGCGTATCATAGGTGACAAATATTAGTACTTAACATTAAGTTTCTTAAGTTTCAAAGACTTCTGTTTACAAGTTAAGAAATGAGGGATTTAAAAAAAAAAAATCAGTGTCGCAGAGGTTTCTACTGCCAGACTTGAGCATAAAAGACTCTATTCTCTCTTCCTTGTTTTTTGATTTTGAATGGTGTTTAATGATTATGAAAGTGTAAAATAAAATGAATTAGGAATGAAATGCAAAAGAAAAGGTTTAAAGCAAACATACCCACTCTTCAAAAGCCACACCTCCCATCCAGATAAGAACAATGTCTAATTTTAATAAACATTTATTTAATCAAAAGGAAAACTGTTGAGAGCAGTGACTGAGATTGGGGGTCTCTGATGACCTCATGGCTGTGGCATGTCCAGTGCCTGGGAATGCTTCTGTGTAAGGGCACAGGATGCTTGGCCACTGTGGCAATGCCCTGCATGAGAAGGCTCTGTGCAAGAGTCCTATCAGCTCTGACCTTGATCTCAGGCACACAGCTTCCAGGAAGGAAGGAATTCTTATGCCAGACTACCACAATGTTTCACTAGCTCTGCTTCTCCAGTTCCTGTCTGCCTTATAGTAACTTTTAACAATGGCCTTTCTTGAGAGCTACACAAAGCTTCTAATATTGCACTTTGCCACTGTGGATTACAAGTGTGGAAAAGCTACATAGATGTCCTAGTTTCTGTAACTTTCATGAATACAAAAAATAATGGTTGCATAGTCTTTAACCTGATGAGACATATATAAATAAAGATTGCTGACATAACTCTTTAGATCTGCATCTCCACCAGAGAGCAGAGCTCCACCTGATCCCAGCTTTTATCTTCAAGATCTGTGTTTGTGAATCTTTATTTTCCAATCGTCCTTTACCTCTCACCAGACCCAAGAGTTTGGTTGTACTGGTCATAACAGAAAACTGGTGTAATTTTTCCAATACATTTTAGAAGGGCCTTCCTCATTTTCTTTTACTTGGCCCCAATCAATCATTTTCATTGTGAGTCATTTAGGTCCAGCAGGGAAAGGGGCAAAATCAGAGCATGTGTGCAGGAAGATGGACTGTCTCAGGAGGCAGGACCATTTTATTCTTCTGCATTTTGAAATGCTTTATCATTGGATGCGTAGCTTCATTAATACTCAAGGATTATTTTTCATGTCATTTTAATTTTGAGTTATAAGTCTGCTTTCAAAGATTATTTTAAACTACAGAGCTCTTCATTGTTTACTTCTGGTGATGAATTTTCTGTTGTGCTAGATTTGAGTCCCATCTGTTTTTAAATATCAGCTCATCAGTGAGTTATTAATTTAAATCCCACTGAATATTGCTGGAAGCTGACCAGTGTATTCACAGCATGACACTGAAACAGATCAAAATGACACACATTGCAATAATTCTGGGAACTAATGTCCATAGGCAACAACTATAATTGTTCCTCACACTAGTAGATATTTTCTCTTTCCCCAGAGAAAATTCTTAACATATGCATATTAATTGACTTTTAAAAAAATGACAGAATGATGTAGTAGGTGGCAGTAGAGTTTGTAACACTGGGTATCTAAATTGCACATGCGGCCATGTTAGCTAATGCCTTGATGTAAAGCAGATTAATTGTGTTTTATGAACGAAGTAATACACTGCTAAAAAATAACGTACAAATAACAAACATATTAAATGAAACTGACATTCAGAAATTACTGTAAGATCCAAAATCATTGTTATAACATAAAATGGATATTATACTAAGAAACATCCATTAAAAATTATATCTTCAAGCAACACAGTAACTATTTTTAATAAGGAAAGATAAAATTTTTATATTAGCAGCTACATTTTTTGCTTCCAGATATATGCGCAGATGATTCACTGAAATCAGTTCATCTCCTGAGCATCGTGCTAAATGAAACTCTAGAAGTGATCATTTTCTTTAAAAATAGACAAATTTTAATCCTATCTCATGTCCTCCTCCTGCCAAGTGGAGAATAAAGAAGAGGTTCTCTAAGAAGTGGAATCTGACATTACTTTGCTATGTACATATGAATACACCACACGGAATCTCCACATCAGGTACAACCAAAAGACTGGGGTCCTAATTAGAATAGGAGGTACTCCATGTTTGTGTAAATATGTCAAAATATACTCTTGTCATGTGCAACTAAAAAGAACAAATTTTTTAAAACGTCACAAAGAGAAAAGGAATTAATAAAAATAAGTATGATTCCAGTCTGATCAGTCTAGACAGAGTAGGAGTGCAATTGAATGTGGAAAGAAAACATAAGAGTCCAGCAGTGTAGAGGTGTGTCAGTGGTAATTGCTGATTCTGACAATCAGTGGGTGCTTCCTTCTTCCAACAACAAAAACAGTATATGTGACAGTAGTTGTGACAGTAGATCCAAATGCAACTTGTCTTATGTTTACCCAGAATTTAGGCATCTGGTGTCTGACTTATTGATCTATGAAGTGTAATCTTAACTCTTAACCAGAGTGATTAGTTATCCCAGTCCCAGGAAAATCCAATTATAATTTATTAATCTTTTCAAAATAAATATTGGAGACCAATTGCAGCCTTATAAATTAAATAGAATGTTGGCACATAAACAACCAGCTGTATGCTTTAGACCTAAAGCCTTTAACTATATTGTTAGACAGATCCATGAAAGAAGAAAGAAAACTGCTCAAAAGCTGAATTTGTATGAGAATTCCAGACCTATAACATAATTTCTAGAAAGTCCTTGGGACTTTCTTTTTGAGTGGAGATCCTGAACTAAAGGACCTTTAGCTTATAACTAAATCAAGATACTATTCTTGAAGGACCAAGTTTGAGGTAACCATGCAAACAATGGTGCAAGCTCCCTATTTTAGGTAGAAAATATAAAATAAAATTTACTGTCTTTTCATAAAGAATCAGCATTAATTAAAGGGAAATGTGAGTTAAATCTCTTTCAGCTATTGCTTTTTGACTTGATAAAACAAGTGAGATCAAACTACAAAATATTTTTAATCATATTTCATAAAAAGGGATATGGACAGGAATGGAACACATTTGCTAAACTGAAAAATAAATTGTAGGAGACTCAAATCGGTTTTAATTTGACTTTGTTCCATTCTAAACAACTAATTCCTTTGTTGCATAATAAGCCTCCCTCTGTAAAGAAAATGCTACTTTTTAAATTATAAAATTGATCTAGTTCCTATAATAAAACTTGTTAAACATTCTTTTAGAAGTCCTGAAGAATAGTTGGTTTAGTAGATGGATGAAGTCTTTGAGATTTCCCATAAAAACGTTTAGGATATTTTATCCAAAACTATAAAAAAAATTAAAAAATTTTGGGCTCTGTTATAGTGATCCCAACATACTATGAATGTCTATAAAATTTTAAAAAGCAAGTTTGAAATTTTTAAATGAAGGAATTTTAACTCGAGGCTTAAAACAAAGAGATGTTTGATTGCCCTCTGAGACAATGAAGAGCCAAATGGCTTTCTATAATGACAACCACGGTGGCCTTTATGATGCAGAAATTGTATCTCTGCTGAGTACTTTTTTGCAAAGTACACTCTTTCTTTTCAGAGCATTAGGAGTGAGGCTACTTTAATGTTTGAGGGAAATTCTGCTGGGGTAGAGACTTGAGAGTGAAAGAGAAGGTCACTGGGACTCTTCTAAAAAACTTTGTTCTTTGGAACATTACAGCAACCACATTTGGTATGGAGTTTTCCACAGCTGCAATTTCCTTTAGTTGTCTCCAAGTTAAGTTTACTTAATTGCTCTAACTTGTCTTTTCCTTCTCTAATATAGTTTAAGGGAAAATTTGCATCTAAACTTGGGCCACAGCAACAGAAGTAGATAGAAAGTCCTCTGAAAGAATTCTGATGTAGCAGTAAAAACATAAACTCCAGAGGTCTAGAGTAGCAGTCCGGAGTCAGGAGGATAAATGTGGTGAGAAGTGACAACCTAGCACTATTTTTAGGACATCTAAGCATTCCATGCAAATGCACAGTTACTTGGTGTGTGGAACTTAATGAAATCAATCAACATGGATATAAAACTATTTTGCCTTATCTATACTCAGAGGGAGGTGAACTTTTGTGTACTAAATTACTATCTACACATATGATAAAGCAAAAGGGATAACTGTAAAAATAGTTTTTTTAAAAAAACTAGCATTTCTTATATGCATTAAAATAAACTACTTACTATTTAAATATAAAGAACATGCTCTTTAATCATGGATTATGGTCAGATTAGTTTGAGTGTGCCTTCCTCCTTGCCTAGGCTCTTGGATATCTATTCAGAATTTTTTGTTTTGATTTCATAGGATAATAGGAAAAAGTTGTAATAGAGGTATTCCTCCTAAGAAAATCTGTGTAAAAGTGAGAAGTATGGAAAGGAGATATCCAAATGAATATTGTTGCTTTAAAAATTGATGGGCAGCAGCAAATGAGCCAGGTTTAAAATGGACTCTTATTCCTGTAAAAAGGAAGGGTGACAAAAGGATATTAAAATAAATAGACAAGACTCATCAGTCCTGAGTTGCTCAGCTCCTGCACATTCTCAAGAAGAGCTTATCTTCCACACTAGCCTTAGACTGGTTCTTGGGATATAACTTTTGAGACTTTAGAATATGCTGCCTAATTAGGGTAGCTTTATATGCCTGAGAGCTTGAGCCATGAAGTATCAGATTAACCAGATAAATTTTATCTATCCCAACAATGTAATGTATGGAAAACATCTGTTTGATAGGGAAAGGAAGAGAATAGAAACAGAATCACATAGGTCAGTCATGTAGGACCTCCAGATCAAGCCACTGACCCTCAATAAAAACCCTGGAAACCAAGGCTTATGTGAGCATCTCTGGCTGCAGCATTTCATGTGTTTTTCTACACATAGTTGCTGGGAAAATTCAATGAGACTGATAGGACACCATTGGGAAGGGCCACTGGAAAGCTTGAACCTGGCCTTTCTTAGCTTTCACCCAACATGCCTTTTCACTGATTTTAATTACTTTTTTTTGCCTTAATAAATCATAACTACTAAGAATAATAACTCTTCTGAATCCCACAAGTCCTTCTAGCAAATTATGAAGACCGGGTGTGAGGATCCCAACACAGTAAGACACCTTTACCTGTATTGATTGTCTGTGTCTTCTGTGAGTAACTCCAGTTCATTGCCCAAATCACACTTCATGCTGGTTCAGCTAACTGGTCAAGGCTTATGAATTACTTCAGAGAATAAAAGAGGTGTATTAGAGTTTCGGAACTATATCCATGGGAATATATGTTCAATCAATCAAAATAGAACTGTTCTGATAGTAGACGGTGGGTGTTGGCAAGAAAAAATCTTATCTTTATAAGCAGTGGCCTTTGAAGGCACCTGCACAGAATTTCCTGAGTCTTATTTGGAAAGGTCAGAAAATGATTTAAACCTATTAAACCAACATATTTGATAGTATATACTACCTATAAAACTAAGACATAAAATAGTATGCCAATTCAGCATTCGTTAGATAGAATTTTAGCCATGTACTGCAAACAGATGATACAAAATTGGAAAGGATTGTAGGGATTGAAGAATTCCCTAAATATAAAAGTATTTGTCTTCCATTAAATATCTTTCTTTACCAATAGCTTCTACATTTGAAAAAAAAAGAGCATAGAATACATAGATCATAAAAAGTAAACCACTAAAGCATTTTCAACTCATAAAAAAATGCAGATATCCATCAAGAATGCTTCTTAACCTTGTGTGAAGCAGTGTTGATTTGCCCCCATGAAAGTGAAAACATTTTAAAGGCGCTGGAGAGGGAAGAGTCCCCTTTCAATATAAATGTTGAGACTCAAAAGCTCCATGTACCATAAAAATAATGATACAGCTCTGACAACAGCCCCCTTGGCCAAAATGTGATCATATTTTCTAGAATATAAAACTGAAAACCAACAATATGTCATAATAGATTCAATTTGTTATGTGTGCCTTAGGAAAGAAGTCTCCTGGAGTGTGTTCATTCATTACTAAAACATTTTTGAGAAAAAGGATCTCATTTTTCCTTCCCATAACTGGTATTGAAATTAGCTTATTATTACATCATTATGTTAAATTGGACTGGGAATAAATTTATATCCTGTGATACAGTTTAACTATAATAAGCAAATTAGGTTAAATAATGATTACCTGGTTACCAATAGTGTAAATTCCAACTGAGATTTGGAAAAATATTAATGGATCAAGCCTAGAATCCACATCCATTCCTATAGTTCTCGGTTTTCAGAAACAAAAAAAGAATAATTTGTTGATAGAATATTAACCTTTAAAAGTTCCTAGGGTTATTAAAAGGTTCACAATTTTTAAAGAGCTCTTAAATTTCATAAAACTAAAGCAAAGAAATAGAAATATTACATTGAGAAGTTTGTAGAATATTTTATCTAATGAGTTGAGTTTATTTTTGTTAAGAAATCTTGCATCTATAAGTTTTGAAGATAGATAAAGCAACTGTTACCTTCATGGAATTGATATCATCTAATTTCATTTTAGCATAGCTAATAATTTTAAAAGTATATATAAATTGTATATATCTTTAGATCACTTCCATTATAGAAAAATGTTAATTTCATTGGAAATAAAGAAGAATTTGTCTAAAGATAAAATTATTGAATTAGAAATTATTCCTGTACCTTTCAGACAAATAAAACTTGCTAGAATGCCTAAAGTCACCATAAGTTGGAAAGCTCCTTAATATGCATATTTTGCATATTTTCATATTTTACATATTATGCATATTTTCAAAAATTTTTTCTACTTAGTTTTGCAAATCTTTTGCATACATCACACTACTGTGTCTCTTAAAAAATCACATTATGTGGGACAAGGAAAGTGATAACAATTGGAGGTGAGGGCTCCTGAGTTAGAGGAAGTAGAGCAATATGTGTGGGTATGACAACTCAGGAGCTTCAATAACCGATTCTTTGGTCTTTTCTTCAAAACCTCCTCACACTAACTTTCTGTTGTGCCCTACGGCTACAAAACACTGTCTTTAAATATTAAAGTTCTATATAAAGTTAATAAGATATTTAAACATTCTTGCAAAGAAGAAGAAAGCCTTCGGGAAACTAAAGTATAAATAGATAATCCTTTGAAATTAAAAAAAAGTTCTGATTCTTAGTGTCATTCTCTGTGCAAGTTTTTGCATTGGAAAGTGATGTTTTCTAATTTTTTGCAATTCAAAATTCAAGAGAAGAGTCAAAAAATATGTAAATATTTCAAATTAAGTCTTTCTTTGAAAGAGAAGTATTTTCTCATTTTTTTCCTTCAAGATGTTAAGTAATTATAAACATTAGAGTAAATAGGAAGATAATTTCTATTAGTCAAATGATACATGAAAATCAGGAGATTTTAAATATACATGCAAGTTTAAACACAATCTTATTGCTGAAAGTACATGTGTTTTGGTTCCTTCACACAAAACAGATATCAAAGAATCACAAATGTAACAGTTTTCAAAATCAAATTTATTTCACTAGGCAACTCACCTTTCCAAAGAAATAAAAAAAATGTAACATTAACACATACTCTATGTATAAATTGTGTCTTAGAGCATCTACGACTCTCCCTCCTCAACCAATTATTCAATATTTTTTCTTTAAAATGTTCATATTTCTTTGAAAGTCAAATTATATTAAATATTTGGTACAGATGAGCCTAGGGCAAAGGGAAGGAAGCAGTGAGGTCATGATACAATGAATAACTCCAAGAATAAAAGAAAAGCAAAAAGGAACCTTGAAGTTATCAGCAACCCAAGAACAGGAATTTCTTATTAGGACTTACTAGAGTTTGAATATGGTTTGATCAAGCTTCATGCGCTGGAAGGTGTGAAACTATTGAGGTGACGTGGCTAGTAAAAGATGATTAGATCATGGGGCACCACCCTTGCAAGGGATTAGTGTAGTTCTTGGAGGACCAGCTTGATAAGCATAGATCAATGTAGTAGAACAAGCCCAACTCCTTCTAGTCTTTCTTTCACAAAAATACTTCCCATGCGATGATATCCACATTGGGGTCTTGCTACAAATCAACACCACTAACATGCTTTTGGCCCTTCAGAACTGTAAGCGTAGTAGACTTCTTTTTCCATAAAGTACTAAGCCTCAAGTATTCTGTTATGGCAACATAAAGCAAACTAAGGCAGCACTAATCCCCCCAAAGCAGAAAAGAACCAATCATGAAAGACTCAAGTCTATAATGAAAAAGGAGATGGATGTCAATTTTCAAAGGTAATATCTTGAGGATGATTAATTAGAAGTGCTTTTTTAACATCAATAAGTGTTTTCTTTTTATTTATGAATAGTATTAATATTATAATATATTAGAGGATCAAGTCCATAATACATTTTCCATTGCTGAATTTTTTAAATGTCTATGTCACTATGTGCTCGTGGAGTATTTTAATACCACACTGAATATAATTTGATATCTACTTTGGAATTGTTATGACTTTACTCTTGGCGAAAATAATATGATAGTTATAATGAGAAGAATATAATTACATAATAATTATAAATTAATATGAATAATATTAATTCATATAATAACATATTGGATCTAGATATGATTTTTAACCTATCTTTGTGCGGGTGTGTCAATTTCATTGAAATACACCCAATTGAAAATTTGAGACTTAATGGGTAAAAAGTAGTCAAATATTTATTCCCCTCTACTCACAAAAATCATCTCACTGAATAAATTACACATTGTGGTAAATTGCCTTAGAAAATAAATAGTACATCACATTATCAAGCTTATTATCATTCTAGTCATGTGAAGAGATTAATTTGTTTCTTTTTAGCATCAGTTATAAATATTCTTTCAGGTCCTTACTATATTCACTAACTGGATTTATATCATTAAAAAATCCTAGGTTTAAAATAAATAGTGTATGAAGTTTATAAATATTCAATTCTTGAAAAAGCAACACTTGTTTTACCATTTTTATCAAGCTAGTATAGACAGTGAGTTTAGAAGTTGCTATTATTTGGATGATTAGCCCCTCCCAAACTCACACTGAATTTCATTGCTATTGTAAGAGTATTCAGAGGTAGGGTGTTTAGGAGATGAACAGACCAATGAGGACTGTCCTCATGGATGAGATTAATGGCATCATGAAAGGATGAGTTCATCTCCCTTTTGTGCACTAGCCCTCTTGCCTTCTACCATTCAATGATGAATCAAGAAATCCTCCACCAGATGCTGGCCTCTCAATCTAAGATTTCCTGAGCTCTACAACAGAGCTCCAATTGTGGTACACGGTCATGGTGGCACACAATGAACCAATAGAGAAGGGAATCCATAAGGACTAAATGTATAGGTTAACCCCTTCTCCTTCTTAAATTTCATGCTGAAATGATCACAACAATATAAAAAAAGAGGTGTTTTGTTTTGTTTTGTTTTCCCAGATGTGGAAAATGTGGAGCCATTTGACAGAAACCTTGAAAACTTCAAGTTACCATTGTAATTACATTGGTACAAAAACTTGGATAAAAGATTTAACCTTGTCAACAATATACTAGTTATCACCACTCTTGTTAAGAAGATCACCTATTAACCTCTGATCAAGGGTAAAACTCACTGACTACCAGCTTCAGGAGTATAATTGTGTAAGGACCTGCACAAGAGTTCTTCTACCTATCATACTTATGGAGGACCCAATCCACAAAACCCATAAACTTACTGTTGCACTTAAGATTCGGGTAGGCAGTTGTTCCAGCTAGGGCAATTCGAAGTCCAGTGCCTGCATCATGAGATGGGACTGCACACCTGCCACAATCATGTTCATACATGAGAACCCTGAACATAACGATTCTGAAACACATGCAGGAAAAACCTCCCTGCTGATGCTTGCAACCTCCTGCCATGTTCGATGGAGGGGAATACCTGCTAATCTACTCAGAGCAGCTGCTGTGGAGTTGAACTAACCACTATTTATCACTCATTTCTCAACTGAGGGTCTCAACTAAAAAAATTTAAAATTGTGAATTATGTAATTGATAACTTCCCATTCTCATACAAATTCTTATCAATTTGTACTTTCATTTGTAAAGTTTGTTAGAGAATACTCAACAGTAAAAGGAGCAGAAAATGAATACATATCTCAAAGGGAAGAAAGTCAACGTGAGCAACAATAATGATAATTAACAGCAATTGAGTGATTATCTTGGGCCGGGCACTCTACTAAGTGCATTTAAATCTGTTATTTACATTTTTGCAAGAGTCCAATCTACAAGTGAGTTTAAACAACTTGTCCGATGTCACCAGGTTATTAAGGCATTTAATTGAGATTTGAATTCTTGCAATCCAACTAAGGAGCCTAAACTCTTAACGATAAAGCTGATTGATCTCATCTCTGCTGCACATTATAATTAGCAGAGATAGCAGTTAAAAAAAAAGTTATCATTATAAAAAAACCCCTCATCCTTAATCTCAGACCGCTCTGAATTCAGAACTTTTTATGCTCCCAAGGATATTCTACTGGGAAGCCAATGTTGAAAACCACTGCACTCATGGCTATATTCTGAAGATTAAATGGATTTCATTGAAAAGAAATGGTCATGAGAAACAAAAGGGAATTAAAATTTTATTATATTCATATTTCCTTTGAGAGTTGAAAGAATATTGAAGCAGTAAATGTTTGTTGCTTTTGTCTGCCTGAGGTATTCTTCCTTTTTATAACAGCATTATGATTGTGCTTTGGAGAAATACTTCTGATCTAATCAACCTGTGATGGTGTAACTATAAAGGATGGTTTTCCCTCCCCTGGCCCATAGGCAGACACCCATTCAAAAGAGACCAATTAGGCATTCTATCCTTTTCCGAAATTATTATTTTGATTGAATAATACAAGAAGAGGAATAGGTTGGAGCTAATTTATCTTAACATCAGGACCCTGAAGCCTATCCATGAGCATAAATCTGTAGGAATCATTTGTTTTCATGTCTGATTCAAGGAATTTTAATTACCTTTTCTTACATACACACACTCATATATATATGTATATATATACATATATATATGTACATATATATATACACATAAATACATATGTTTACATGCATATATACACATATGAATATATGTTTTCTGTTGTATGTTATTCTGAGTCCATTTCTCTTACTTGGAGAAATAGGAACTATAGCTGCAACATATTGATGTCAGAAAATGGCATTAAATCCTTAGATACATTAATAACTTATTACCTATATCACAATAAAATAGCAGGATAAATTATAAAGTAGATTTATAAACAGCATAAACAGAGACTCACTAGAATCTGCCTCATGTTAGCCATGTCCCCACTTAAACATTATTATTTATAGATATTTAAACATGACCAGAAATCCTAAAATATGTGTTAATTTAGCTCCATTTATAATATCCTAAAAATCAAAGCAAAAAGAAAAAACCCTGAAATCTGTAGAGGCTAGTCTAAAAGCAAGTAATGGAACTTTGGTGGCCACGTTATATATTAATCTCTTACTACTTTTCCCTGAGGGATGAAATCACTAAAATATAAATGTTACAGTGGTAAAGTTTGCTAAATTACAGAGTCCATGAATTTATAGCTTTACCAAACCTGTTATGCAAAATCTTCATTTTTAATTTTATGTAACAATGTAGGATTCTAAGAATTGCAAAATGTGTATCTGGGATGATTTGCTATGAGGCAGTTGAAATTATTAATGAACATGCAATTTATTTTCTCCAAAATTCATTGAAGGAATTTCAATGAAAAATTCTATTCTATTCATTAGAAATAGAATAACAGTCAAAAGACAGTAAATAACAGTAAAAGGACAGAGGTTATGAAATAAGACAAAAGACGACCATAGGAAATTAAATACGTGACACCTTCTCAAATAGAAGAAAATATTGGAAAAATTAAATGGAAGAATAGGATTAGTGGAAATTATTAGAAGAGACATGCAAAGAGCAAAAAGATTAAAATAGCTATAAAAAAGTTCAAATAAGAGAAAATAAGAATACTGCAATTAGAATGGTTTCAACATACACCTAATTGATTTTCCAGTACAAGATAAACAGAATAATGAAGTAGAACATTTATTTAAAGATGTAATTCAAGAAAAATTCATGTGTAACTCACACTCAAACAAAGGGAAAAAACCCTAAGAAAAAGTGACAGAACATTCAACACCAAGATATATCCTCATAAATGAACAGTCCCCAAATTTATCAGCCAATAAAATTGGTTAAACTGTTATTAGGAGAAAAAAACAAACTGACTTCAGTCATATTTATTGCCATAAGATGAGGAACACTTACCAGACATGCAAAAAAAAGAGTACTATAAAGTATAATATTCTATGCTTTATAAAAGAAAGAATACTATAAAGATTTTTTATATCCAAATTCAAGAGTATAAAGCTCCAACACAAATACTTTTGAGGAAAAATTGCCTAAAGTATTTATTAGTATTTAATTTGGGACACCCAAGTAATGAGTAAATAGAACCTTTTAAAAAGAGTGACAGAGAGCATCAAATATATTTAACAATGTCACTTACACAAAAACAAACGTGAGGATTACAGAAACAAAATGGAAATTTTAATATGAGTCACACCCACCTACCCACCCACACATCCAAAAAAGGTGGGGGGAGAAAAAAGAAAGAAAAGGAGAAAGAATGCTATGGCCATATTTTTAATAGACCAGAGTCAAAATTACTATATAAACTAACAAAGTTTGAAATAGCACCATCAAAATTTTTGTCAGCTCTATTTAGATCTCAAATTCATTATATTCACCTATTTTAAGTGTACAATTTGATGAAATGTGATAAATATAGAGTTGCCTGTTTACCACCACAATCAAAAGAACTAGGTAAAATTAAGTAGAGGAATGTTAATATTAAAATAATCATTACAAACTGTTTTGCATACCTCCACAGTGAGCACTTGGAAGGATAAACAGAATGTAACATTTTCTAGAAAAATGTTACTTAACAAAACTGGATGAGAGAAGATACAGAAAAGTATTTATGGAAGAAATGGAAAAAGTTCTAAAGTACTATTTCTCCAATTTCACTATGAAATTCTAAAACAATTCATAAGGGAAAAAAACACCAAAGGTACACTGAGCAAGTTGCTTTTTAAAATTTCACTGATGAGAAAATTAAGTAAATATTGACTGATCAAATTTTTTTTTAAAAAGTATAATTTCCCAGATTACATAAAATGTGTAAACTTTTCATTGAAATTATCTTTGAAATTCCCAAATGACATCAGTAATTATTGAGAAAAGCTGAGATTTCATGTTTCTAAAAGAAAATTCCAGTCCTCCGTAATCTAATGTATAAATTCAGTGAAACCTCTAAAACTAGTACACATTTCATTTCCAAGGCAATTCATTCTAAGTCTCACTTGGGAAAAAGGCTAGAAATATTATTTAAAAGAATATCAATGACACGGTGCTGACCTTATTAGACATTATAACACAGTAGGAATTTTCAGCAATTAAAATACCTTGAATGAAGGTAGAAAAATAGAACTTGAGGCTGTCCTTCCAACAGAATGAACTATTACCCCTGATTAGGAAGAAAAAAATATATTTTTCACTTAAAAATTGACCTATTATCCTGACTGATTTTGAATTATATGGTTATCAGGTGAGGGAAATTAAATCAATGCTGATTCTGTTGTTGAGTGTTCTGGCTCATAATGTCATGCGTATGCATTTCCCATTTATTCAGGTGTTTTTTTTACCATTCATTAAATTGTTATACTTTTTCTCATAAAGATCTTGAGCATACCTTATGATGTTCATTCCAAAATTATTTCATGTTTCCTTCTTTGAGGTGGATCTTTTCTCATAATATTTTCTGATGGTTTATTGGCAAGAAAAATAAGCACTTTTTATTCATCCTACATCTGATCAACCTAAGAGGGGAAAAATAAAATCTCATGCCTTTTAATGCTGCTGAAACCCTTAGATTCAGTTGGTGAAATCCTAAAGATTTCTTAAATCTTTAGATTGCTAAAGTCTTAACTGGTTAAAAACCATTAAGATACCACCTCTAGCTAAGTTACAGAAGGAGGAACTAACTCAACATGTAGTGTTAAATATTTTTCTGTTCCACGGATCTGAAGGATTTACCTAGAGCAAAGTTAGAGAAATGCAGATGTGTGTATACATATAAATATATATAGGTATATATGTACAAATTCACATATACATTCACACAGTACATATATATATACTTACACAGTGTGTAAATATACACATTGTACATTAAATATAAACAAACTATAATATATTAAATATTAAAATGATGGTAATATATAAACACATGCATTTATTTTTATTTGCAGGACAAATGAATTGTTTTAATATTAAAATATTTCCTAAATGTTCAAGTGCAAGTCTTGGATAAATTGATCCAAATAATTTAAGAAATCTTTCTAGATTCTTAATAAAACATAAAGAAAGACTATGCTGCTTTATACTCTGGGAAATATTTCATATTGCAAGAATCATTGGATAGAATGTATCATCAGCGTTAATAATAGGATACTATGTTATGTTCAAAGAAAATTTAAATATTCAAAAATCCACACGTAATTTTCTGTATTTAGATTAAATGGCAAATAAAAGGAAATATTTACTTCCTAGTTAGAATGGCAACCATTGTTCAAATTTGCATGACAATATTAGAAAACACTGAAGAAAATGGAGAAAAACAGTTTGTTCTAAGGAGTTTTGTTATAAGCATTAAAAGGAAATACCATATTAAATACTTCACACACTTCAGACCAGAAAATATGAGTGTTATGGTAATATGATGCATTCCTTCTGTTCTTCCTTCTTTCTTTCTTATTTCATTAGCAATACAACTAATAGTTATTTAGATTAAAATATGCATATAGTTTCTGATTTAATGGATTCTCTAAATGCATACTAATTCCAATATCCTTTAGCTCTAAAGTTATATTTACCAAAGTTCACTGTCAATATTAGTGCTCCTCTCAGAAGACAACTGAAGTTGAATTGCCCAAAACATATTTTCATTGCTTCCTCAGCTTGACAGATCCCTAATACCCTGCAAAAAAGCAATAGCCTTTGGCAGATGATTTTGACTATTAGCTTTATATGCTCTCTTCTGTATATGTTAACTTGAAAGTGGTTTTATATCAGTTGCATAAATCATATCCATTTCTACTAAACTAGGAGTGAAGAAAATATACCACCTGACTGCATTACAGAAGCAATTGTAGATCTTCAGAAATACATTCAAATACTTCACAAATATAACCAAATAAAACATGCATAATCTAAGCAGTCTGCATTTCCTCAGGGTGTATGTAGAAAGATAAGACTGTGAATTGTGCATAAGAAGCTTTATTTCATTTTAAAAATTTCTTTTTAAAATCAACTGACTATGTTATGCACTCTCAGGAAAACAGCTATAATAAATTTGAAGACCAGTTTGAAAGTCTTTCACAAGAAGTGGAATAGTTATGATCATGCTTTGGTATTTCTAATAAAATAATAATGGCCAGGAAGAAATTGACAATTAGAACTTAACTGTTATTACAGGAACATTTATCTGGAATTGGGGAAAAATATTAATAAAATCATGAAACCCTCCATATTTTGACACAAGATAAGATCAGTTTTTCATAATAATTTTACTGTTCATTTTACTGTTTTAATGTTCATTTACACAAATGTCTAAATAAAGTTAAATATACAGTGATCTGTAATTAGAACATTATTAAAATTTAATTAGAACATTTTTTTGCCATTTTAGGTCTTGTGGAAAACATATACATCAAAATAGGTTGTGAAAAAGCACTTGGAGTCATGTATGTTGTTAAGTTATAAATTGAGAGGCAAATTAAGTGGTCACAAGGGTAGCTTCTAGGGCTCAATGATCTGGGTTGAAATTCTAGTTCTGCCACTTCCTACTTTCTGCACCTTGTATAGTACAAATATCAGTGTATCAATTTATCATTTCTAAAAAGGAGAAAATAAAATTACATTTCTCAGAAAAGTAGTATTAGCATTAATATGTGAACAACCAGAATGGGCACCCAGAACACTTTCTAACACATGGGAATGTTTGTGATGCTCTTTTGTAACACCTAAGACCTGCTTCAAAACTTCTCAGAGAACCAGTGTTTTCATGTGCTCATGTGAGGAATATATACCAGGATTCTTCCAAGTATATAATTTCTAAAATAAAATTGAAGCAATGCTTTAATTTTAAAATCAATCTTTCTCTTTCTTTCTTTCTTTCATTTTTTTCTTTTCTTTCTCATTGTTTGAAATCTTTGAACTCCAGAACTCATAAAAACACAAATTTTCAATGTAGAATTTCTAAAGGACTTGTTCTCATCTTGAATATCAACTTACAAATCCTTTCATATCTTGCTTTCTTTTTTAATGCCCCTGCCTTCATTACAGGTATTGCAATTAAGTTAATGATAATTGTAATATAAGTAAATTCAAAATAACTTACAGGAGGAAGTTGTCACTTTAAATTCTAAATATGTAAAATATGGAAAGATGAAGACTACAACTGTATGGTCTTATAAAGATCAGTTCTCATGTATTACATTTTACTTATTTATTCAATTATCTGGCATGAAAACCTAAACATCAATCTCAAAGTCATCAGGAATAAGAGTCCTTTGTTGGAATGGAGCCAGTAAGTGGTTCAAAAATCCTCACAGATGTGCGGGGAAAGGTACACTTAAAACCAAGTTGGAAACTATATTGAGATTACTCAGAAGAGTAAGAATGGAACCATCACATGACCCAGCTATTCCACTTTTTGGTTCCTTGATATTTGTTCTAAAGAACTGAAATAAGCATACTACAGCGATGAATGCATACCAATATTAATAGCAGTGCAATTCACAATAGCCATGTTGTGGCACCATCAATAGACAAATGTGATCTAGAAATAACTATGATATATCCATTGAAGTTTAAGTTCTAGTATTTCAGATTATTTATACTGGTTAATTAACTGGTTAATTTTAATTAATTAAGAATTAAATTCAATGTAAAAGATTATAACTATCAATGATAAAATTTTAAACTAGTGTTTGTTGCATTTTCCTAAGTCATGAAACGATTTTACCTTTTCATAAAATATTTATAATTACTTACACTGTTATCCATATTTCAAATACTAGATGTTTATACTCAATGTCTTGAAACATTCGTGATGAATATGAGTTGTGAAAAATTAGAAAATTATTTAGCACTTTGTTCCAAAGATAGAATTGAATTTATTCCCCATTAAAAAAAATAATATATAGACACATAAGTGGAGACACTTTGGTCTCACTTTCAATAATAATAAAAAAATTGCTCTGCTTTAAATAGAAATTAGTGTAATATTTCAAATAGTCTTAATTTTGCATAGGAATTCTTCTTTTGTAATTTACCAGTAGTTCATTCCCTTAGGAAGATCCTTAAAATACTCAGAAACATTGAAAAGTCGCATGTGGTATTTTTATACACAGATGCAAATGATAGACTCATAGAATGGTAGAGTGAAAAGAGATCTAGAAAATTCCACCTTCCATGTTCCACACAATTTCACCTTCTCAAGGGCCATATTCATGGCCTCACAACATGCTAATACCAAAAAGTTCTGAATTCTTTTTCTTCACCCTTTCACTAAATTGAATAAGGTCCGTTGATGATGACTCACTAAATTAAGTAGTCTACAGTAAAGTTTATAGCAAAGTTTTCTTAAAATTTTATTTAAAAGATTATGAATAATTTATTTTGGCACAAGAAGAAATTCCTTGACATAGTAGTTTCTACTATATCAAGTTACACTTAAATAGGTTATTGTTTTCCAATGTCTAACATAAAACAATCACCATTGGAAAGGATCATATTATTTCCAAACCTTCTAACTTAAAGTAAGTAAAGAGGTCAGGCAACTAAGAAGCATGGGTTGAACAATGAACATTAATACCTGAAATAAAATCAACAGTATTTTCTTTAAAAATTTCTTAAAACTTTTTAAACTGCTATTTTGGTGCTATAGAATTTGTTCTTGTACATTGCATATTTTAAATATATTCTTTTTCTGTGACTAAATTTAACATTCATTGCATTCAGCACAATTACTACCTACATCTCCCACAATACTGAACTAGTTATTTGAACAAGAGCATTTAAAGATGTTCAATTTTGTTCATTGTATCTAGAGGTATAATTATGCGAGCCACTGAATTTTATAGTTTGTCTGTTTTACAATAAGACTCAATGGTCCGGCAAAAACACTGATATAAATGGACATCATTTATTTCCTATATTAAGAACTGCATTTTTAGTGTTCAGAAAGTTAACTACGAAGTGTCAGAATTCAATGGGTTTTGATTCTTTATGATGAATGATTTTAATCATTTAAGAAGCTGAACTGTCTGAAGAATTGAAGTAAGTTTTCAAATAGGACATAAGAAAGCAAAGATCACCCTTGAGAAGATCATTCATGGTAGACAAATTAAACAACAAACTGGGTGTGGCATTTGTGGTTTCTATGAAAACTAAGTGTTTGACTAAAATAAAATTTCCCTCACCGTATATAATGGCCAGTTTTTCATATAATAATATTTTATATATCTAATTGTAATCCCCTTGAGGAAATTAGCAATACCAAGCATTAAGATAATTTCCTGATTTTTCACAATTCATCTTCATCACTAAAAAATTTAAGTCCCGTTAAATATTAACATCCACCCACAGTGGCAGGCCAGCAGTCCGAAATCCATGACCTGCAGAAATCTACATCAAAGGGACTTGCTTCCTCCAGCTCATGGGTAGTGATTCCATCAGTGAAGTTGAGAAAAAATTAAAGAGGAAAAAGCAAGTTGCTCTGGAAAAACCTGTAAAGAAGCAAAAGACTGGTGAAACCTGGAGAGCTCTGTCACCTTCCAAGCAGAGCAGCAGCAGTAGATGATAACATGCTTCAGATCAGGAACATGAGGTACTTTAAAGGGAAGCTTCTAATTGATATTAGAGAATATTGGATGGATGCAGAAGGTGAAAAGATATTTCTTTAAATCCAGAGCAATGAAGTCGGCTGAAGGAACAGATTTCTGACACTGATGATGCAGTAAGAAGACTGCTAAATCTGAGGCATATAAAACCTGTACTGTTCTGATTGATTTAATCTGTTTTTTTACATTGGCTTTATTTCTAAATGTTTTCCAAGCTATTGTATATGTGTATTGCAGAACAATTTGTAAGATGAATACTTTTTAAATTATTTTTTATTTTTATAGACTGCATTTGATTCATTGTACACAAATGGGGTACAACTTTTCATTTCTAAGTTTGCACACAATGTAGATTCACACCATTCATGCAATCATACATGTACATAGGGTAATGATGTCTGCCTCATTCCACCATTTTTCATACCCCCCATTTCGCTCTACCTAATCTAAAGTCCCTCCATTCTTCCCTCACCCCCTACTCCCCCACCCCCATTATATATCATCATCCACTTACCAGGAAAAACATTCGGTCTTTGGTTTTTTGGGCTTGGCTTATTTCACTTAGCATGATATTCTCCAATTCCATCCATTTATCTGCACATGCCATAATATTATTCTTCTTTATGGCTGAATAATATTCCATTGTGAATACTTTTTTTAATGTGCATTATTACAAATGTTCTGAGTAAAGCTAATTGTCAACCTTATTAGGAGGATTACCTTGTGCCCACCACAAATAAAATTAAGTAATTATAATCTTAACTGTTGTGGCCTTTTTTGATCAAAAGATCAGAACACTTTAAGACCAAAATTAATAGTGTTATAGACCTATTATTTTTAATTCAGATTTTACTTGAAAAAGATCTGTATTGCATTGAGTTTTTGAACATTAGATTTATGAAATCCATGCATCTTGATCTCTTCCAGCCAAATGTCAAACTTGTCCCAGTCACTTTCCTTTTTTTTTGTTTAATTCATTTTCCTCCAATAACTCAATCTCTTCATTTTCATTTCACTCGTTTTTCATTGAATATATTATGATAATTTGAAAGTCAATGAAATTGTCAAAGTATTATTTCAATAAGGTACTTATAATTAAAATAATATATTGAAACTACAAAAAAAATCAACCCAAACCAAATCAGATAAAACCACATTTCATTTTATGAAACAAATTTGTAAGATATGTTCCCAAACTGTTATGTTCACAGTTGGAAACTGACACTTATTGAGCAACTAATATATGGCAGGCACTGTCCAGACATATTTTTGACATATTTTATGCATTATCATACGAACTGTGCATAGCATTCCAGAGATGTACTTAGAATATTTAATGTCTGGAGTAAATCACTTCAATAATTCCTCAACATGACATTGATTTTAATCCTAACTATCTTATATGGCTGAATATGTAGACACAGCAATAGAATAAACTTGAGTGCTTTATTTGTTATTTCAGGAACCAGCTGGGGCGGACCTTTTGAGTGGGTTACCCCCAAATTTTTCCCACTTCCATATTGTCTTGCTTGCCTCTCGCTAAAGAGGCTAAATACACCAGATACTTTATTTCCGACCTCCTTTAAGAGCTGTGAAGGGTGAAAAAAGTGCCCTGAAAAAACACTGTGGACTCTGGAAATCACACAAAAGATCTTTTATTAGGCAGACAACCAGCATCTGCCCTGAAGAGAAAGAGAAAGAGAACGTGGCCAGGGAGCTTCTTTTCAGCTCTGAAATTCGTAGGCAAAATGATGACAGGCCAGCTCTTGAAACTGAATTTTGGCGGACTCGGGATCAGCCAATGGCTGACGAGACAGGCCAACAAACGGACCAATGGTGGGCTAGCTACAGGGAAGGGGCGGGGGAGTTGTCATCCCCCTGCCTTCCCAGCAGGCATGTCCGCCAGGGAGGGAGCCCCATGAGGTTGGGCTGTGGGCTGGTTGGCAGCCCAGGCAAGGGTGGGACTGCAGGGCAAACCCAGCTCCGGGAGTTGACAGGGTCGGGGCCAGGCGGAAGGGCACCGACAGGCACAACCGCAGCTTTTTACATTACAAGCTGTGTGGCCCAGTTCTCCTGCCATGAGACAAGCGGAAGTCTGCTGGAGTATAAAGGGGAAGAGGTTCCTCTTTTTTTTAAAATGTTTTTTTTTTAGTTGTCAATAGGCCTTATTTATTTAAATGTGGTGCTGAGAATCACACCCAGTGTCTCACACTCGCCAGGCAAGCTCTCTGCCACTGAGCCACAACCTCAGCCCCAAGAGTTTCCTCTTTGATGATTAAATAAAGAGGGAATTAGAGAGGAAGAAATGTGGGGAGGGAAAAGAGAAAACTATTTTCCAAATTCTTCTATTTCACATGGTTGTGAGAGGACAAGATGCAGAATGCACTGGTTGTCAAGTTGTAACCATGAGACCACAGTCAACAGAATTTTCTAAACACCAATTCTGTAACCAGACATTTCTGAGACACTGAAGCAACCCAGATTTTTAGTTATATGTGATAACTAGATCACTTTTATAATGTGAACTTCTACAGTATGGACATATATCGCTTCCTTTCAATGGTCTCTTCCTTGATGTAAGAAAATGATACATAAGTACATAATTTTTATTGAAAATATAATGGTAAGAAAATATTATAGTAGTAAAGAAAAAAACTCAAATCTGTCTTTAAAACAAAAACTTCATGAAAAATTTATGTTATCCATGATTTCAAGACCTAAAAACAGTTATTGGAAGGAACTACAGATCATAATTGTATTGGGCTTTATAATTCTTTACATTGAAAAATTAAGCAATTTCCCCAAAGAATATTCTACAAAAAAAGATTAGATGCTTCACTAAAAAAATGCACACAAAAGATATTGATGATTCCTGTTAATTCCACTAATACAAACCCTAGAAACTAAGAGTAAGATGAGAAAGTGTTTTCTTCCCCTTCTCTACCTCTTCCCAGTTTGTCCAGCTGCATGAAGCCCTACCAGTCTTATAGCTCACTACTACTTCACCTGAAGGCTCAGTTAGGTGATTAGAACCCCTAGGAATTCTACACTAAAAATTACAGGGTTCCTCATTTTTGTGAAAGTTACAAAAATTTCCCCACAAGGGCGAACATCAAGAAGTAAATTTATAATGTTTAGATAACCATGATGAAAATAAATTCAAAAAGCAAATTATAGGAGCAGGAAAAAATATGTATTATTTAAGGAAAATCAGGGAGATATTAGCAATTTGAAGGACAGTGTGAAGTTTGCGCAAATCTATCTTCATTTCATTAATGAGGGTGTCCTTTTCCCTATGAAATTCATTTTCTTAAAAATCCAAGGAAGAACTGTAATAAGTCCCTTGTTTTATAAAGCAAAATTCAAATTAAAACTTGCATTTATAGTACACTTTTAGTGGCTATTTTAAAGGCTTATAAAGAGAAAACAAAGTATTGACAATATTGATGTAACAAGAATCTTTTAGACATGGCTCTCAAAGAATTTATACATCAAATGATGGAAGATTTTTTACTCCTTTAATGTATTTTTTGGGCAGGGGATACCAGGGATTGAACTCAGGGGCACTTGACTGCTGAGCCACATCCCCAGTCCTTTTTTGTGATTTTTTCTAGAGACAGGGTCTCACTGAGTTGCTTAATGCCTCAGTCTTGCTGAGGCTGGCTTTGAATTTGATACCCTCCTGTCTCAGCCTCCCTTGTTCTTAAATCTTTAGAAATTTGGCAAAGTGTGAGAAGATCATGGTTTTACCAGTTAACAGGAAATGCAAACACTACAATTTAAAAAATAATAGGGAGAATTTGATGTTAGGATTTGGTTAGGAAGGAATCTGAAGTCTAAAACTAGAAAACGTGGCACTGTGCTACATGCTTGAAGTCATAACAGCAGGAAGTAGCCATCACCCCTGGGGTTGGGGAAATAGAAGACAGAGACTACTGATGAAATTTTAGAATTTAGAGTTGGACCCCATCCTGTCCCTTGGTGCTACTCTCTCAAGGAGACACAACAAGGCAATAAGAAAACACACTTTTTGAAAACCGAATCCAATTTTCACTGCCAAGGTGATGAACCTTCGTTGGATGACACTGAGTGGAAGAGCAAGTAAACATAGGGGCTCTGAGGAAATGCACAGGTTGGGAGGGTGGCTTTGGACCTGAGGAATGAGCAATTAGTAATGGACACAGTCTATGCTTTTGGTTACTCAGCTTCACACATTTTGAACATAGAAACAAAAATCTTACGCTGTCATTTCATAATGTCCAAATACATTTCAACAAATGAAGGATGATTTCCTGTCTTCAACCAACATAAGGAAGCACAAGTTCCCAAAAGTAAGGGTGTCCATCTACATGCAGCAATTGATGATGCATTCTCCTCAAATTGGGTCAAGATCCTGCCTGAATATTGCATTGCCTAAAGACTAACTTGTAAAGTCCAAACCAGGAACGACACTTAAACACCATCAGGAAAAAGAGGGCTGTGGCGATAAGAATTTAATTCAATTACTTCTACAATTTTGGAACAATTCAATTCACAGCTGCACAAATGTTTGCTCACAAAACTACTCACTTGGCCCAAGATGGTATACATAGTTTGTTTGTTTTTGGGTTTTATTTTCCTCTTTTTCTTTGTGTTTATCTTTTTCCCATGATACCTTTAAGCATATAAATTTGCTCCAGAAAGGCTGGTGTCTCTCTGATTGACTATAAGCTTCTTTCAACAAATAATATAAATTACCATAAGTTCCTACAAGTTACCTCATGCCCCAAAAGATTTTTCTATCTTTAATATAGATGATTAAAATATGTTTCCATGGGAAACCAAAATTACTCATGTATGCATAAATACACTAACTTCAACATCATGCTGCATTGTGTTCTATTAAGAATCAAGGTAGAAAATATTTTTGTCTAGAGTCATATTTGAAAAATGGTTTCAGGGATAATTATCCAATTACAGTGAACAGTATAATAACTACATTGTATTTTAAGTATGATTATGGAGGAGATTCTGTGTACAACTTATCCAACCTTATACTGTGGGTTCTAGCCAGGGAATTAATGAAGATAAAAAACTAAAATATAGTCAGAAGAAAGTAAACTATTTTTATTCATATATGGCATGATCTTATATATTGAAAAATCTAAATAATCAACTAAACAGTATTAGAATTAAGAAACAAGTTCAGCAAGTTGACCAAAATACCTTTACACACACAAAAAAAATGTCTTTCTATATACTAGCAATGAACAATCCAAAAATGAAATTCAGAAAATAATGCCATTTAAAAATAGCATCAGTGTGTGTTCTTAGCACCTTTGCTGAAAGTAAGTTGACTTCGATGTATGGGTTTACTTTTAGGGTATCCTTTCTGTTCTATTGATCTATGTGTTTGTTTTTACATCAAAGCCATGATATTGTGATTACTAGAGTTTTGTAGTAGAATTGAAGTCAGGAAGTGAAATGCCTTCAACTCTGTTCTTTTTGCTCAAGATTGCTCTGACTCTTTTTCTTGTTTTGTTTGTGTGTGTGCGCGTGCATGCATGAGCATGTGTCCCCTTTAAATTTTCAGATTTTTCAGTTCTCTGAAGAACGTCATTGGTATTTTGCAAGGGATTGCATTGAACCTGTAGATTGCTTTGGGCATTTTTAACAACATTGATCCTTTTAATTCATGAAAAAGTGATGTCTTTCAACTTTTTGGTGTTCTCTTCAATTTCTTTTCATCGTTTTCATTGTGGATAACTTTCAACTCTTTGGTTACATTTATTAGCTTGCATGTATATATTTACTGTAAGTAGAATTTCTTTCTTGATTTCTGTTTCAGATAATTCTATATTGGAGAATAGCAGCACTACTGATATTTGTATGTTTATTTTGTATTCTGCAGTTTTGCCAAATTCATTTATTAAGTAAACAGAATTTTGGTGGCGTCTTTGGGGTTTTATATACATAAGATTATGTCATCTGCTAACAGTGGCAATATGACTTCCTCTTTTCTAACATAGATGCTTTCATTCTCTTGCCTGATTGCTCTGACTAGGAGTTGCAGTACAGTGTTGCATATTGTGGTAAAAGTGAGTATCCTTCTCTTGTTTCAATCCTAAGACTTTGATCCTTTCCTCATATAATGCTAGTTGTATGTGACTTTATTATCTTATGGTACATTCTTTCTATGCTATTTCTATTCTCTGCTATGCAGAGTTTTATCAGGAAGAGATGTTGAATTTGAAAAATGATAGTAAGTGCATTAATTGGCAAAAACAGATTTGTAAATAATGGTGCTGGGAAATTTGGATAGCCACCTGCAGAGATCCCAGCTCTCACAATACAAAAATCAACTTAAAATAGATTAAAGATTTAAACAAGGCCTGAATCTATGAAAGTACTAGAATAAACTGTAGAGGAAAGGACCTTCAGTCAATGAAGTGGACATGGATTTTGTGTAATAAAATGGGCAAGGAACTTGTGAGACACTGAACAAAGCATTGAGCAAAACTCTCAAAACAGAGGAAACAGGCAAAATAAACAAGTGGGATTACAACAAACTTAAAACCTTCTTCGCAGCAAAGAAAACAATCAACAACACGAAGAAATGACCTACAGAAAGAGAGAAAATAATTGCACATTTTACATCTGACAAGGGGTTAGTATCCAGAATAAATAACTCAAAAATGATAGCAAGACTATTTAAGTCAATTAAAAACAAGCAAAAGACCTACACAGATATTTCTCAATAGACATACAAATGAAAAATTATGAAATGATAGCTAACATTATTAATAATCAGAAAATACAAATCAAAACAAGTTATCACCTTACCCCAGTGAGAAAAGGCTATTACTGAAAAGACAACAAGAAGTTCTGTGAGGGTGTGGAGAAAAGGGAACTAATGCATAGTATTGTCAGAAATGTAAACTAATACAGTCTTTACAGAAAAACAGTAGTAAGTTTTCCTCAAAGTATTAAAAATAGGATGACCATATTGTCCAGAGCAGTGAATGAATTACAGTCCTTGAACTGTCCAGAGACAGAGGCAATACCTCTCCTGAGAACTTTTCAGTGTGAAGGTGCTCATTGAAGATTGCCTAGTTGCTATGGTGATGCCCTATTCACAGGGAAATTCCACGCCAACCACAGTTCTTAACCTTAGGTTCAAATGCCAGCTAGCTGGAGGTAGAGAATTATGCAAGCTGATAGTTCTAAGTGGGCTGTTTAGAACCTCAGCTTTGGTTCTGTTTATCTTGAAGAAACTCTCTCACAATAAACCCTTTTGATGTTAAAACCTATATGATAAACGTGCTGAGCTTGTTCGTGGTCACTATCTCCCTATCAGGGTTGTTAGTTAGCCACCGAGTCCTGGATTTTTCTCTAGTTGTATGTCTGTTGTCCTTTCTTCATCCCCTCCCCACCTGGTCCAGTTACCTGAATTAGCAGCCTTGCAGGTCACAGCACCATATGATGTGGCTATCTCACTACTGAGTGTATGTCCAAGGGAATTAAACCCATTTTTATTGAAGAAATATTCACAATAGCCAAAAAAAAAAAAAAAAAAATGGAAGTAACCTTGATATCCATTTACTGATTAATGGCTAAGGAAAATGTTACACATATACACAATGGAACACTATTTAGCCTTAAAAATGAATGAAATCTTGTCACTTAAAACCATGTGAATGGGACTGGAGATCATATGTTAAGTGAAATAAGCCAGGCACAGGAAGACAAGTACTATATGATGCCACTCACATGTGGAATATAAACAACAGCTTATGTCATAGAAGTCGAGGGTAGAATGATGATTACCAGATGTGAGAAGAGGAGGGGAAGAGAGGGATGTGAAGAGGTTGATCAATGGATATTAAGTTGTAATTAGATAGGAGTAAGAATTTCCTGTGTGTTATTGTACAGTAAGTTACTACAGACAATAATAAAGTACCATATATTTCCAAAGCTTGAAGAAAGGATTTTCAACATTTTCATCAAAAAAAATGTTAAATATTTGAGGAGATAGATACATTTACACAGATTTAAAGGTTATGCAATATATACGTACATTCAAAAACTCACATGGGACCCCAAAAATGTATAGTTTTTATGTTTTATATTTTTTGAAAAAAAGAAACAAATTTTAATTAAAAGATGACATCATATAATATAGACAAATAAAACACAAAAATACCACCCAAAAGAAAAAAATTAGGAGCAAAGTAAACAAAATACTTATAATTCTATCCATACAAAACTACAACATATTGTTGAAAGAAATTAAAAAGAGACTAAATAAATAGTATGAAATTTATATGTATTATACAGAAGTGCTAACACTATTAAAATTCCCTAGATTGTTTTGTGGATTCAACACAATGATTACCAAAAATCTGGTTGTTACTTTGCCAAAACCTGACAGACACTTCCTAAAAATTATATGGAAATTTGAGGGACTCAGAATAGTCAAAACTATCTTGAAAAAGGAAAAAAAAAAAGTTGGAGGATTCACTGTTCCCTATTTCAAAGTGTGGCACAGTAATCAAGACATGAGGATGGCCTTACTGACATAAGGGTGGACTTACAGATCAGTGAGACTGAATTAAAAAGAAATACACTCTTATAGTGAATTATTTTTGATGAGACTGCCAAGACATTCAATAGCAAAACAATTCTTTTCAAAAATAGTTTTAGGACAACTTAATGGGCACTCACAGTAGTAAAGTTAGACCCATACCTCACATATTATATCAAAATTTGCTCAAAATAGAATACAGTTTTAAATGTTCCAGTTAAAATGATAGCACTCTTGGAATAAACCATAGTGGTAAATATTAATAACCTTGGTTTCTTAGAAAGAACACCAAAACACAAGAAAAATACAGATAAATTGTACTTCATTGAAAGCAAATGTTTTGAAACTCAAAGAACATCATCAAGAAAAAGAAAAGAAAATACATAGAATGGGGAAAATATTTGCAAATAATTATCTGATAAGGGGCTTATGTCAGAACATATAAAATCTTACAGCTCAGCAGTAAAAAGACAATAGAAGAGCCAATTAAAAAGTTGTCAAAAAGCAGTTGTAAGATTTTAGTTACATAGAGATCTGCAGAACAACATTGTGCTTATAATAAGCAGTACATCACTGTGCCCTCAGAACTTTGTTAAAACACTCATGTTGTGTTCTTGCCCAAATAACAAAGTAAAACTACAAAAAAATGCTTTTTAAAAATTGGCAAAAATTTGAATAAACATTTCTCTAAAGAAGATATGCAAATAGTCAATAAACACATGTAAAGAAGTTCAGCATCATTACTTATTATTCACACATTTTTGTTGGGACTGCAATTTGGTGCAATAGGTCTGGAAAGCAGTATGGAGGTTTCTTAGATAACATGGGATGGAACCACCTCTTGACCCAGTTATCCCACTCCTTGGTCTATACCCAAAGGACTTAAGACAAAGGTTGAAAGTTTCTCTTACATGTAGAAGCTAACCCACAATAAAGTTGGGAGGAGAACAGAAGTTCAGTAGATTAGATAATGGGAAATGGAGAGAAGGGAGGGGTATGGGAAAAGGAAATATAGTGGAATGAATCGGACATAATGTTTTTATGTACATATATAAAAACATCACAGTGAATCCCTCTATCATATATATTCACAAAAATGGGGTCCTAACTAGAATAATATGTATTTAATGCTTCCATAATTATATCAAAATGAATTCTCACTAAAAACAAACAATAAATAAATGTCATGGATAACTAAAAAGAACCAATAAATAAATAAATACAAACCAAAGCCACAATGAAACATCCACATATACTAGAGTAGCTAAATTTAAAACAATAGAGAATAACACAAGTTGACAAAGATATGGAGAAATTGAAACTCATTTACACTGCACTGTGGTTTTACCACTTTGGAAATAGTCTGGCTTTTCTTCAAAATGCTAAACTTATAATTGCCATATTACCACCCTTAGTATATGCACAGTAAGTGAAATCACATGCTTAAAACAAAACAATAAACCTCTGTAGGAATAGCAGCATTAGTCACAATATTCATAAAATGAAATTCACCCAACGTCCATCAATTTACAAGTGGATGAACAAAATGGTTATATTCATAAAAATAAAACCCTTTTGGCAAAAACAAAGTAATAATACCCCAGATGAAACTATGTTAAGTGAATGAAGTCAGTCAGAAATGATATTTATTTGAATTATCCAAAATAAAGAGAGACAAGAAGTAGACTTGTGGTTGCAAGGAGTTAGAATATAAAATAAGTAGGAATTGATTCCTAGGAGTATGAAGTTTTCTTTTTTCGAGTGTTTAAAAGACTCCAAAAAGTTGTGTGATGGTTGCACAACTTCAAAAATATACTAAAAACTGTTGAATTGCACAGCTCAAATGCAATTGTCATGATATGTTAATTACATCTTCACAAAGCTGTTGAACTTTTTCTAAAACCCAACTCCTGTGGCCCCAATGTGAATAAATCCCAGGGCAGTAAATAATATGAATATACTACCACTCACCTCTGTCTGTGGAGACTGTAAAAGGCAAGATTCCCTTCATTGATCAATTGCTTTGCCAGAATTAGACACCAAGCTTATATTGCAAGGAAACTGAAAAGACTTGAGTTTACCTTTGAACTTTTGTGTAGGTAAAAACACTTACCTGTTCAATTAGTTAGATCTTTCATTTCTATCGACCTTCTCAAATAGACAAATCAAACCACATGTTTCTCACTAACTAACCAGTGCTAATAGAAGCGAATAATGATTTTACTGCATTTCATTATCTAGGCCACTTTATTGATGTGTAAAATAGACTTAATGGTGGTTTTAAATGTACCATTTTTAATAGCTTTGGGGAATGAAAAAGTTTGCAACATTAAGTTTTATATTAAGATTTGCTGTATGATTTCATTATGATCAGAGTCAATGCTTTTTAAGAAAGTATTTCCTTCTATAAAATACTCTTAAAGGTAGAAATATAGGACTTTCTATGTATTAAAAATTTGAGTACAAGCTCTGTTTAAAAAAAGTAAATAAAATTTTACAGGTTTCTGATGAATTACATTAATATAAACTTCACAGACGCATTGACGACTTATGTTTAGTTTGCGATGGTTGGGTATAAACTGGATTATTTGATAACAAACTCATTTCTCCATCTTGTCAATGGGAAAACAGACACAATGGGCATAGTAACTAAATTCGATTTTTAAATAGCATCTAATTTATTTTCTCAGAACACTATATTCTCATAGATATTAGTAATGGTAGAAAATTTTAAAATGTGGTTGGTGCCTATTTCATTGTTTCAAGCTAAGGTGCCTCAAAACACCCACATATTTTATCATCTTAACAGCTGTAATCAACTGTACATTTCCATTTCCTTCAAAAGTCTCAGTCAAAAAATTAGAAATTAAAAACTGAGTAACTTGAAACAGATGGTAATAAGTAGACATTGAATTCCATACTAATCTTAAAATATTCCTTGCTATTTGGAATTTCTACTACCTTTCCATTCTCCTATCCTAGGAATGTACCTGAGCTGCTCAGTCCTACTTTGAAATAGAAGCCACAATTGCCAATTTCTTATGTGTTTATTATTCCATGAATGGTACTAACATACACATGTATTATCCCTAAAAAATATATTCATGGTAAAAAAATGTTCACATGGCTTTGTTTCCCTATATTTCCACTTAATATCTTGGAGTACCTATTATATTCATACATAAAAACTCCCATTTTGGTTGTTGGATTTCATTTATATGTATTGATGTACAACCATTGAATTTGTAAATATATCTACCAATGGACACTTGCTTTTCTATATCTTGATATTATTAAATGATAATATTCCATGAACATGAATATAAATCAGAAGACTATGTTTTTAAAGTAAAAATTTAAGGTCAAAGTCCAAAGTTCATTTAACCCAGGAAGGTTTTCAGTATTTCTAAGTTGTGATTTTAAAATTCTTTTCATGTTTGAAGCATGCACAACTTATTTCAACTAATATCAATTTACATTCCAATCAGTCAGAAATAGCCTACCACCACATAACTTCATCAATGCAGTATGTTCTTAAACTTTCTTATTTTTACAAATCAATATGCAAAGATAGCATTACTCTGTACTTTTAAAAAAATAATAATGCTTTAATATATGACATTCTATTTTCGTTGTCTCTTTTTTTATCTGCCTCTGATAAAATGCTTCATGAAAGATGGGTAGTCTTTTAAAATTATTTCTAGTATCCATTGCCTAAAAGAGTATGGCAACTAATACAGGGTATTCTCAGCAGAAAATGCAGGGGGGGAGAGGGAGACATGACCAGAAAGGGTTCTATTGTAATGGTTTTATCTGGAAACTTAGCCTGGAACAGAGACAATGTTAGACCACAGAGCATTCAGCAATTAAATTTCAATATTTATTTGCTATTATGGGTACCATAATATCAGATTGAAATGCATCCCAACTTATACCTGGCTTGTGCTAGACACTGAGGATCAAGATCATTTCACCCCTGTCTTCAAAGAGCTGATAGCACCAGACACAAGCCTATTTTGGCTTTTATTATAATCATTTCTGCTCTTTGCTTTGTTGTTTGGCCATGTATGTATACATCTATAGAAAATACAATTTAATTTTGCCTAGGATTGAAATTTTACATAAAGGGAATAATATCACAGATTGTCCATCATTTGTGTCTGGTTTCTTTGTTCATCATTATGTTCAAACTCATCTGTGTTATTAAATAGGTACTCTTAGTTTGTTCATTGTCAATACTTCATTTGTATTCCATTAAATGATGTCAAAACTTACTTATCCCTTCTGGTGTGGATTGACATTTGAGTTGTTTCTAATTTGGAATTATTATGGTATTAAGGCTTCAACCAACATGTATGTATGTCTCCTGGTCCAAATGTATGAGGGCCACTGGATGTGTGTCTTAAATTTTACTATCTAATAGTTTGTCAAAGAATCATAGCAACTTTAATTCCCATCAATAAAGTAAGATAGTTCCCATTGTTCTAGATTCTCACCAATATTTTATGCCATTTGACATTTAATTTTGGATAATCTTATGTTTATAATTATTATTATAAATTATTTGTAGTCTACATATACTAGACTTCAAAATCATTTACATTCATTGGCAATATCTCCTCCTAGTTGTGGCTTCCATTTTCACTTTATGAAATTTGCTGGACACATATTTTTGATTTAACATAATCACTTTTATTAATATTTCCCCATGTAATTAGCACATTGCATGTATTATTTTTTAAATCTTCTAACTCAAAGTCATGAAAAGATTCTCTGTTAATCCTCTAAAATTGCATAGTTGTTCATGTAGGTTTTTTATGTACTTGAAATTGGTGTGAGGGACATTTTTAATTTCAATTTTGTAATTTTCTTCTCATAATGGAATTTAATATCTCATTACATATTATGAACTGTAAAATTACTTTCTCATGTGCAATTTCTTCATTTTTAATTTATTGGTATTGCTTATTATTTTTATGATCTCTTTAAATAAAAAGGATTGATAAACTGGCTCTGCGTGATGCATTGAAATATATTCAATATATTTCCTTTCTTCTGTTTATATACATATATACATATATATATATATTTTTTTAACCAAATAAGAAAATTGATTCTTCTGAAGCAGAACTTGCCATTTTTTTGTGGTTTCTGAGTGGTGTGCCTTTACTCTTAGAAAACTTTTCCCACCTGGATATTCTATAAAGTTTTGAATGTATTGCCCATGCTTTCAACTCATAACATTTACTGATCCCAATTTATATGTGTTAGTTATGAAACAGATATTCAGTTTAATAATTTTGATGACTGTTGAATTGAAGGACTGCATTTACCACATAGTATTTTTCATACATATTTGTTTTATAACTGAGCAGTCTGGTTTGTCAGAGATGGTTTAAAATGCAGGTGAGAAGAAAGTGAATTTGATTAATGGATGAAATATTCTACATATGTCTGTTAGTTTCATTGATTAATAATATTTCTATTCTTAAGAGCCTTTACTTAGTTTATTTTTAGATGATCTGTCTATTGGTGAGACAGGTGTGTTCAAGTCACTCAACATTATTGTATTATGTCCTATTTAAGTTTTTATATTGAGTTCAGGTTGTTTTATGTACTTAGGTGCATAGTAATTTAGGACATAAATTTTTACAATCATTATGCTTTCTTGTTAGATGATTTCCTGAACCAAGATGAAGTGAACCTCTTTGTCTCTCCTGATCAATTTTGGCTCAGTCTACTTTGTTAGGTTATGAGAGTAGCTATCCTGCTTGTTTTCAGTCTCCATTTGCATGGTTTCAGTCACCATTTGCTTGGTATATCTTTTTCCATGCTTTTACCTTCATCCTGTGGATACTTCTACCTGGCAGGTGAGTCTCTTGCAAACAACATATGTTTGGATCTTGTTTTTTAATCCATTCTGCTAATCTATGTCTTTGATTGGAGAGCTTAAACAATTTACATTAAGTGTTACTATACAGAACATTTTTATTTCCTGCCATTTGTATTCTTTTCTAATGCTAATTCAGACTTGATTCTTCTTTGATTGACTGTTCTTCCAGTCATATAAATTAATGTATACACTCTCTCTGATATTTATTCTTCAATTATTCTGTGTGAAATAATTCATAAATTATAATTTCTAGTGCTGTATTAGTTATGAATTCTTTTAGATTCTCTTGATCATGGAAAGTTTTTATGTAATTAATTCTGAAGAAAATATTGCCTGACTATACCAAATTTGACATTTGGGGTTATTTTTTCTCTGCTCCCTTGATTTTTCATATTGTTTGTAGGTTTGCCCATCTCCTGGGATGAATATCTTTTCTACTTTTATGCAAGGGACTATTGAGTGAGCATCTTTCTCTTAAGGGTCTCAGACTGGGCAAATATCCAAGTATTGATATTCTACTTCAGTTCATATCCTCTTCTATGCCCAGTATTCAACACTTGATTGAGAGAATATATAAAACCTTATTAACTGCAATCAACTCAGAGTGAAGCCATGAACTCATAATCCTTTGGGGAAAAATATTGTTGACATTGTTCTCTATAATTCCTCTAATCCAGGTTTAGTATTGTGGTAAAGTTCTTGAATTATTGATAATTGGGTTACTAGTTCAATTTATAATAATACAATTACTATCACACTGCACAGAATAAATGATACATACTACAAAGAAGAAAAAATGGGGGGAATTTGAGGAAGGCACAGGTAATGCCAGAAGAAAAAGAGAGACTAAGAGAAACAAGTGTAAACCTTAGCTAGAAAAGCAAAGATAGAATGATTTTACTAATGCTCTGAAACATTAGAAGAAATGCAATCAATTGGGTTGAGGAATATCTATCTATTCAATATAAAAAGTAATATCTGTAAGATACAAATTGACATTAGAGATATTTGTGATATTCTATGCTTAAGTGGAGAGATTTCTTATTGAGTTTTCCTGATTTGGATTTCATCAGTATTTGGAAACTTCTAAAGATGCCCACCACTCCTCAGCTTTACTCCTAAGCTTCCCTGGGTGTGGAGGCAATGATCACATCAGCTTACCTCTAATACAATTCCAAAAGGCCCCCTCTGATCTTTGGTGTGTCCAGGTACCTATTAGTTTTCTGGTGGGTCAGTGGAATGGTGCCAGTTATCTGACTTACAGCCAGATTACTCCCTGTTATGGGGTACAGTCTTTTGTATACTCCTGAAGAAAAGTTCCATAAATCCAGTGCTGTCAAAACAAATATACATTCCCCTATGTATATTTCAGAGTGTACAGGGTGTGGTGGTCTAAAGCAGAGGTGCTATAATCTGTTTGATGGGGCACTGGGTTGCCCATGGGAGGGGATATGACAGCTGCCTGCTCTGAAATGTACCAATTGCAGGGCATGCATCTGGGAACACTGGGTATTAATTGGTGTCTATGTGATGCTCTTCTCTGAGCCCCCTTTTTTAGGGGGTACTGTCATTGTGTATGTACTCCAGGTCTCCACTGGCTACTTGGTGTTATCCTCAGGAAATGGCTCCTATATGTCCAGGCATTTGAATGAGAAATTGAGTTGACTGGCAAAACTTGGATTCATAGTTGTGGACCATACAAGAGGTGATGGAGAACATGAGCTACTTTCCCAGTTTCTATGGTTTTCTCACCAGGCAGGGCTTGTTCATCGGTGCAGAGGCCCAAGTTTGCTTGCTTGAAGGGTGTTGCATCTGTTGACTATTTCTGTTGGGCATGGGATTGCAGGGTGGAGGGGTCAGGGCTGTTGCAGACTGCTTCAGAATGCTGAGCACCCACTCCCTTCTATAGGAGCTTATTTATACAGGTACACAGCTGGATGATCGTCTGTGGAACCTGTGAATTCAGGCTCTCTCTGGGCAGTCTGTGGCACAGAAGACTCCTTCTTGGATAATGTAGATCACTATGGTACCCTCTTCAGGACTGGAGTAGAGTATCAGTTGGCCCACCTTCACCTGAGGTCCTATGACTGGTGACTGAATTGCTGAACATCTTCCTCTTTACAGGGGTGCTACCTAAAACTTTGATAGGTTTATGCAACTGTGGGACCTGTGGGTTCAGGCTGTCTGTGTGTGGTCCATGGAACAGAAGCCTCCACCTTGGCTACTGAAGATCAAGGTTTTACCTGTTACCATTATGGTATAAGTTGCCAGTTGGCCCGCACAGGCTGTGGGGAGCCCTCGATTAGAGTTAGCACTACCTACAGAAGATTTGCTCTTGAGTCAGCTCTATCCTGGTCCACTTGCCTGAAGTGAGAGGGAACAGGTTTTGGTAGACTTTAGCTAGCAGTGACCCCTCTTACAAGTTCCTTTCAGACAAATTACTGAGACAATATGCTTCAGAAGTGTTCCCAATGTTTTTTGTTACTATTTGTAAGTGGGAAGAAGCTTTACTGATTTTAATGGCTACTTTGCCCAGCACAATTTTCTGTCCACAATGTGGGCTGAACTGTTTGATCTCCTGCACTGTCTTTGCTCCTGTCCTGTTTTAACTTGGTCTGATTTTCTTCCCAAATGTTGTAAAGGAAGTTAGCTTTTTGGATTTTTCTCTATTTCTTTCTTTGTTACACTTTTCCTCAGACCCCACACTGGTCACTGTTTAGAGTAATGATTTAGATAAGAGGAGTCCCCAAAAGCTTATGTGTAAGATAATGAAAGAAAGTTTAGAGGTGAAATGGGGCATATATTTTGTCCCTGGGGGACCAAGATTAATCTCTGGTTCCTGATTGTTGTGTTCTGATCTGCTTTCCTCTTCCACATGATGTTCTGCTTCACTTTGGGTGCAGAACAATGGAGATGGCTATTCATGAACTGAGATCTCTGAAATAGTGAGTGTCAAATAAACTCTCCCTCCTCTAAAACTGTTCATCTGTTCTTTTGGTTGCAGCAACAAAAACAAAAAACATCTAACTAAAGTGTGATGGTCAAGAAATTATTGTCTTATTTTCAGCTCCAGTAACCAAATTCCAGGTCCTCCAAGTCTCAAGCTGTTCAATATTGAGTTTTTTAGTGTTTCTTCTGCCACCCTCTTCTCTGATCAGCTGCCCTTCCACTACTTCAGATCTGAGTTACGGAGGATTTCAGGGTTGCTACCTAGATCTATTCCATCAATTTTCCTCATTCTAGCTATTTATTTATAATTAGAATTTCTTTATTATTTACCTTCTTTAATGCACCATTTTTAGGGTTTCCTCATCTCAAAATAACCCTATTTTATTCTGAAGTTTCATCTTCCTCCATCCTCCTTTAAATTCTGGTGTTTTGGGAAATTTCCTAATTTCCACTTTTCTATGCTGCATTTACACATTTCCATAATTTTCACTATACCTAAATGTTGATAATACAAATGTGTCAGTGTGTATGCATGTGTGTGTTTATATGTGTGTGGATTTATTGTTAGTGCTTCTCATATTTTAATTTTCATTTGAGTCATATAGAATCTTTTTATAGGAAGATTCTGAGTCTTTATTTTATGGAGGGGACCTCTGGTTCTGCATTTCTAATAAAATTTCAGATAATACATATGCTACTACTCCAAAGATCGCAATTTGATTAACAAAAGTTTTGACAGATCTTTTGCATTCCAAACCCACACTATCAACTGTTCATTGAATATCCCTACTTTACTGTTACATTGAGACTCAATCCACCTTGTTAAACAGATTTACCAGCATATCTTCTCATACTTTCTTCTTCTCTAGTCTCTATTAATGTCAATTTAAAGGCTCACATATACTGATAAAGGTCAAGTCAGCCACCCATTATGTGTAATCTGTCTTCCTGTGATAATCTTATAATTTATTTCCATTTTTCATCTTCTACTTCAATTCAACCTATACATTTTTATGTTATTATTCTTGAGGTTTTCAAAATACTACTCCCTTCTTCAGTAATATTTTTATTTTCTACATCATGTTAAATATAATTATTCTATTCTTAAAAACTATCCTAGTCTGTTCAGACTGCTTTAGCAAAATACATGGATTGGGTAGCTTATAAACATCACAAATTTGTTTCTTACATTTTCAGAGGCTAGAAATTTCAAGATTAAGTCTCTGGTAGATTAAATGTCTACTGAAGACCTGCTTTCTAGCTCATGTACTATCACATTCTCACCATAACCATACATGAAGAAAGTATGAGTGATCTCTCTGGGACCCCTTTTTATGAGAACATTAATCCCATTTTTGTGCTCCCCACCTTCATGATCCAAGCACTCCCTAGAGGTAAACCTCCTAATACTATCACTCTATGGGCTTGTCAATAAATGAATTTGGGGAAGACATACACATTCAGTCCACTCCATCAAAAAATATCTTCCATCATGCAGTCTGACGATAACTTTGGAATTTCCCCACAAATTTTTTCTTGTATGTAACCTCTACACTTCTGTTTAGTTTTTAGTGAACATTTTTTTTTATTTCTGTAACTTAACACATATGTTCCCTTCATGAGGACATATGCTCATATCTTTCCAATCTCTATTTAAATTCTAGTTCTCTTTTAAAGACTTTTTCTCTAAATTTAAGCAAATTCTCCATCTGCTAACTTCTACAGCATTCTATCAGTAAGATTTTAAGACGCTTATTCATTTTTGTATTGTTTTAGTACTATTTAAAAGATATGTCTTATTTTCTCTTCAGAATGGGAAGCTACTGGTGTATAGAATTTATACCAAAATTGTTTTGTATTTAATCCTTTCTCTGGCCCTAGAGCAATAGGAGGAAGAAAAGAAAAAGAACAAAGGCCTCTGAGGCAGAAAGAGACCAAGCTACTGAATGTATATTTATGCCTAGATACATAAGACAAAGATGTGGCTATTGATGTACAGAATCACTGAAGGAAAGCAAAGTCTCTTTAGCAATAAAATTATAAATTGAGAGACTATATCAGAGTGACCAAGTATTTTTGCTAGTAAAGGAGGAAAACCACAGGACACACTGAATAGTTCAGTTTAAAAGTTAGAAAATGCATTTCTGCCCATTTTATTATCACTCTCTCTATATATATCTGTACACATAAACATAATTATATGTTATATAATTTTGACTTACATACTATAAATATAAAATACATGTATATTTATTATATCACATATAAAAATAATATGGTGTATATAATTACATGCATGTAATTATGTGTATTTACATGATATAAATATATAAATTACATATTATAAATGTATAAAGTATATGATTGTATATATAATTAATCCAATGAATAATTTAAAAATTTTTTACTCTTTAACTTTGAATATACAACTGACTTTGAAATGAAAAGCATTTTATTTATTCTAAAAATATAGACACATCAACTTTAAGAATAATCTGCATTTTTTCAAAATGCACAATTGCAAAGTTTAACAGAAAGTCTAGGACATAAGTAGTAATTCAAGGAATAAAGATCTAAACAAATGAGACACAAAAGCAATTTAAAAATAGAAAACAAAATAACTAATTTTATTATATAAAAACAGTTGACAATTTTGGCATTTGTATAACTCTTATTTTTGTAGTCTATTTGCTCTATTTTTGAATTACTATAAAATGACTAAATAAAAAGGATACCTGCTACATCATAAAATTATTAGCTGTCATCTAAAGGGTTCACTACAATTTATGCTTAAACAATAAAATCTAGATAATATGTATATATTTTGTCTTTACTTTTTCTTAAAAGGGAAGGTTATTCTTCCACCTCTATGGTTTGCTTTTCTGATTGACAAGGAAGTCAGCTACTCCAATGACATAATACTACACCTACTTTTAAGACATTTTTAACAAATCAGAGACATTCTTTCCAATATTTTTTCTTTGCTAATAACATTCATGAAGTACAATATCTAAACCTTTTGATGAACATATAATAGCATTCTAATGTCCTGAGAACATGCCATCTTCTGTTAAGTATTAGGCAAATTTCTACTTACTTCCAAAAGGTTTTTTTATTAAATATTGGAAGATACTTAATAAATTTCTTTGCATTCTCTAAGCTTTTAATAAATTCCAGAATCATCCTCTGTCTTTTCTAAACATACATATTTACACTGGTTTCAAATGAATCTGGAAAAATGTTCATTTTTTAACAAAGGATTCTTCAACATTATGTTTTCTTCAATATCAATGCTGTAAAATATATCAAAAGATATTCTTTATAGTTTTGTGGTGCTTATTTTTCTAGTCATATATATCATATATATTGATTTATTCATACATATACATAGTGTTAAATGTGTAATTTTGTCTATTCTAAGCATTTTATGCAGTAAAGACAACACGAGATACACACTTAGAAACTTTATCCTGAAATTGCTTCATCAAAAGCTGTGACATACTGAATCCTCTTCTTCAAAAGCATATTCCGGTAATTTCTGCTGTCTTCATCTTTCTGCTTTAAATGCAGCTGAGGATGCCAATTGGGTGGGAATTGACTCATGTAAATACCATCTGGTTCCTTAGTTAAGAGAAGCTTAATAATGCAGAGCTTTCCCACAGACGTCATCATTTCTACCGAGCTCACTGACTTCTTTCAGAATTTCATTTGGAGATAAAGAGCATGCCTTTGGAAGTACTACCCTAAATTATGAGATCAAACTATCTTCCATTTTTTATTTTTTTAAATAAAAATAAATTGTCAAACAGTGTGAAGATCCCCAAACAGAAAGATCCTGTTCTCCAGAAACATGTCACCACATGGCATCTTTTATTCTAAGCAGGAGCATCTCAGACAAGCGGTTTCCAACTGTCCTAAGAAATGGGTTTCCTCTGCTCCTAAGATTCTTATTTCATGGATATTAGAACCTGCTGTGTTGTTCCTAACTGTGTAACCTGATGAGAAATAGTAAGCTTGAACATTTGTAGATGAACTTTTTCTTCATTTATATTTACCAAATTTAACAAATTATCAATGTCATGCTTTTTAGGTGACTCCAAAGGATGAATCACAGTTATGACCTAGCAGAGAGAAAGGAAAGAAAAAGAAATCTTAAGATCATTTCCTCTTGCTTGTACACTCCATGAGGTAAGAAACAGACTACCAACTGCCTAAAATAAGGTATTTTTCTGATGCTGCTAACCTGCAGCTAAGTGCTAGTGGGAAAGAGGAAAAAATGAATTTAATTCACTGAAGCTAGTTATTGTTCCAAATAATTGCTACAGTAGAATAATAGCTTTTGGAGGTTCATGTGTATGGAGGGCAAGATAACTGTTGGTTTCTCACCAGGAACACAATTTCCTTTCTTATCTATTTCAATGGAAGAAGCAAAGCAACCGACCTCAGAGATCCAGATCAGAAAAACTGCACTGAAAAATAAGTAATTCCAAAACAAATATCCAAATGCTGGAAAGAGAAATCTGAGCTAAATATCACATCAAAATATTCTGTGGAGAGCCCTTTTTTCTTTTAAACACAAAGATGCTTTTTTATTGCATATATCTATATATTCTAAAAATTGCAAGAATTCTATTTTATATATGGTAAAAAAACAACAGCCTTATCCACATACAAATATCTTTATAACATTCCACATCACATATTGAGCATATCCATAGCCCCAAGATACTGTTTTCATTCATTTTCATAACATTTTTCCTCTTTGAACACACTTAATCAGCCCCAAGTATTATCCTAACATGAATCTCCTTCTTTATACAAAACACACTGTTCACCCACAGTTCTAGGCAGAAAACAAAGCTGATCTACCAGCTTGTGCCTATCTCCCACAAGCTTGGGTACCACACCTAGTACTGGGTAAGCCTGCAAAAAATTATGAGCAAAGTAAAACTAATTGCCATGGAAATACTGGCAAGTTAATTTGAGAATGACTTACAATACTAAATGCTAACTATTGAAGTGATTAAAAATACCTCAATCCTCAAATGGTTTGTGGTCATTTACCAACATGTCATCAGTAGTAGAAGCTTTAAGTCAGAGGTGATTGGTAAAGAAATGCAGAAGAAAAGGACCACTGAAAGTCACTCAGTGACAAGTAGTCAAGACTTAAAGCAACACATTTAAATTCATCCCTGTGGATCAGTAGAGACTCAGTAATAGATGTCACTGGGTAGTCTTCCAGTCATTTTCTCTGCTTACCATCCTTACATGGACTGTTTCTCCAAATAATGGAGATGGATTTAGTTTTTTTTTTTTCCCTCCTGAAGATCTAGAAGATATTTGTAAGTGAATTCAGGTTTTAAAGTCTATTTAGTGTCATGTTTTAACAGATTATAGATTTCATTGGATTTATTGAGAATAAAATAATTTGTGAGCCAGTTATAAATCACCTATAGAAACTCATATTTTGAACTGATTACATTTTTTTTGAATTATACAGAATGTCTTATTTCATGGAGTTGAATCAACACCATCTTCTAAGACCCAATTCTGTGTCAAATTTTACTTTCCCCTCTACAAAATAACTAAACTATTAATTAAACTGTTAATATATTAATAATAGTAGCTAGTGTATGTGAGTGCTTGTCATTTGTTAGGCATTCTTTGAAGTATTTTGCAAGTGGACCTCATTTAGATAATTTAATTACAGCAATCAGTGACACTAGCAATATTGTTACTTCCGTTTTTAAAAGAGAAATAGAGTCACAGAGATATAATAACTGATCCAAGATTACCTAAGTGGTAAGGAATGGAGCTGATATTCAAACCTTGGACAGTTTAGCTCCAAGGCCCACAATCTATCCCTTCCCTCCAATGTATCTTTACCACAATGCTTTTTCCAAATTCAATTTCTCAATCCAACAGAGTACTAATCACAAATGTTGGTATCTACATAATTTAATGTCATCTCTGCACTAGAATAATGGGGCTAGGTGACTTGACATGCATACATCCAAAGAATGTTTTCCACTAAAATCTGAAATTTAATTAGATAATTTCAGACATCTTTACCCTACTGATTTCTCTTCATTTATATTAATTAAAGGCTATTTGGTCTAATTTGCCCTTTTGAAATGGGAATCCCTCCTGGTGCCTGGGACTGCAGGCAGGGACACTTGAAGGTGAGGGGTAAGTCAATAGCTCTTGGACAGTATCCTAGAAAGATCTTCATTCATGTCTGGTGATTGATCCTACTCTTGTGTGAGATCTCAGCTGTTGATTATCAGAACTTGCTCTATGGGTGTGTGATCTGTGCAATTGCACAGGGCCCCATATTCAAAAGTATCTCAATATTGGCTTAATATTTTGCCATCACCATCATGAATTTCTTTAAACTTTGTTTTAAGTTGCCATCTTTAATTGGGACAGTCTCCATCTTGGGACACCATCCAGGGACTGGAAGCCCATTATCAAGGTACCCACAGTCTCCAATTCCCTACTGACCCAGTCACCAACCCAGCCCAGCATTTGCTGCTATGCTGTCCTGCATCTTTCAACACCTGGCCCTGATCTTCCCAATATAGAATAGCTCTCCTCGACAGGCACAAAGGTTCCAGCACTCAGCTCTCAGAACTTCCAGAAAGAGAGGTTCCCGATTGGGCAGGAAAGACAGTTTAGAGACTAAATTAGAAACAGGGTATTATGGGATCCATAGGCAATGTAAGGGACTAAGACCAGGTTCCCACATCACACGAGTAGACCCCAAGAAGATTCCTGGGGTGCAGTCATCCAATGAGGACCAGAAATGGCTTTACCCCACCCACCTGCAAGAGTTCTGCCTCAAAGACTAATCCTTCCACCACAGTAACCTTCACCATCCCGAGGGCGGAGATACCAGCAAACTCCAGACAACTCCACTTGTCAGGAGTTGGGAAGGGAATGAGAAGGGAAGCAGAGAAGATAACGACCTGCAACATAAATAACTGTTCAATTCTCATTGGAGATTTTTTTTCTTTCTATTTTCTTTCTTTCTTTTCCCACTTTCACATCCCAAACATTTTTGAAACCAAGTACTTTTCATGCATTAGGCTACTGAGGACTGTGATGTCTGATTAGTATATTATACTTTTGTTGTATATTCTTTTATTTCTACATTTTTAATTTTTTTATTTCCTCTTTTTTTATTCTACTTCACTTTTCTTACTCTTTTAATCTCCATAATTTCCTCTCAGTTACCTCTTTTCCCAGTCTCTTTCTCTCTTTTCTCCTACTAACAGTCAACTTTTTACATTCTTCTTTGACACTTCCTATGATCTAATATCTCTACAGTCTCACCTCCCATCTCATTAATATCACATCCTAAACTCTCCTGGTTCTCTCTTTGTCCACCATTAGAAACTGTAGACTTGTTCTCAAACCTAATGTCTATAATTTAGATAATAAGCAGGTACACCATTTCTGTTTACTGGGACAAAAATGTAAACAACTTATTTAATAGGAACTATTTGGGTTAAGGCTGCATATTGTTTGCACTGGGTGCTGTTAGCATGGATCTCCCCCTTAAAGGTGAGGTATGGGAAACCTGTAGAGACACTATAAGTCTATAGGGTAGAAACTGTAATACCTCAGATCCTCCTTTCTAGAGGGGAAGACACACAAACAACATCAAAAAACAAGGAAAGAAAATGCCCCCCAAAACCAAGATGCTGCAATAATAGAATCCGTGGCCAGCACAGTAGAAGAAATGTTAGAGAAGGACTCAGAATGTTCATAATAAAAATGATCTGCAAAGTAAAGGATGATTTAAGAGAGCAAATGAAGGCAATAAAAGATCACTTCAATAAAGAACTATGGGAACAAATGCAGGAAGTAAAAGATTACTTCAATAAAGGAATAGAGATTCTGGGAAAAAAAAAACAAACAAACAGAAATCCTTGAAATAAAGGAAGCAATAAACCAAATTAAAAACTCAATAGAAAGCAAATTAAAAACTCAATAGAAAGCATCATCAACAGATTAGATCACTTGGAAGACAGAACTTTAGGAAATGTAGACAAAATATATAATCTTGAAAATAAAATTGACCACACAGTGAAGATGGTAAGAAACCATACAGAATAAGGATAGAATTTTAAATTATGCAAGGGAAAAGTATCAGATTACATGTAGGGAGAAACCAACACAAATATTAGCGGATTTCTCAACCCAGACCCTCAAAGCTAGAAAGTCCTGAAGCAATATATACCAAACTCTGAAAGAAAATGGATATCAAACAAGAATTTTATATCTAGCAAAATTAAGCTTCAGATGTGATAATAAAATAAAAACCTTCCATGATAAACAAAAGTTCAAAGAATTACAACTAGAAAGCTTGCACTATAGAATATTTTCAGGAAAATATTCCATGAGGAGTAATGAAAAAAAAAAAAAAACAAAGAAAATCAGCAAAGAGAGAAACTACACTAAAGGAAAAGCTAATCACAGGAGAAACCAAGTCAAATTAAAAAAACAAAAATAAGCCAAAATGATAGGGAATACAAGTCAGATATCAATAACACCCTGAATGTTAATGGCCTAATCTCATCAATCAAAAGACATACCCAGGCAGAGTGGATTTTAAAATAGGCCTCAAAATGTGCTGTCTTCCAGAGACTCATTGCATAGAAAAGACCCCAAGAGACTGAAGGTGAAAGGTTAGAAAAAAAAAAAAACATATCACTCACATGGACTGTGTAAACAAGCAGGGGTTTTCATCCTCATACCAGACAAAGTGGACTTCAAATCAAAGTTAGTCAGAAGGAATAAAGAAGGACACTTCATGCTGCTTAAGGGAATCAAACACCAACAAGACCTAACAATCACAAATATATATGCCCCAACAATGGAGCATCTATGTATATCTAACAAACACTTCTCAATTTCAAGAATCAAATAGACCACAACACAATAATACTGGGTGACTTTAACACACCTCTCTCACCACTGGAGAGATCTTCCAAACAAAAACTAAACAAAGAAACTATAGAATTCAATAATACAATCAATGATGTAGACATAATAGACAGATATAGAGTATTTCATCCATCATCGAGCAAATATACTTTCTTCTCAGCAGCACATGGATCCTTTTCTAAGACTATTTGTTATGCCACAAAGCAACTCTCAGCAAATACAAAAAAAAAAAAAATACTTTCCTGCATTCTATCAGATCATAAGGAAATGAAACTACAAATTTCAATGATAAAATAAAAAATAGAAGCTACTCTAACACCTGGAGACTAAGTAGCATGCCATTGAATGATGAATAGATAAAAAAAGAAATCAAGGAGGAAATAAAAAAAATATTTGGATGTAATGAGAACACCAATAAAATATATCAAAATCTCTGGGACACTATGAAAGCAGTGCTAAGAGGAAAATTCATTGCATTGAGTTCATACATTAAAAAAACAAAAAATCAAAAAATAAATGACTTATTACATCTCAAAGCCCTAGAAAAAGAACAAATCAACACCAAAAGCAGCAGAAGGTAGAAAATCACTAAAATCAGAGCTGAAATGAATGAAATTGAAATAAAAGAAACAACTGAAAAAAATTGACAAAACAAAAAGTTGGTTCTTTGAAAAAATAAATAAAATTGATTAACCCTTGGTCACACTAACAAAAAGAAAAAGAGAAAACTCAAATTAGTAAAATTTGTGATGAAAATGGAACTATCACAACAGACAACTACTGAAATACAGAAGATAATTAGAAAACTTATACTGAAAGAAAACAGAAAATCTCGAAGACATTGACAAATTTCTAGAAACATACGATCTGTCCAAACTGAAGCAGAAGGACACACATAAATTAAACAGATCAATTTCAAGCAATGAAATAGAAGATACCATCAAAAGCCTACCAATTAGGAAAAGCCCAGGACCAGAGAGATTCTCAACTGAGATCTACAAGACCTTCAAAGAAGAACTAATACCAATTCTCCTAAAATTATTCCATGAAATAGAAAGGGAGGGAATGGTTCCAAACTCCTTCTATGAGGCTAGTATCACCCTGATACCCAAACCAGGCAAAGGCACATCAAGGAAAGAAAACTTCAGACTAATATCTCTGAGGAACAGAGATGCAAAAATTCTCAATAAAATTTTGTCAAATTGCATACAAAAACATTAAAAAGTACACCATGATCAAGTAGGGTTCATCCTAGGGACGCAAGTTTGGTTTAATGTATGGAAATAAATAAATGTAATTCATCACATCAATTGACTTAAAGATGAGAACCATATGATCATCTCAACTGATGCAGAAAATCCATTTGACAAAATACAGCATCTCTTCATGTTCAAAACACTGGAAAAACTAGAGATAATAAAAAATATACCTCAATATTGTAATAGCTATCTATGCTAAACCCAAGGTCAAAATCATGCTAAATGGAGAAAGATTGAAAGCATTCCCTCTAAAAACTGGAACAAGACAGGGATGTCCTCTTTCACCACTTCTATTAAACAATCCTTGAAACTCTAGCCAGAGCAATTAGATATATGAAAGAAATTAAAGGAACATGAATAGGGAAAGAAGAAATCAAACTGTCACTATTTGCTGACAACATGATTCTGTACTTAGAGAATCCAAAAACTTCCACCAGAAAAGTTCTAGAACTAATAAATGAATTAAGTAAAGTAGCAGGATATAAAACCAACACTCACAAATTAAATACATTTCTGTACATGAATGATGAATCCTCTGAAAGAGAAGTTAAGGAAACTGCCCCATTCACAATAGCCTCAAAAAAAAAAACAAAAAAAAACTTGGGAATCAACCCAACAAAATGGGGGAAAGATCTCTACAATGAAGACTACAGAACACTAAAGAAAGAAATTTCTAATTCCTTAGGAGATGGAAAGATCTCCCTTGTTCTTGGATAGGCAGAATTAATATTCTCAAAATGACCATACTACCAAAAGCAGCACACAGATTTAATGCAATTCTTATTAAAATTCCAATGACATTCTTCATAGAATTACAAAAAGCAATCATGAAATTCATTTGGAAAAATAAGAGACCCAGAATAGCCAAAGCAATCCTTAGCAAGAAGAGTGAAGCAGGGGGCCTCACATTACCAGACCTTAAACTATACTACAGAGCTGTAGTCACAAAAATGGCATGGTATTGGAACCAAAATAGACATAAGACCAGTTGTATAGAATAGAAGACAGAGAAGACACAAAAATACAGTTAGTTATCTTATACTAGCCAAAGGTGCCAAAAACATAAATTAGAGAAAGGATAGCCTCTTCAACAATGGTGCTGGGAAAAATGAAAATTCATATGCAGCAAAATGAAATTAAATCCCTATCTTTCACCCTGCACAAAGCTCAGCTCAAAGTGGATCAGTGAACTATGAATTTGACCAGGGACCCTGTGCCTAATAGAAAAAAAAGCAGGCCCAAATCTTCATCACGTTGGCTTAGGACCAGACTTCCTTAACAAGACTCCTAAAGCATAAGACATACGATAAAAGGCCAATAAATGTGATGGATTCAAACTAAAAAGCTTCTTCTCAGCAAAGGAAACAATAACGTGAAGAGAGCCCACAGAGTGGGAGAAAATCTTCACCACATGCACATCAGTTAAATATAGAGAAGAACTCAAAAACCTTAACACCAAAAAAACACAAATAATCCTATCAATAAATGGGCTAAGGAACTGAGCAGACACTTCACAGAAGATGATATACATTCGATCAACAAATACATGAAGAAATGTTCAACATCTCTAGCAATTAGAGAAATGCAA
>JAJEJO010000796.1:343017-428451 GCA_020662805.1 Glaucomys volans | reverse complement strand
ACCCAAAAGACTTTTTAAAATAAGCATACTACAGTGGCACAATCACATCCATGTTTATAGAAGCTCAATTCACAATAGCTAAACTCTGAAACCAACCTAGATGCCCTTCAATTGATGAAAGGATAAAGAAACTGTGATATATACACACAATGAAATGTTACTCAGCCTTAAAGAAGAATGAAATTATGGCATTTGCCAGTAAATGGCTGGAACTGGAGAACATTATGGTAGGTGAAATAAGTCAAGAACCAAAGGTTGAATGTTTTCTGATATGTGGATGCTAATTCACAGTAAGTTGAGGAGAATAGGGGACTAGAAAGAGGGGAGCAAAGGGAGAGGAGGGGCTTGGGGGTAGGAATGATAGAATGAATTGGAAATTATTACCCATGTGCATGTATGATTATATGACCTGTGTAACTCTGCCTCATGTACAACCAGAGGAATGAGAAGTTGTACTCCCTTTATGTATAATGTGTCAAAATGCATTCTACTATCATGTATAACTAATTAGAACAAATAAAAAATATAAAAATGAGAAAACAAATTGTGTTTCCTAAGAAAGATGAGTGAAAAGAGTATGCATGGGAGCAATACTGATACATACAATACATATATCTACTATTCCTTTCTCCCCAATTGCATATACTGTTTGTGATGCTCCTTAAGCACAGAATGCCAACAGACCATGAGGTGAAGCAGTTTAGCTGCATTCAAAGTCAACACAGGTTATGTGCCCCTAAGTCAAAATGCTTAGGACTAGAAGTATATGGCACTTCAGAGTTTCAAATATTTGCATATACCCACTGAGATATCTTGGGAATAGGACCCAAGTCTAAACTTAAAATTCATTTATGCTTCACATGCTTCCTGTATACATGGTATTTTTATACAAAGGTATTATACAATACAATTGTATTATACAATACAATTTTTATACAATGTTTTTATCGCACCTGCCTTTTGACAATGACCCATTACTTGAGGTCAGTTGTGAGATATTCCTCTTGTGGCATCACGTCAGTGCTCAACAGCTTTTATGTTCTGGAATATTCCAGATTTCATATTTTCAAATTAGAGTTTCCAACCTGTACAAGATAAGCCTTTTTCACCTACAACTAACTAAGTGAAGTGGGAAAGGATTACTTTCTGTAAGCTCCAAAGCACCATGTTCTCTTTTTCACTATAATTTGCCTCCAAAGTCAAAGGACGGCAAAGACATCCTGAGAAATATGAATGAGCAGGGAATCTTTCCATATCCTTCTTACTCATATGACTTCCCTGGGCTGGCCAGTTATTAGCACTGAAAATGACAACAGAGGAGGGAAAGAAAAGGTAGAAAACACAGATTTTCTTCTTCTTTGAGTCTGTCCCTACTCATCAGTATGATGAAGGTAGAGAACATTGGGAAACTGTGTTTCAAGAAGTGAAATAAAATCTACCAAGATACTTTTGTGCCAGCACTTCCATTCTTCTGGTAAGAATTTTGAAATATTTATGCATGTATGAGCTATGAAGTCTGAATTGTGTCATTCTGTTGATTCCACATGAGCTAAATTCTTTTAAATTTGCCATTTAAAATGGCATTTCATAATATAAAGTTGATCAGTAAAAATCACAGTAATAACTTTACATTTTAATTTTTCCATAGTTAGAACATTGAATAGCAAACATAAACACAGTAACAGATTAAAGACAATTTGTCAAAGAACTGAAGAAGCTTTAGAGTTTAGTACTTGTATCACATTTTTGTTCTGCTGTTTGGACAAAGGGACCCATGTTTTCATTTTTATATTGTGTCACAAATTATGTAGCCAGCTTTCACATCCACACATGGAATCTCCATTACATCGAATTTTATGAAATGTTTTCCAGTTCATATGATTTTTTTTCGTTAGTTTGATAATATATTAAAAAGGGTTATTGTATAGAGGAGAAAGTGCTGTTTGCTTCCTCTTGTTCACTCTTCCCATTTTCTCTAGCCTTAGAGATTTTCCCCTCGTCTGTTCTGGGAGGGTAAGGTGGGAGATGGCAGCAGAGTAGATTTAGGCTAGTGTGCCATTTGCTGATGACCTCTGATCGTCAGAAATGCTCTCAAACATTTTGTGTGTTTCAAACCCTCCTCCCCACTATCTCTGTGATATTTATATTTTTACAACCAATCACAGAAATCAATTATTTTGTATATCTTTGCCAGTTTGAGACCATCATTTCCTCCCCCAAGGGAAGATGACAGATGCCAGTGCTTTTGTGGAAGAAGAAGCAATGGACAATAGAAAATATGAGTCGAATGCAAATGAATATTTCAAAAATGACATCCTCCTACCTTTCTCTGATATAATAAATTAGTGTATAATGTCTTAAGTTGATTTTTTTTTAAAAAAAACAAACATCTCCATTCTCTAAGGTAAGCCATTATATAAGCATATAGCTATTTTTAAAACTTCTATTCTTTCTTGACATACCCGTTTTGACCTTGCAACAAACCATGACTACCTGATGATTTCAGTATATTTTTGCACCACTTTTTCTATGTGGGATTTCTTATTCCTTCACTATTCTTTCTCATCATTAGCATAGAGGGCGTTAACTTGTTACCAAATTATTTCACAGAATATTAAAATTCCTCTGAAATCTTTAAAAATTGCCCTTCTCTGTAAATGTAAGAGATTGCAAAGTCAATTTCAATGATGGGGTTTATAGGGCTCAAATCAGAAGGAAGAAAATTAAGAGATCTATATCTCTAAAGTAGATTGTTACCAAATTATTTCACAGAATATTAAAATTCCTCTGAAATCTTTAAAAATTGCCCTTCATCCTTTGATTTTACAACCACTGGTTTGTTTCAAACAGGTTAAGTTATATCTTGGAAGACATTTTTGCTCCTTTTAGCTCATGATCCACACAAGAGATTGATTCCCCAGGTGAGGAGTTCAAAGGAGTTCTGTACCATTGACAGAGAGCTGGAGTGGATGAGTAGAGATTGCATCAGAGTTGGATCTCCCAAGTTAGGAAAAAGGGCATTGGAGAAGACCCAAAGTTCTGCACAAAAAGTTATCTTCCAGATGCCTCACAGAAGGCACTCCTGCTCACCATGTGAGCCAAGGATGAACAAGAACACAGGAACATAACCACATACACCATTATTTAAGAAGACTTGCCCACCCACTCTTACGCCTGCTCATCTCCATAGTGGCTAAAATCCAATGAATTGAGGAGAAAGGAGCATAGAAAGTAGATATTTCTAGCAAACAATTAAGCCACTGCTTAAGAACAGAGGAAGAGGTAAAATTGGAGTTTTCAACTGGACTGAACTTACAATAACTGGAAATGAAAGGAAGGCTACGGGGTCTGCTTGGAATGCTGTTAAGAGACTTTGAATTAGATATTTGACAGAGCACAGTTGAAGGACATGATTGGAAGAGATAAAAGTTCAGACTGCTCCATTATCCAGTTACATTTATGTGACAAGCATTTTAAAATATAATAAATCTTCCTCATATTCTCCTGCCTGAGCAAACCATACAAAAACAAACACAAAGGAGAGATTTAAAGAATCTATATTCTCATCCAGTTGAACTCTAAAGATTTCACATAATCTCAGCCTCCAAACTAATTCATCAAGTACTTCAAACACAATGCTAGAATTATTTCCCGGCTCTATTTACAGAAAATGCTACTAATTGTGCCTTTTTGTAACAGCCCACTAATCTACAATTTAGTTGCAAAGTCAATAGCATAGTTCTTAATAATCTTTTCTCCAATAGTTTCTGGTTCACTGTTAGCCTACTTTGAATGATGCCAAAGTACATTCTCATTGTTGGATTTTAATTTTGTTTGCATAGTGTTTTATATCACTTTCAGCAATTCAGTTATACTGAAAGAAGTTGAGAACTATATCTGTGTGTTCAATCTGATTGACTTCAAAATGATGTAGTAACTCCTCAGGAGACATAGAATTATTTTATAAAAAAAACAGTGAGCAACTGGAGCAGAATTTATTGCCCTGCAAGGTGAACCTAATGATTTTGATATACAATCAGGGTGGTCTTGTTGGCCAAAGCTTACATTACTAATTATAACCTAGAAATGGGAAATTGTCAACAGGCAGAATATCTTATATGCAGTCTCTGACAACAACAATAAAAAACTGCTCTTTAAGGAACTGATTTTTATGGACATAAAAATAGATGTCTGATATTCTGCTTTATGTCCATGAGCCACAGGTCCAAAACTTCAAACCCACAATGGAAGCTATGACAACATTAATAATGAGCCAGAGCAGGTGTGGCCCATGGGAGGAGGAGGAGGAGGGTTAGCTTTGAAGAGGGTCTTTAGTGGAAACCTTACTCATTAATAAATCTGGATGATGTCAGACTTGAGCTGAAACCTGATTTCAGGAGAACAAGATGATTCCAAATACAATAAATATTTAACTCATGCTTACCCCGTCTTTTGATGAAGAACAAATTCACTCTGTAGAGAGTAACTGAATGAAGTGCATCTCTAGAGACCCAACCCTGGTTTCAACAGGTTTTCTCCCACTGTGGAAGACCTGAACACTGAAAGAGAAAGGATAGTGGCTATGAGTTAGGTAGAGAAGTAAACAGCTTAGATCAGCAGGAAGAGATATGGGGAAAATTCTGAAGGCAATGAAGAATGAGGATACCCCAAGTATCCACAATTCTCATAAATAGGCAAGAGATAACCACTGGAATACTGCTAATTTTGGTGTTGAGGATCCTTAATTTGGTGAAATTTGGAGATCAACTACTAACGTGAATTTCATCAAATCCATAACTTTATTATGGGAACCAGTAGATGTCCAGCATGCTAACTTATATGAATTACAAAAAAAGGTAGATTAAATTTAAAATATGATTCAACTCAAATTCTCAAGTGTCCTTAATAAAATGACTGATGCAGTGTTTATGAGAAACAAGTTCCTCATTATCTAGCTAGCCCTGATCTAAAACTCATAATTTAATTTTTTATGTGTGATTGCAAATAGTTTTCATTCAATTGCATTGAAGTGTAAAACTAAACAATGCAAGCATTCTTCATTTCCTTAGGACAAGTATTTTATTACCAAAATACATGAATAATTATTCTTGCTATATACATGCCCAAAAATGAAAGGAAAAGAGGAGTATTTTTACTAAATACAGAACAGCATGAAATATTTTACAGAAAAATTTTCAAGACTAATTTTAGTTTTAGTTTTAGATACTAGGGATGAATTTTTGGGTAATTCTATTCCTCTATATTTTTAGTAGGCATTTAATCTTGATTCCACCTTTGCATAACATTTTTAGGTAGATGTACCTAGATGTAGGTAGATGTAGATTTGGTAAATGTACCAAAAGGATGGTACATTTACAAATAGCTGCAATAATATTTTCTTGCTTATAAGTGACTTTTTGTTTTCTTGACATAAAACTCAATTAGTAAGCAGTTATTATTGTGATTAACACTATTGACGATTTGGTAGTTGTTTGAATTATAGGACTTTTATTCTTATTTTATCAACTTTATTCATTGTCAAGATTTTTAATATTTCTGGTTTTAAGTTAAATAGAGAATTATTTCACATCACATGAGAGTATTCTTAACCTTAATTATATAAGATACATTAAGACCTAGAATTAACAACAAATACCTGATATCTGAAGGGGAAATGGTGAAAACCACCTCCATAGACCATAAAGTAGGTTTCACACTTACTCTTTATGCACAACTGGTTACAGATGGGGAGAAAAGCATGAACCAAACAGATGAGCCAGAACCTTTCCTGGCACTTAATTTAATCATAGGTATATAGAACATAGGCCTGCTGTGCATGTTCTAACAATATTTTAAAAGATCAGAGTAAAGGGGTTAATGATAGATTCATAAAAATTTGAAAAGTCTGAACAAAGCTGCCAAGACAAACTTGAGGCTGTGCAAGAAACTAAATTATTCAATGTAAGTGCTGTGTGCAAGTATAAAACTTTGAAGACTTCAATTTACAGTTCTAGCAGTGCACCAGCCTAGATAGTCTGAAGAGCCCTTGATTTTACAAATAAGAAAACATTCACTATTAAATATTTTTTATTATATTCTTGGATTAAGGAAAGGAAGGGGAGAGAGAGTGGGTAAAGCAGAACTTGACTTGAACTTTGAACTGTAAGCCAAAAGGAGAAGTAGGCCTGCATACATGCGTATGAAGGAAGGCTAACCTGATATTCTCTAGTCCAGAAGAAAGATGAAGGAACTGGTATGTAGTCAAGAAAAAAGGGCAGTGGCATCTCCTTACAAGCAAATGCATGTGCAAATTATCTTCAGAAAAGCATTATAAATTTAGACCCTCAGGATTTCCATTAAATACAACCTGCCAAATGCAGAAGTTCCACCTCTAGCAATAGGATTTATCTTACAGAAAAAAAAAAAAAAAAGAAAAAATTTTTTTTTAGGGAAAAATCATTAAACCCCAAATAAAAAACCAAAAAAAAAAAAGAAAATTCCAAAGGAATTGTAGAAGGATCAAAATTAGGCAGAAACTGAAGAGGAGTTAACAGTGACAGAAGGTCCAGCACTTTCCTGCTTTTAAAGCTCTTAGACTTCAAGCAGACCCTGGTCTTACTGGCTTAAAAACTGAGAGTTCAGTGTTCAGCCTTCTTTCTCACGCATCTGGAAGTAAAGAAGAAAATTTAAAAAGTGAAAGAGACACCAAGAGGAAGCCCAAATGTGCAAATAAAGCTACCCAAATTTATAAGTTACCTATGAATTATTTATAGGTAATGTAGATATAAAGCATTCAAGTTAAGGATAAAATAACTGAACAGAGACATCAGCAGTTGCTGAGCTCAGGGGAGACAGTGTGGATTTCTAGTTCAGTCCAAAAACAAATCAACCTCCTTAATAAGAACATAGTAAAACTCATAGTCACTACACATAACATCAAAATGTCCACAACACAGTCCAAAATTACAACACATACAGAATAGAAAATTGATACCCACATTCAAGGGACCTTAATGAAGTTCAGCTCAACCCACTTGATAGAATTAATAGAAAATAATTTTTAAACATCTATTATTTCTATGTTTGACACAAAACAAAATACCTTCCTAATAAATGGACATATAGGAAATATCAGCAGAGAAATAAAAACTATATTTAATGATAAAAACTCAGGAGCTGAAGGATACAATATCTAGATTAAAGAATTTATTCAATTCCATTAAGAGAAAACTGGACAGAATAGTTAGAAGAGTCACTTGAAGATAGACCAATAATGTTATACAACCTAAGACAGAGGACAAGATTAAAAAATAAAATGATTGACAGTACACTTTTAGACAAGACTAGTCCTTTCAAAACAGGAATTTTAACAAATCCCACCTAGAGAGGTCAGCAGATGAAGGAGCCAGATATTATCATATTTCCTCCAGTCAGTTAGCTCTGAACTGTGATCACTTTTCTTTAAAATACTGTGACTTAAAGACCATGAATAAATATAAAAGACATATTCCAAAGTCAAAGAGCAACATTTCTATTGTATTTGGTGTTATTCCTTTAATACCTTAGCAAGAGTGAATTTCAAAATTCATTTGGCAAGTAATAATGTACCTTGTGGAAGAAGACAATGATGTGTGGACTTTCAAATCCTGGTGACTCACTGTCCTTGCCTTTCAGGAGATCATTCTTCCTCTTTCCAAAAATAGGACTGACTCAACTCTGTAACCTATGATCTTATTATGAACAGATATTTAGCGGTGTTATTCAAAATTACTGAGACATCAGCCAATTCTCTAGATATCCATTCCATTCTAAATAACAGTATACAGCTCTCAGGAATTAGTGTTTCTCATTCATCCCAACCTCCACATTAGAGAGTCAAGAGGATACATAAGACTCTCCACCTGGTATTTGCTTCCTGTCCTATCATTTCCACGTGGTTGTTATAAAAGTAATAAAGTCATCAAATTATAATCTAATTCAGTTACGAAGTACATTCCTAAATTTGAAGAATTCCTTTGGAGAGAAAATTTAAAATGATAGTTGAGTTCTGTCTATGAAATACATCTGATACATACACACTAGAACACAAATATTGTAAGTTTAATACCATATAGCAATTACTATTTGCCAAATCTTGCTCCAGATGATATTCAGAAATTAAGTCATATGATTTTCAGTTTCACAGATGAGCTAATTGAGGTCCCACGGGAGTTTGGCCAGGACCAGGACTTGTACTAGCATCAGGATTTGAGCTCTCCCCACCCTAACTGGATCCTTTCAGTGCTAACTTACTGGCATTGATCATTATCAGCGTAATGTTGTTCATACATGTCCCCTAAGTCAGCATCATCCCACGTTCTGTTCTGATGTCCCCAAGGAGAGACCCAAGCCTCTTGTGCACTACTTTGATCTAGATGGCACTTGTCTTGTCTGGCTGAAAGCTGGGAAAACACCCAGGAGTCTTCTAGTTTGCTTTCTCTATGGGGGTGGGAGTGTCAGCATGCTTTTCTGTTTATCTGGTTGTGACATTTATTGCTTTTTCCAGAACTTTTATCTGAGAAAGATACTTAGAGGAAAGCATAAAGATGATTAAATACTTCACAGAACAAAGCTCAGGTGTGATCAAAAAGAAGATATTACCAGTATACTGATAAAAAATGTTATTAAATGGATTACATTATCCCTGCCAGTAGTTGAGCTTTATCTGGAAATCCTGAAGATAATGAATTAGATAAAAGAATCTATGGCAAATTAATTACTAGAATACAGTTTGTACTGGGTGGGAGCTTACACATTTATATTCTGTATTTTATTATTTCTTGATGCTAGATTTTTCTCATTATATGCTTTCACTCTTATCCTTTGAAATTCTATGAGTAAATGGATTTATTTTTGTTGTTCTTATGTTCACCTTGCCTCTCATTTAGGAAGTAAGAGAATTAAGGAATGCAGCGCCAAAAGGAAGATTAAAGTTAAAAAAAAAAAAAAGTGGCAAATCAAGTACTCTCTGTCTTTCATTCACTACTGACATCTCTCCTCAGCCTTCAATAGTGCACACAAAGCAGACTGCCCACCAGAGTGAACTGTAGAGACCCAAACAGGAGGAACATAGAAGTGAGACAGGGTGTAAAGACAGAAGTACCTACACACTTTTATCCCTCCAAATTAAAATGATGCATTCCGAGGGAATTCCTTTTGGATTATAATGAGTATGCAGAAGAACTTTGGAATCCATTTCTAGCATGCCCATCCACTCAATAAATAGATATGTGAAAAAGAAAAAGAGAAATGGATAATTTATAATTACAACTATTTAAAATAATTTGTTTGGCTTTTAGCTATATTTGCACGTTTATATTTATACAACCTATGCTGATGTGTTGTAAATTCACCCTCTAAAAAAAACACAAAAGTGTGCAGAACCAATGGAAGTAAAAAGAGTGAATAGTTTCTCTGTCCTTCTGGTCAACCTCGAGCTCTTCCAAAAAGGTGACTGTGAAAAACTTCAGGTCACTTGGTCTTTCCTCTACCATCTCCCTCCCTACTCAATCAACCTCTTATATATCATCTATCTTATACCACCAAAGAAAAATAAAGTGGAGGCTTAAAAGGAAAAAGTAAAAAACCTCAGAGTATAATTACACTTGAATATTCCACTAAAAATACACATTGTGGCCTGCCAGGTAGTGAAAAGACTCCGTGCCATGGGACTGTGGGGAAGTTCAACTCATGCTTTTTTTTCTGAATGGTTCATTCATTACTGAATTATACATGACCACTTGGCTAACAGAAGTCTCAATTGTGCTAAATATTCAAGGTTTTCAATGGAAAGTATAAATAATTTTATATGAGTTATCCTAATTTCAGTCATTTTAAACTTATATAATTTATTCCAGAAATGACAATGACAACACAGTGAGATTCAAAGGACTACATGTGGGAAAGTACAACCATCCTCAAGCTTGCCAGTTTGTGAACGCTGGTACACATTTCATCCCTAGTTTATAGATATTGAAACTGACACTCAAAAGACCAAATATATACTGTAATTTCAGATGTAGTGAACTAGAGAGAGGGAGGGTGGAAATAAGAATCTCAGTTTCTGTCACCCCCCCCCATTAAGCCTTTTTTCTTATACATTACAGCATCACCTCCTACTTTGCTGCGGCACTTTAGAAAACATCACATGCATAAAGACTCAGAATAGAATGTGAATTCCTTACAGCTACTTAGTACAGGCTCTGGAGCCAAAATGATATGAAATATATACTCCAGCTTCATCAGCTTCCGCTGGCTGTGTGAACACAGAGAAGATACTTAAAGCTGTCTGTGACCCAGATCCTCATCTAAAAAGTAGGAAAATTATTATGCCTATCATTGGGTTGTTGTGAAAATTAAATTATTTAATGCATGTAAATGCTTAAAAATGACCTTGCTTATATCATGCCAATCAACAGGCGTTTTTACTGTCATCTAGATTATGATTGTCACCATCTCCAGCACAAACTTTCCATAGCACAATCTTGCAATGTTCCCAAACTGATCTTCTCACTCCAGTTAATGATACTCATGTTATAAAGGATCTCTCAATTACAGTAAGTTTCTTTCTAAAAACTTGCCAACAGAGGCAAGTGGAGAATTAAAAGTATGGAAAACACTTAGCCTCTGAGGAAGCCAATAGCAATATGAAAGCCTGGGTCAGCCAATTGACAGTGACCATGAGAATCCAGATTCAAAGGTGTTGGTTAATTTCATTGCAAGATATTCTGGTATTGATTTTGTTTTCTGCCACAGAAAAAAAATGCTTAAGTATTGGTTTCTGATCATAAGCTTTCTTAAAGATGCATAATGTGAGACAATATAAACAAATTTTTTAAATATAGCTTTTAAAATATTTACTGTAGAATGCCTTCTTGAATGCTGTCACTTGTCTTACATATTCACTTTTTATCCAAATTTTCAAAGATGCTGGCATATTTAGCTATTTGAAAGTTGTAAGGTGCATCACATAAAATCAATATTATAAAGGCCTTGACAAAAAACATCTTTTTCCTATTTTTAATTTTATCTTTAATTTTTTTCACACACAAAATTGGTCCTTACAGAAGCAAAGCAGCAACTATGGTTCCTTAAAACAACAGGAATCATATCATAGAAAAGCCAGAGAATACACGGGAAGTTCTAGTAAGGTAAAAGATTCTGCGACTACAGAAGTCTGTCTGTGAAAGACAGAATAAGCTATGACATCATTCACTAAGCCCATTTGTTTGGAAGAAAAAAGAGCAATCCTGACATCTAGTGTTCATGGCTTATAAGACAGGGATGATGTTTTCTTTTAAGAGCATGAATTCTGATCAGCTGTAGGGTGACACCTGGGGTGCAGTAAAGTAAGAGGATCTGCTTCAATTCCCAGCACAACCTCTGAGTTAACCTAACAGTGTATTTGTGAAAAGAACAAATTTTGAAGGAACTGTTTATTGATTACAATAAAATAGCTATATTTCTACAATCAGTTATGTGGACTCAGATTTCCTCCATCAAATAAAGATGGCTAGTCACTACAAGAAAAAAAAAAGAAAGAAAGAAAAAGAAAAAGAAAGGGAAAGAGAACCTAGGCAGATGGTCACAGAGGCTGGGATGTCAACATTTTAAAATCCATGGAATGGTAGACATCACCAAGATGCTGACTATCGATGATACAAGGGCCTAGAATGCCTGCTTTGCATACTTGTCTACTTATTGCAGTTGACGCCAGACTCCGCTCCCTCAAAGGACCAAAGAATCCCGCTTGCCTTAGAATCAGTCCTTGATGGGGGAAAGGACTTCATGCAGCAGTTCACCCTGTTCAGGCTCAATTCCAAGCAGCACATGGCTGTAAAAGACTCCAGGATTCTTTGGTGGGCATTTGAATAATTTCATCTGCTGTAATTATGGATCAGGCATCAGAGCAAAACTGCTGACTAGTTAACATTTAAATGAGACATTATATTCAGAAATACTGTTTCATCCATTTTAAATATTTCTCAAGATACCTAGAGAAGCAGAATTTGATTTAAGCATTGCTATGTGTCTCCACTTATTTTCTCTATCTCTGGTTTTATTGAGAAATGTGTTTGTTCTGGGCATCAATTTGTACCAAAAGGAAACTTCTGAGCCAGAACTCTGATCCCATCTCCAAAACACTCCTATTCCCCTGATTGGCAATATTACCTTGAAATATTGAAAATATATGCAATCAAGTTTCCTACCACTGCTGAGACAGCTATACAAATGTGGTTTGTATAGAAGACAAAAATATTAAGTTGTTTTGCAATAGGAAAAGTTTCACGTTTTCTTAATGATTTTATTTACTTAATCATAATAAATATGATCAATTCTTGTGTCACAAAACATTTTTCTTTCTTGAAATCATATTTGTCTTTCAGGGTTACAGTCTAATAATGGAGTAGAGCAACTATTACATTCTGAGTCAGGTAACATTTCTAAAATGATCTTCATCTATTGCTTATAAAAGTTGTATTCAGGAATTCCTCCTGTTTGGTAAGATACAGAGGGTTCTACACCAAATGAACTACAGCAACCCTTTATAATAGGTGTAAAAACCATATCTTTGGTCAGAAAAGCATGATTTGCTTTTTAATTGGCCCAATATTCCTGTCATATACATTGGATTACTGAGAAGAAGCATGGTGTATCAGTTAAGAACCTTGGATCTGGAGCCAAATTGCCCAAGTTTAAAATTTATTTCCATTGGCTGGCATATTGCCAATATTCAACCTTGCTACATCTCAGTTTCCCTCCTCTTTTCAAGATAATAATGGTGAGACTTGCCTTGCAGGTGAAAAAGAAAAAGTGATTAATTCTTGTAACACATAAAGAAAGTTTAACATAGGAAGTCTCTGTAAATATTACCTAATTTGTTTTCTTCATTTAAAAAAAACTAAATACCCAGCACATATAATGTTCTCAACAAACGTTAATCATCATTTCCTTCTCAACAGATGTTAATAATAATCATCATTTCAAAGGCCTTCCCTTTCATTAAAAAAGGAATCATTACAATGATGATATGTTTTCATGGTAAAAGAGTACAAAAATAGAAGACCTTCAAGGAAAATGTGTTAAAAGCACAATTATGGTCCTGAGGACAGAGGAACAGGAAGTATTATGGGTCTCTGCTACACCAACAATAAAATTGGAAGAGGAATTTATTGTGTCAATCAAAAGAATAGGTCCGTCTAACTCATTCTTTTATAGACTAATATAAGACCTGAGGGACAGCATATGAACACCTGGGACAATCAAATAGAGAAATAAGTGACCTACCAGGTGAAAAATAGCTGGGTTGGTCACTCTTTACAGTACATTTTAGAAACAAAATATTGGGAAAATTCCAAAGGCAGGAAGGAAACACACACACACAAACACACACCCACACACACACACACACACACACACACAACTAAGTACAGGTTATACTTGCAACTACCCTTTATCCAATGTATATTAAGTAAAGCTAAAGTTAAGATGTAGGAAAACGAGGTTCTTAAAACTACACAACTTGTCATCAAAGGGCAGGAAATATTGACATAGAAATAGACAAAATGTTAATATTCAGGTGAAATACTTTTTCAGGACCCAAGAGAAATATAACTTTCAAGGCCTGCATTGAATTTGCATTTATGTGTGCTTTTACAAGCAAATTCAGTAGAGTTTAAAAAAAAAGGAGTCTAAACAAGAGGAAGAAATATGCTCACTCATGTATTCTTAGTATAAAGTGTAGGTTTTTTCCATGAAGCTCCACAGCAACCTCCTTGCTTTGCAATTAAAATTACACTAACCACAAAACAAAATGAAGCATAATGAACAAATCCTATTTGCACAGGTTCAAAGTTTCTGTTTTGAAATTTGTCTTCTTTGATTAACTGAAGTTTGACAGAATTAAATAAGAAATTAATGACGAATTCAGGAAGAGTCTTTTTATATATGCTGAAAAACACGAGGCACTTTTTTAAGTAAAATGAACCACCTAGTAGTGCTAGATAGCAAATACAAAGAATGTACATTCTATCTCTGCAAATAATAAGTTCAGTGTTAAACTCCTTTTAAACATTTAAAAACCTTCATAAGTGAAACATTTTATGCAAATAATGGAATTGTATATTTTTCATATCTAAAAACATAGCTCCAAGCTTCATTTTCAATTTTAAATCAGACATCTATAAAATTTTATAACTTCCAGGAATATAAAATTTTTAAAAATGGTAATGCTATGCAATAGCATTGAACAGCTAAAGGATAAAGATGTAGATTTCTCGTCTTCCACAAGAAGATAGGGTCAGCCAAGACTGGGTAGCCAGCACATATTTGCTGTGACCATAGAATATATAAACTTATGAATTTCAGGATATGTTCATAAAAACTTATCACTGCCTGTGTTATTGTTTATTTTCTCAAAAAATTCATGTTCTTGTCCTAATTCCCAGTACCTCAGAGTATAACCTCATTTGGAGGTTGGGTGGCTTTAGATGTCATTAGCTAAGATGAGGTCATATTGGAGGAGGGTGGGCCCTTAATCCAAAATAGATGATGTCTTTGTAAGCAGAGAAGAGACACAGATACAGAGAAGGGGAGAATGCCATCTGATATCAGAGGGAGGGATTGAGAGCTGCATTAACAAGCCAAGGAACACCATGAACTGCTGGTAAACAACCAGAACCTAGCAATAGGTAAGGAAGGATGATCTCCTTCAGGTTGTAGGTATATGGCCTTGATCACCCTTGAGTTTGGACTTCCAGCCTCCAAAACAATGAAACAATAAATTTCTGTTGTTTTAAGCTACACGAATTTTGGTACTTTGTCATGGCATCCTTAGGAAACTAATATTAAAAGATTAAAACTTGGAAGATGCCAGAGGATTTTATGAAATATTATAATGCTGTCACACAAAAATAAAATCCAAATCTAAAGAAAAATTAGTACTAAAGTTGGTGTGACCAATTTCCAGTAGAGAGCAACATTTAGTGATGGGGATCGAAGTACAGAAGTCAGTCATAACTCAGGTTCAGTGCATCCCTTTTATCATTGAGTATACAGGACTTGAAGTTTTAAGTACCTGCATATAGTACATTCAGATACCTATTTGCAGAGCAATGAGGTTGCTTTTACTTTCACGCAGATTGCTTAATCTGATGGAAAAATAATCTAATACAATAATGGGGCACTTTCAAAATTCACTTTTGAATAAGAAGTAACGTTTGTTGAATTTTCACTATGAGCTTATTTTTCCAAAAGCTTTGCTTACATTTTGTAATTTAGTTCTCTCAACAACCCCAGGAGGTTAGTTTTATTCACACTATTCCCATTTTCAGTTTAGGGCAAACTGAAGTGCTTAAGACTGAAAGAGATGCTCCAGGTTGCACAAAAACAGATCCCAGGGGTGAGTCTGAGCACAGGCCGTGAGAGCTGCGGCCCTGAACACCTTTGCTGTGTTGCTTCTACTTGGAGGCAGTTTTGTGTGACCCTGCTCCTTCCAGTCATTTGTTACAAATTGCAAGTCATCAGTGAAGCAGAAAAAAAAGCCAGTGCATTTTTTTTTAAAACAAATAAACTAATAAAGTTGGATTGTTCCTCATCTAAAAGAGTTGAAGCATAAACTTAAAAAATAAATTAAGAAAATCTCTTGGGTTTTCATATCAGAAAATTGTTGGAGAGAAAAGCTAAATCATTTACATGTGTAAGCGCATTGTGTAACCAATGTTTCCCAACTAGCACTTCTAGTGCCCAACGCTGGAGCCAGACAAAGCTTGGTTTTAATATGGGATCCTAGTTGTAATTAGAAAGATTTATTTATTAGTTGCACTTCAGTTTTTTATTCATAAAATGAGAATAAACTCTGCTATACAATGTTATTACAGATCTATGCTATAAAGGAAAAAGTTCAGTATGCTATGCACCACACATTAAGGACTCATCAGGTTTACTTAGTAACTATGGTACTGCTTTCTTGGTGTTAGGTCATTAAAATTTTTTTGAGAACAGGAATATATCATTCTATAATCAGATCAATCAAAGCAATAATACATAGTGAACCAATTAGTAAAATAAGCAATGTAAGAAAATGGTCACTATTTCATTCTTTCAACTAAATTAGTAGATACAGATTAAACATTTTATGTTTTGTACTTGTGTGGCTAAATTATATATGCATACATATTTTCTAGCTACTTTATCTCACTGTTCTTCTTTTCTTCAAGTCTGTCTTCATTTTGCTCTTTTGGTTTTTCCCCATCAATTAAATAGAAAAAAAATCTATAAAGATGTTAAAGATATTATACTTTGAGCAATATTTGACATATTATTCTTTCTGTAAATAAATATGCTTTTCTGATACATTGTAGATAATCTAGCACTATGAGTTGATTAAAATGCTCAGATTTTTAATTTTCCGTAAAAATAAAAAGAAAAAAGAAATCACAGCTTGTGTCATAATCACCAAGCCCTGGAAACCATCATCTACTGACTCATGAATGAATAAACAATAGATACTGCTAGACAGTAAAGAAGAATGAACCCTGGATAAATACAACAATATATATCAGTCTCCAGGGTATTATGCTGAGTGAGAGACACTAGAACCAAAAGGTTACCGTATGATTTTATACTTCTGGAAAAAACAAAATTGGAGGAATGGAGAATAAATCAATTAACATTTTCCAGGTATTGGGCTGGGGAGAAGATCAACTTCAAAGGGGCATGAAAGAACTTTCTGGGAGGATGGAACTATTCCGTATCATGGTGCACTGGTAGTTACGCATGGCTGTACTTGTGTGCCAAAGTTAATGCTCTTTATATTGCAAAGGGAGGAATTTCCCTGTAGTAAGAGTATTTCAATACACTAGATCATCAAGAAAATGGTTGTAAAAAAATCACACAATGACATACATCTCATTGAATTATTATAGGATGAATATTGGTATTATCACCACTTGGTCAAAAAGTAGAACTTCTCCAGCAATCTTAACAAATCCCTTCCTATACCTCAACCCAATCAAAGCACCCTCACTTTCTGCAAGTGCACCCTCCACCTGACTTTTATGTTTTTTAAATTTATAAATAAACTTTATTTTTAGAGTACTTTTAGGTTTACATAGAAAAAATGAGTAAAAAGCTTATAGTTCTAGCGTACCCCTCTCCCCTACATACAGTCTCTCCAGCATTAACATCTTGATTACAGATTGTGCTGAGTAGTAGGAGTTCAATTCAGCATGGACTTCTGTACTGTATTTCCTACAAATATACAACTGGATGCAGAAGCTGAATTAGACATAACTCTTTGGCAAGACGATTGACCATGTGTGCTTTCAACAAGAGTCAGATAATATCTGCTTTTCACACTTTATTGATGTTAGCAGCCATAGTTTCTCAAAACCTATTTGCATTAATTTATTGGGGGTTTCAAAATAGTAATCCTATCATTTTTCTTATGTATAGCAGCTGGAATAATGTTATAGGAAGATACTTCATCAGAGTAGTACAGTTAATTTAGTAAAGAAAGAATAAAAGCTTACTTCTTTTTATTTAAAATGACCTGTTTTAAGAATGATGACTTAGCTGTCTTCTCAGAAGGAATCATCATTGATGTATTTAATACCATTAAAAATTCATTTATTTAAACATAACTAAGTTTCAATTCATTACAGCTTTTATCACCAATAAAACTTAAATCCTCTCAATTTTAGCCAGTGATTGAATGAATGTTCATAAGATTTCTTGTGTTTTGTTTTGTTTTGTTTTGTTTTCACATGATTTTAGTAGTTTTGGGTAGTTCTCTTATCTGGTTTTCCAAGATAATCCAGTTTCATATTGTAAATGTCCTGCCCAACCCTGTAGTCAGCATCAGTTATTTTTCTAAGAATTCTTGGTTTCTTTTAATGGGAAATAGTACTTAAAGTCCACAATTTGCATACTAAGGAAGCTCACTGCAACTCAGCTCACTATTGTGAGGTCTTTTCAGTGGACAGTTAGAAAAGAACCATTTCTAATTCAAATTTAGCAGTATAGCATGTAGAAGTAACAGAAGTACTTTTAACATCTACTACTTAATATCTTCTGCATTATGTCAGTAACTCTTCACTCACACCAAGAATCCTTGTTATGAAGGACAAAGGGAATAACACAATTAGACTATCCCATAGCCACACATTTGCTTCAAACTGAAGCACATGTAGAGTTGTCAGAATAACAATTGTTAATATTAACACAGCTCAGTTAGATTAAGGAAAACAATTTATTTTTGCATAAGTTATGCAATAGTTTAGGGTTTATTTTATAACTCCATTGTCCTATGTATTGCCATTATGTCTTATAATTTCTCCCTTCCACCCTGCATTCATTCTTAGTTCTACAAGTAACTGTATAGTAAAACAGTGGTAACCACTAGTTATTATTTAATGGTCTTTTGGTCATTTTAGTTACATGGAGCTCATTTTCTAGTAGATTCTTAGAAAAGTCCCATTAAAGCTGGGTGTGGTGGCGCATGCCTGTAATTCCACTCAGGAGGCTGAGGCAGGAGGATCACGAGTTCAAAGCCAGCCTCAGCAACTTAGCGAGGCCCTAAGCAACTCAGTGAGATCCTGTCTCTAAATAAAATACAAAATAGGGCTGGGGATGTGGCTCAGTGGCCGAGTGTCCCTGAGTTCAATCCCCAGTTCCAAAAAAAAAAAAAAAGAAAAGTTCCATTAAGGTAATATTCTGAGCTGCTGCATGTGAATAGTACTTTCTGCTCCTTTTTAAACTGATGTGTATCAGTTTTGCTGGATATAAAAATTTATGTTCCTATTTCCTTTGCTTGAGAAACATAAACACATATTTTCCATTTTTTTTCTATCATAAAATATTGCTGTGGAAGATCCTGATGACAATTTTACTTTATTTCCTGATGATAGACATATTATTTTTACTCAACCCTCAAAGAACTTTTTGGTGTTTTTCTTTGAAGTCCATTAATTTCCTGGCATGATTCCAGGTATTAGTTTTTTCATTTAGTCTTTTATATGCTGTTTCAAGTCTTCTGTTCTTTCTTTTTTGTGCACAATTTTTTTTTAAAACAGAGGATCACTTGTAGTATTTTGTTGTTATTGTCATTATTGTTGTTCCCTCCCTTTGGTATATTTCTTCAGAAATTGCCTTTCTCTGTGTCTTGTGTCTTTGTTTGCTTTCAGTCTTACCACTTTTTCTTGAAGTTTTTTATAACTTGCTTTATTTTAAAGTTCTCCTTTTCACGTTTATTTAAAGACTTGGTTGCTCTATGTTTCTTTTATTATCATCTTAATTTCTAACATTTTTATTTCTAATTCCTTCGTGAATATTGAAATTCTGATTTATGGTGTAATTTCACATTTTATAACATATTCTGTAGCATCTCTGAGTTATTTCTGAAATGTGATGGGAGATAGTGACTTTGAAGTTTGTATTTTTCTGTAATAAGGTAATTCTATTTAATATTTTTCTATTGTATTGATTTTAATTGGGTTTTATTTTTGGTTTTCTATTTTTCTTTCAATGTTCTTGTTTCTGAACTTCAGATAGCTTTTCCAGCTTCACAAAATTCCCTGTTATATTCATGTAGTGTTAAAAAAATATATGAAGTCCTGCTTTCTGAGACTCCCTAGCTTTGTAGTCTGCTCAATTTTTTTTTTTTTTTAAACTGGGGGTTGAACCCAGGGCTCTGTGAATGCAAGGCAGAAGGTTTGCTACTGAGCTACTACATCCCAGCCCATAATCTGCTCATTTGAAACAAGTTTTTCTTAGTGCATCATAGTTACACATAATAGTGGGGTTCACTTTGACATAAAAATACATGCATAAATATAATTTGCTCCATTTCAGTCCTCAGTCTGGACCTTCTTCTTTTGTCTCTCTTCCCATAGTCTTGGTGGGGAGGTTCTGATCTGCAAGGAATGTCCACTGACTCAGTTCTACCAGATCATTGCAGCTAGACTACTCTAGTCCCCATAGGTCTTACTAAAAGGCTCTATCAACCCACTAGTGCACTGGCTAAAATCTTTCCTGGTTTCATTCACTTTTCTAAAATTGGACCATTGAATTTAATCACTTAGGGAATGGACACCCATTAGATATTTGTGGATTCTCCTCTGAGGCCCTCAGATTCCCAATTGTTTCCCTTTGCTTTCTTTAAAACAGAGGCTAAGAACCTAGGTCTTGTGGTTGGTGGTTGTTTTCCCCCTCCCTCCTGTACTTGGGGATGCCTTGTCCCTCAACTTCATTGCAGATATTCCCACAAGCTCATGTGTATTGCTCTCCAGGTGCTCTTCATTTTTTAACATAAGAATTCAGAGATATCCAAATTGTGCTGTGAATTTTGCTCTGACCAGTTTCTCTCAGATTTGTTTTAACACTGTTAATTCATTTTTGTCCTGCAAATCCTCTCTGGTTTGTCTGTTTAATTTTACTACATTTCAGTGTTTATACAAAGGTTAAAGAATGTTTGACAGGGTTTGCACTCAGGCGGGTTAGTAAGATATCAAATTCTATATAAGTGTGGGAGAGCTCAGATTTTTATCTGCTGCTAAGTATTTCATAAGGTTTTTTTTTAATTTATACTTATGGATCTACTAAGTTTTGTGTCTGGCTCGGCATCAGTTGTCACCATTAGATATGTAAATTCCCCTTACTTCTTTATGTTCCCTTCTTATATTGTTGGAGGCAATTGTTGATATGAGAAAAAGTTAAGCTTCTTTAGGACATTTTTTAACTCTTTACTGAATCATCTACAAACTCAGACTTTAAGAACAACTTTTGCTATAATTTGAACACACTGACATTTCTCACTCTCATATTGATTTTCACATAGAGAAACTGTCATTGTAAAGCACAAAGAAATGTAAATAAAACAGCAGAAGAAAAATGCAATAAAATGAAGGGAATAAGAATAATTCATGAATAAGATTTTAAAATGGCGATTTTATTAGCACTATTTGATGGAAACATGATAAATCATTTCTTTTTGTACAAGCTACCATTCCCTGAAAAACATACACCCATAAATATTTAATAATTGCTTATTGTGAGGTAGAGCTTATTAGGATAGCTCACAAATTTAAGGCAAAATTTCCTCCAGGGGAAACCGTCCTTAATGGGATATTTCATTTGTGCTGACCCAGAAAAGCTCTAAACACTCAATGGGGGTCTAATTTGTGCAAACATCTATAAAGCTCTCATATGCTTTCTTTTCAGATCATGTAAGTTTTTGGCTCCTCTTGTTTGAATTCATTTACTTTGTTCCAAATGCACAATATATGGATCCTTAAAAGCAAGCCTTAAAAAATGTTTGTAACAGACGACTATTAAATTTTTCATAAATGCACTAACAAGATCTCCAGGGTAAAACTCTAAAGCCTCAGAGATTTGGGGGACTGGGAAGTTTTGAGCTGTATTGGCACCTGCCCTTCTACAGAGCTCCACTTACAAGTCTTCTACCTCTTCCACTCGTCCACGATCATTTCTGCTTGTCTCAGTAGGAACTCCCTTAGCACATTTCTGAAATGGTTATTTATTATGCATCCTGACCACCTTATTGATGCCTTGCAAAATTCTGTGTGTCCTACTTAAATTATAACTTCTCTTACTGGGAGCGTAGGCTCTGAGAGAGAGAAGCAGGGTAAAAACAATAATGACAAATTGACAAAAAGCCAAGGACTTCTAAGTGATAAGAAAAAAGCTAGGATACATGTTTAAATCAAATTCTTCAGATAACTACATAATTCAGCTTTCTTCAACAGAATTTTCTCTTTTATGTTTTACATGGTTGCATTTGTTTAGGTAAATTAGACCCGTGTTTATATACAGCTGTAAGTTAATCATGATTTGCTTTTCTTGGTTATTTTTTTCCAGGCGAATCAAAATAAATGTACAGTATTTTTGGCAGAAATAAAATATTCCTATTGTTGTTTTCTATGTTCTCTCATTCAGTTAGAATGAGAGGGTGAGTTAATACTTTAAATGTTTAGGATCCTAACTCACCCCATATTCTACCAATGACTAGAGAGGTAAAATTGAGGAGGTGGTTATAATCATGTAATACTTTTTCTGAACTAATATTAGAATTATCCCAACATGTTAAATATCTTTTTGTTGGAGATACAAATGGAAACTTTCATTTCATCCACTACCATGAGAACCATTATCCCCATGTAGCACAAATCCAATCTTCCAATGCTGCCACTGAAGTTACCTCAGATCCCTGTTAACTCTGAGTTGGGCTGTCACCAACATAGTCTACTTCCTCAAGGTACTCTCTGGACATTCCCTTCATCTCACCACCCTCTCAGAAAACAAACTACCCCTGAGGACACAATCCTTCAGTATCACCAGTACGGAACAGACTTGTTTCCTCCCATAATCCTCCTATCATAGGCTGAAAGTGGGTAATACACAAACTTGCTGAACAATCACTATGTATTAAGGCATTTTCTTCCATTTAGCTCACTTAATTCTTAAAACAAGCCTAGGAGAGTACAAAACATCATTCCCAATTTACTAATGAGGGAAAGGAAAATTCTGAGAATATAACTTATCCACAGGCATCATATCTACTTGGCAGAAGAAATTAAATTGGGTCCAAGTTAAGGACTTCATTGCATATTTCAGAATATTTACTTTCATTTTCCCTTAAATGAGTGCTTGAAATACAAACCACCCAACAATATCACCCACCTCTCTTCTTTGTTAAACTACCAACCTCTTCGTTGCTCCCCCTCATTTACTGCAATACTGGATTATAACATTTATCTCCATCAGCATCCATATCATCATTTGGGGTGATTTCTATTTCCATGTAAAAGATCAATTCTAAACTCATTCAATGTCCATTCCCTGGTTTCATCATTCCTGATTACTGCACTTCTGCTCCTCTTTGGGCACAACCACCTATCTTCCCATCCAACTTGCTTGAAGAATCTTCTGGAACAATTCACTGACTTAATGAGCATCTCTAATCCACTAACCTGTCTTTCTGACCACCAGAACCCCTGCTACATTTTCCTAGTCAATTCCCCCTTTGTGCTAGGTCATTGTTAACCTCTATTCATACTTCCAATGCTTCTTCATTCTGTCTTTTGCATGATAACTTACTTTTTTCACTAAGGAAATAAAATCACTCCAAATAGATTTCCTTGTGTCTTCCCAACAATACATCTGTGAACCAATCTATATATGTACACTTTTATTTCCCACCTGTTAAAAAATAGACTGTCCACCCACCTACTTTTACCTAAGGCCAATGCCTTTGCTTGTGCATTAGATTCTCCTGTCACCTCTCAGCCACTCCTCTAAGGCTTCTGTCCCCACCAGTCTAGTTCCCTTAATTTGCATGAACAAGGATCCAGGGACTTCTATCTTACCAGACCCAGTGGTAAGCTCAGAAAGGAGTCCACAGAATTCCTCTCCATAGCACTGAGCATAGCAAATCCATTCTTCCGTGTTCAAGAACTCCCTACCTCAGACACTCCACCTTGCTAATCTGCCCCTTTCCTCAAAACTTCATCTCCTGTCCTGGATTCTGACACACACATTCAAAGGAGGAGGAAGAACCAGAAAGTGTTTCAAAAACTTATAAATATTGCATGCTTGTACTTTGCTTACTGTTCAGCAAGACATTTATTTTTAGGAGGCTGAAGCTGAGCATTTTTAGCTGAAATACTATGCCTACCAAAATGTCACGTGTATAAAAGTAAGTTTCCCCATCGTTAGTAATTAATTTACACATTAGTCATGACTTCAGATGTGTGTGCGTACTTGTGTCTATGTGGGTATATACATGTATGTATTTTATTTTTCCCAGAGATTCCACTGAACTGTCGTCAGACATGATATTCAGTTTTAAGAATGTGAGTAGAGAAAAATTAAAAAGCATTTTCATGGAGCCTACAGGAAAAGAAAAATGCCATTACTTTTTAGAAAACTGGAAAATGATGTCATTCCACAAACTTAAGCTTCCAAGAATTTAAGTTAAAATCTGTGAGAAATATGAAATGTCGCATTTGAGAAAGGCAGAGATATGCGAAAGATATGGGGGTACTTATTTCAAGATATTGAAAGGCTTTAAAACTTACTCCATCTTAGCTGAAGGGGTCCTCCTCTATTGCACACTTCATTTGGAATATTCTGTGCTTATTTCTGAGCTCCATTACTGAATATTCCTTTTACAAACATGAATAAAATCTCTTTCTCCCACTTTTGTTCCCAAGGCCAGGCCATTTCCATTCAAGTAAGTGTTTTCAATTAAATTGGCATACAACATTTAAAACAGAGATTTGATTTTTACAAGTTATAAACAGAAGAGATTCTTCCTTTTCTCCTCATCTTCCTTGAACTTGTGTATTTCTACCCCTGGGAGCTGGCCTCACACTGAAAAACCGAGCAGGGCGGAGTGAAGTTGTGTCAGCAGCTCTGTTTGCAGCCCACACACTGACACAGTGTGTCTGTGTATTAAATCCATGTTTAATAGCTCATTCCCAAGACAGGCTCATGAGCCAAACCAACAAAGGAGGAGGACACATTCATGCTGTAAATAGCTTTAGGCAGATCACTCGAGTAAAGCAAGGTCGGCTCGTCATTGCTAACTTTGTTTTCTATTTTCCAGGAAAAAAAAAATTTTTACTTGATACTAAATTTTTTTTAAATTACACAAAGAGGTGTCCAACATTGAGATCAGAATCATACCTACCCAGGTTCTCTTGCGCAAGCTGATATAAGGTTCATGCAGAACCTAAAATTTAGAGGTGAACATTACACCAAGGCTCTCTACAATGCCCGACTTGAATGGATATTACATCTGCTAGGCATTTTCCATACTGGGCCATGAATGTCCTTTGTTCCATACACTCATCTCCCACTACAAATCCACCCCATTAAGGTTGAGCTAACTAGAGTAGCATCATTGTCCTGGCAACCTTGTAGATTCCTCTATAAAATAGTTTCCTCCAACTGGTTGACAAAATTGGGTCATTTTGGATATGTTTATGTGTGGAGGTCAGATACTCTATACCAAAGAATAGACTAGAACATAGGAAAATCTGTGGTTTCCCTCCAGTATTCTCTATTTAAGCTAGACTTTCTTTTCCTAAATATGAGTATTTCACAAGGAAGAATCAAGGTGAAAATTAATACCCTTATTTCTAAGAAAGAACCTACACTCCAATTAATTCTGAATATATTATTTTTCCTGAACAAGTCTGCTAACAAATAATTTTAATATGATTTCCTTGATTCAACACTAATTCTACATTCCAGAGGAAAAGAGCATTTCAGTTTTGAAACAAATCCATTCCATATCTTAAAAGACTACACTTTTTACAGAGTCTGGTAATTTTACCAATACTATTGTAATTCCTTAAACTATTTTGTGAAATATTAAAGGTTATGAGATAATAATAAATTGCAGGAAGATGTGTTCCATGAATGAATAATATAGGAAAACTGCATGCACCGTAATTTCCCTAAAGATTCATAATGCACGTACTTATATAATTAAAATCTCTGATTTGACCTACAAAGAAGAAACAAATCAACTATAAATCATCAAGCAATTGACTACAGAACATTTTCTTAGAAAATTCATTAGCATCTATTGAAGTACAATTTACCAATGTTCTAATAAGATGGGACTATTAGCTGTATATTATTTTTTCTTTTAAAATAATAGAATAATTAATTTCTAATGACAGTAGTAAGTTGAGATGGTTTTACAGGGAGCAATTTTTTGAACCCCTATAATCCATTTTTTTAAATTCCAAAGTATTTCTAAAGAGGCACATGGAGGTAAAATAATCGTTAGATGAATAAGTAACCCTGTTATCAGTAAACATCATCTTGTATAAAATAGAAAAAGTTCTTAAAATGATATACCTAAATGTAATTATACAATCATCCCATTCATTTCTTTTAAGACCAAATAGGTTTAGTTCCTCAACACTGATCTGTGCATATACCAATTGTTTAGTAAAATAAATTGGCCATAAAGCCACTATAATGATTTTCAACAGAAATGGAGTTTGTTCTCATGGACCAGTGTTTTGGAAGCTGTGTCATCTTATGACTCTCAGGCTGGACCTATAGGGTGGCAGTGACAATCTTTCTCTGATAATCAGAGCTCCCCTTTCCAGAGGAGAGTATGAGCAGCATCCAGGTTGCACTTGGCATATCTCCTACTGCAGCAAATGTGTCACCTCCAGAAATCAGGTGTGGAAACTTAGTAGGGCAGTGTGGAGGTACTGCTGTCATGTGATGGGGTCAGAAGACTTCCTTCCCCTTGGGTGAACTGAAGGTCCTGTAAAAGAAGATTCACACAGTGTTCCACCTTCTTGCCCTTCAGCCCTCCACCATGTGAGGACTCAGTGTTCTTCACCCTCTGGAACATTCTGGAGTCAGGACTTTCAAACTCCCCAAGTTTATGAACAAATTTCTGTTCTTTATGAATTCCCCAGTTGTGGGATTCTGTTGCAGCAGCAAAAAATGGACTATGACACCTACTTACTTAGGTTTAGTTGAGGCCTCTGGTGGAATTGCTAGATTCTAGAGAAATAAGTGAATTCAAGATTAAAGGATAGGATGTGACTCAGTGGTTGAGTGCCCTGGAGTTCAATCCCTAGTACCAAAAAAAATAAAAATACAAAATAAAATAAAAAGGAATAGTACCATACAAACTACCCCACTCTTCTCTGCAGCCCAACAGGCATTAATGGCATTTCTCTGAAGCTGCTTTTCCCTTAAACCCACGTCAGGACTTCCTTCCATGGTTTATGGAAAACATTCAATCTTAGTTTCAACACAAACATCAAATTGTTTATTATGCTTATTCTTTGGGTCATTTCACTTGAATTTGGAAGAGGATGATATAAGCACATGCACCCATCAGCTCTTAGGCTAGAAATGTGTTTCATGCAATAGCTCTTTCACTTATTTTTTTATTTTAGTTTAGCTTTGCTTATATCCAGGAAATGAGAATAGTCACAACTTCCAAATACCTTGTATCGCCTGTCAATGAAACTAAAGGACACAGTCAGGTTCATACTGTGAATATAAAAAGCGAAACTATGAATTACCTCAAAAATCCTAAAAGTATATAAATATTTTATTATAGGTACAGTTTTGATTTACAAAATATTATATGATTGTCATAACAAATCTAAATGAGCTAGAAATGTGTAATATAAATCCCAAAGTTCTTATCACTCTTCTGCCCCATTCATGGAAAATACCAGATGTTCAATAGTTTAGTGAATATTATTCACATTTTCTCCTATTTCTTCTATCTACCACTTATTACAAGTTTTTTCTGTTTCTTTAGTTGAATTCTCTGCTACATATGGCTAACTATAACTGAGAAGATCCTAAAAAGCCAGGCGTGGTGGTGTACTTCAGTAATCCCAGCAACTCAGAAGGCTAAGGCAGGAGAATCACAAGTTCAAAGCCAGCCTCAGAAACTTAGTGAGGCCCTAAGCAACTTAGCAAGACTGGTCTTAAAATAAAAGAAAAAAGGGGCTGAGGATGTAGCTCAGTATTTAAGTGCTCCCTGGATTCAATCCCTGATACCAAAAAAAAAAAAAAAACTCAAACCAAAACAAAGCAAAACAAAACCAAGAAGATCCTAAAAAGCTTTCTACCACTTTATAGCTTGCTTGTTCACACTAGCGTAATAAAGCTATTTTATTGCGGTAGTAAAAACGAGAATTTTTAAAAAATTATTTAGACAGTTGATTTGCTTTCTTTTATTGGATAAACTGTTTTGTCTACTCATATGAGTTTAGCTCATTTTGAAGAGTTTGTTTTAGAAATATCTACAAAAATCATCTTTTTCCACCTGTAGGTAAATATCTCTGTTTTATATATATATAATCATGCAAATGGAATTAGTGAATTGGCATGCACAATTTGAGTCTTAACACTAGTTGTTGAATGCTACCTCCTAAAATTATACCAGTTTACACTCCCACCAATAATTGTTAGGGACTTCTCCACTTAGCCACCCATACTAGGTGTTACAATCAGTTTTACTTTTCACATCAGTCAAGATAGTGTTATGCTGCCACAAACCATTAAATAAACATATAACCCTCATCCCAGTGGTTAGACACAACCAAAATTTTATTCCTCATTCACTAAATTTCTCTCTCCTTTAATGTCTCTAAGTTGTCTAGAACCAATCTTCTTGAAGGTTGCAACAGAAGGAGGGAAGAAAGATCATTTTTAAGTGCCTTGTTCCAACAGTGACACATATTATTTCACCTTGCCACCCATTGGCACTCATCACCTGTCCCATCTAATTGTGAAGGGTTGGGAAACATAATTCTTTTATGGGCCATAATGAAGGAGAACAATGGTTTCAGGTGAGTACTGCTCCTGTTAGTAAGATTTCTGTTTTAGTCAGCTTTTTCGCTGTTGTGACTAAATGACCCGACCTTCACAACTGTAGAGGATGGAGAGTTTATTTGAGGGCTCACGGTTTCAGAAGTCTCAGTCCAGAGAAGGCCGGCTCCATTCCTCAGGGCTCTAGGTGAGGTGGAAGAGTGTGAGAGAGGGAAGCAGCTCACATCATCAGGAAGCAGAGAGAGAGTCTCCACTCAACAGGTACAAATATATGTCAAAGCCACACCTCAATTCACACCTCCCAGCCACACCCTACCACTTCAGTTCCCACTCAATTAATCCCTATCAGGGATTAATTCACTGATTGGGTTAAGACTCTCACAACCCAATCATTTCTCCTCTGAACCTTCTTGCATTGTCTCACACATGAGCTTTGGGGGGCACCTCACATCTAAACCATAACTCTTTCCATTAGTGTACCTGTAATGTACTTATAAAGAGAAAAAGGCTACTTTGACTCACAGTTTTAGATGTTTCAGTCCATCACCAGTTGGCCCCATTGCTTTTGGGGCCTGTAGCAAGGCAGCCCCTTGGGCTGTGGCATGTGACAGAATTGCTCACCTCATATCCAGGGAGTAAAAGGGAGAGAAAGAACGAACCTGGGGTCATGGTGTACTCAACTTTCCAGCAGGCCCCACCTCTTGGAGGTTCCATCAGCTCCAAAAGGCATCAAGCTGTGGACTAAGCATTCAACACATGGGCCTTTGGGGACATTCTAGACAACAACTATAGAACTGCCTTACTGTAACACAATGTGTGAAAAATAGCATGTCATGCTTTTAGTCTTATTTTTCTCTTATAATCTTGCTACTCTGCCCATGGTTTTCAAATAAAGCATTTTAATATTTATCATTGATTTATAGGAGTTCATAAAGTACTACTGGTATTAACCAGTATGTTTTAGAAATATTTTCTCTCAGGCCTTCTGTTCTTAATTATAATCTTAACATTTTTAGCGGATGACCTTCTCTGTGAAAATCAGGGACACACTACACAATTTGGGGTCTTTCATTTTTATTAACCAAATCTATTTCAGCCTATGAGGCTAGGAAGACACACACTTCAAAGTGCCATATTTCATATCTAAGAGTGAAGACAGTGATACTAACACTGCCTCGGACTAGCTTCTGGGTTTTCTTTTCTAATTGTCTGTCATTTTTAACTATAAATAGCATCAGAAGAGGCAAGAAAACCAGGCTGGTTATGGTGACACATGCAATCCCAGGACTGGGGAGGTCAAGGCAGGAGGACTGCAAGTTGGAGGTCAGCTTCAGCAACCTAAAGAGCTCCTCAGAAACTTAGCAAGACTCTCAAACTAAAAAAATAAAAAGAACCTGGGATATAGCTCAGTGGTAAATCACCCTTGGGTTCAATCTCCAGTACAAAAAATAATAATAATAATAATAATAATAATAATAATAATAATAAAATAAAATAAAATAAAAGGAGAAGAAGAAGAAAAAGAACAAAGAAAACTAGGCATAAAATTCTAGTGAACAAAAAATAATATGGTGTACATTATAGTTCAAACAAACTGGAGAAAGCTCTCAACAGTACCACACTAACTCGTTAAAACATATACAAATAAGAAATACATGTTGAAGGAAACATGCAAAATTTATAGAATTAGCAAACGGAGGCAAATCAACAATGAGTACTTAAATATAATAAATCAGACTCGTAGTCCATAAAATTCATGGAATGTCAAGCAGACCACGTACGCTCACTGCAAGGCAAGGGCCTCCTGTTTGCTGGCAGAGTTTAACGTTCCCTGCAGAGAGCAAATGGAAAGTATTTCCGCAGGGCCATGTTTGATTGGCTTAGGTGACCTCTAAACACAAGATTTACAAAACTGCTCACTTTATATGCTTTTCCTTTTTCACCCTTCAGAAAAATCTTTTTTTGAAGCAAGAAATAATGATTCCCTCCCAAGTGATCATTCTGGTCTTTGGCTATTCGAGAAGGTTCTGAAACTTCCCATCACAGCTCCCACAGCAGCTGCCCACATGTGATTCTTCCTCTAGGACATGTGTAACCAGGCACCATAATATGGGCATGCCCTCCATTCTGTGTAACCTGAAGCAGTCATCCTATCGGAGATCACAAATCGTGACAATTCAACAGGACAGTGAATGTGCTTCTCATGCTCCCGTAACCCTGGCTGTGTTATCACCACTTCCTCTGTGAACCACACTTCTTCAGACTCTAAATCACATCAGCCATGAACTGCATTTTGAGGGTGGAACTGGAGCTTGAAAGCCATGCCCGAAAGTGACATTCTTAAGCCGAATGTCAAAAGAATTGGGGTTACGCAGTTGTAAGCACAACAGAAACGCAGTAGCTTTAGGCTTAGGGTAGTAATTTAATTCCATGAGGCTATACTATTTTTAAATCATCTTTTCCAAGGCATGAACCCAAGATATAAAAATTCATGATCCCTGCCTTACTTAGCCTGCTGCCTATCATTATTATGTCATGCCAAAAAAGTACCCTGACGTGAAGACAAAAATCTTAGATAGAAAAGACTGAATTCAAAAAATTATTGAGATGACAACCCAAGCAAAATGAAATTTAAAATCTTTCACAAATTCAAGTTCACTCTCTTTTTTTTAGTAGTATTGTATATTTATCATTAGTTTTGAAGAACTTTATTTTCCTTGTGTGTACCAGTGCTCATAAGAATAAACGAGATGGCCAGTGGTCTCTGAAGACAGTATGTATGGACCAGAAAAGTGGCAGGAATTCCTGGAGACTTGATCCCTGCCATCACTCACACTGCCACACCCCTGCCCCACTATAGTGAATTTTAAGAACTAAGCGGCATTATTTGTTCACCTTATATTCTCCAGGGTCATAGATTATATTTACTTCAGGGGCCAATAAATAACAAAAATAAGCAAAGAGAGCCAAATTAAATATGATGGGAAGTGCTCAAGTACAGGATGAACCGCACCAACCTGCACTAACTGAAGAATGCACATTTTGGGGGGAAAAAATGTAAGTTAAATTTTTTAAATATATATAAATTTTTAAATTAAATGTGTTAAAATATGGCCTTCCCAAAGGTAAAGCTAAGAAGTAATGTCACCTTTGTATCTCTAAAATCTAGGGCAGTACTAACTAAAAGTTTTGAGATGACTGTTTAATTGAATTGAGGGACAGTCCTTCTGATTGGATACTACATTCAAGTCCGTCCCATTTTACTCCCTTCAAACTGCTGGAAGGAAGAGGGAGGCAACAGGAAAGTGTAGAGTGATGGAAGAGAAACTGAGTGCATGAGTATGGTCATGCCATTGCAAAAGGAAAAGCAGAACAGACATGACATGGGACCTCTTCCTCTGGACTTCCAAAAATCTCTGAAAGGCATTGCTCCTTCTGTGTCCTGTAACTGCTCAATCGAGAAAATATGTGGTGTTGAAACATCACTGGGTACCCCATAAACAGGTATAATTTGTGTTGGTTAAAAAAATAAATAAAGTAGAATATCAAAGGTAAAATGTTTTAAATGAATGACTTGTTGACATAAAATAAATGAGATAAAGGTAGAATTTTAATAAATTATTTAGTGATACATGAGATGTAAAAAATACACAGGATTATTAATAGGATGCTGTGGAGATAAAGTCCTACCTGAACTTCATATAAAAAGGAGATGTATTGCTGAAATTCAGTTAAAACACAATCTGAAAAGAAAGTTGAAGGCCATATAGTCCTACCTTATTCCTTTATAGGAAAATAGCTGAGATCCAAAAGATCTGTTTCACAAACATACGGTATCTTAATCACAGAGTCACAGTTAGAATTGAAGTGCTTTGATTCCTAATCCAACATTTGTTCCTTCCATCACATCAGATAGTCTCTCTGTCAAAGCAAATCTATCTCAGTAGGCTGTCCCTTCCAATCATGGCAGGTAGATAGCCTGCAACAAAGTAAAGGCCACTTCCTGAGGTACCTGAGGGTGAGGATGCAGGCAAGAGAAATCTTCCTAAGCTTTTGTGGAGAATAAAACACCCAAAATGAGTCAGGACACAGCCAACCTATAATAAATTGCATTCTATTAAAAAGAATAAGTCTAATAATTCACATAGGAAAAAATCATAATTGGCATTAAAAGCCCTTTAAAATCTGTCCACAAAATCTTCTTTATCAAAACTCCAAATTGAACTATGATTCATTCAATTTGGCATTTTCAAAATGCATAAGAGATCTGCACTATCGAAAGCATTAGGTAAAAACAGTAAGAATTGAGAGATCAAGAGCTTTTGCACAGAAGGAGCCAAATTCCCTACACTGCCACTAAAACTTTTCTTCAAAGACCTTTTATGTAATGTAAATGCTCATAACTTATTTCTCTTATTTTGAAATTTTTACATAACTTTGCTTACCCTATTTCTCTTCCTGCCTGTGATGTGACAGTGATACACAAACACACACACACACACACAATACTTTGAAGCATATATGCACATGTATGTGAAATACTTTGAAAAGCAATTAAATAAGGATATCTCCTTCCAAGTTTTTCTTATTTGATTATTTCCTGCCCATACCAAAAGTAGCCCACAAGACTCTGGTTTTCCAAAACCAGCTTCACATCATCAAGCCTAGCTTTTTACCCATGTTTAGATTAAGAATCAGTAGAGGTCATTCCAGCCTCCAGAAAACTTCTAATCATTTCTCGTACCAGATAAAACTGTGTGCCTGAGATGAGTACTGCAGGCATGCTGAGGAAGTGGCTACAGCATGAATCATACCTCTCTCCCCCTAAAAGGGCTAAGATGTCCAGATCAATACTAAAGTCCAGGTGAACATCCCTCTAGCTTAGCCCTCCCAGGTTCACCTGGACGTTATTTGGGTCCTGTTTCACCTCCTCAGCAAGGCATGTATTCTGGGCTGAACATGTCCCTAGACATGTTCCTCCACCTTGTGCAGGAATCTTCACCTTTGCAGTGTACTAAATGTTGGAGTCCCCTCAAAATTCATGTATACTGAAACCCTCATGCCAATATGATGACATTGGAAAGTAGGGCCTACAGAGGGCAACTGTGAAGATGTAGCCTTCATGAATGAGATTAATGGCCTAAGAAGAAAAAGGCAGTTATCTAGCTCTATCATCTGAGTATACAAACAGGAGTTCACTGTCTGTAACTCTGCAGAGGGGCATTACCAGTATATTTAATCATGCTGATCTCAGACTTTGAGTCTCCAGAGCTGTGAGAAATAAACTTCTGTTTATATGCCACCCAGCCTATGCTAATTTATTCTCACAGCCAAACTAAAACTACTTGTACTAAGACCTTCTGAACAGTGCTTGTCTGTTTCTCAGGACTGACTTCTATACTTCTCACTTCGATTGCTATTCATAGGAAACCTGGTCCCAGTTCAGTCATCAAAGCTGTCAGTGGAATATTCGCTGCTATCACTGAGGTCTATACCTACCTCCCAAATAGAACCATCAATTTCACAGGGCACAGGCCTTCCATGAAACTAAGGAAATGTCCAGACCCTCTTCAAACTCTGATTCTTGCATCATGAGAGAAAGATTTCAGATATGTCAATCAGAGTGACAGGCATGAGTTTATTAGAAGAGACAGAAAAGGTGAAAGGGGGACACTTGCAAGGGAGAGAGTTGGATCCTCTCAGAAAAGGGAGGAATGGCACATGTCTCCTGTCTTCCACTTTGATTGGGAATCCCAGGGAAGTTTCCAGAGGGTCCCATCCAGGTCTACCATTTGACTTATTATTGACAAAACAGAATCTGCATGGACTGCCTCCCAAAGACTGTAGGGTCTTCACAGAATTTGAGACTTTAAGGAAATTGAGTCCCCTTGCTTTACCATCAATTTCCTGCCCCTTCCTTGGTGTATTACCCTCTGAGCAACCCTCAGCAAGTTTTGTTGGCGAGGGTCTTGAGGTTTCAGTTGTCGGAGGGTTGGGGGGTGTAATAGTTTAAGTGACAAGAGGGGGTTCAGGCTACTCGGTATGCTGTGACATGATCTTCAAAGAATTTTTTTCCTGTGAGGGTGTAATGATGGATGTCAGAGGTTTTGACATTCCAGGCCCTCATCTTCCAGGTGCTTATGACCTTTTGCTGCTCATTCATTCAGTGCTGACCAGCTACCTAAGAGCAGCAGTCCAGTTCCTTCGGGATGCCAGGATTGCCCCCGTTCCATCTGCCTCAGAGGCCAAGTGAGAGCCCAAAGTTACAGCTCCATCCCTTTTCAGAAAAACCCTTGTCCTTCCACATTACCCCAATTAGTCAATCTGTTCTCTCATTTAATAGCTATTTGTTGACTGCTTCTATGTGTTGCTCACTGCCTGTGCCAGAAACGTGACCATAAGCAGGACAGACATTGTCTCATCTCCAGGGAGTTCACCGTCTCAGATTTTCCCAGGGCAGATAATGTTTAACACCTCCCTGTCCTTCACTTTCCTTCTATTACTATCTAGCCTATTTTCCTCCCAAGTATAGGAGTCATTCGTTTTCCCAACTTTTAATTTCCTTCCTGAAATGAGGTTTCCCACCTAAAGAAACTTATTTCCCATATGGAACAGCCCTGTGGAAAAAGAGTGACCCACCTCAATGGCAAAGTAAAACTGGAACACTATTCAACTCTAAAGAAGCTTGCACTGTGGAAGGAGCCCTCGCCAAAAGGTCACAGCAGTGCACGCGGCCAGTATCCGTACACGCATGCGCGACTTTGTCAACGTTCTGCGTTACGTAACCACGTACGCATGCGTTTCCCGGACAAACGAGAAGCCACGTGGCACACTGCGTACATAAGCCTCTGACACTCGGGGCGCATGCGCAACTCTGGAGAGCATTCCCAGCCCCAGGCCAGTGCACCTGCATAGGTTTGTCATAATTTTCTTATGATTTTATAGTATAGACTACCCACAGGAAATTTTTTTTTTCCATGTAGGAGATACCAAGGAGCTAATATGTTACTGGGGTGGGGAACAAAAAGGGGGTATATGAGGCAGAGCCCCGCTGCATTCTGAGCTCGGCCTTGGGATGAGACTCCCCGTAGTCTATGCTGGCACAAAATAAACTCTGCTTCCTGTGCAAAGTCCAGGTGCCCTGTCTCTCTGTGCGCAAATCCCGCAGCAGTACCAATAAAGTTTGCTTGGGAATTTGGCAAGCTGGGAGAACTCACTTGAAGAGAGACTTGGGAGGAAGATGGGAAAGTACGGAAAAATACAGGAAAGCAGAAAGATGATTGTGATGAAAGTTTTTCTATATTTTGTAAGCTTCTAAGTTCTGTAAGTAAAAGAGAACTCCAAGGTTTGTACTTAGGGTAACTGGGTGGATGGTTAGAACACAGAGGAAACTTGAGATTCATGAGGAAAATGACGGTAATGTATCTTTGAGTACAAAAACTGACAGCTTTAATGAAATAACACATCAATTAAAACCTGAAGACATAATTCCTATAACTTGACAATTGTGTGTCTTCAAGTTAAAACACATTTTCTCAATGGTAGAGTACAAAGGATCTCTATGTTCCTGTGTTGTTCAGAGAAACAGGAAGTGAAGGGATCAAAAAAAAAAAAAACCACTCACAAAGTAGATCGGAAATTAAATAATGTTAGCAAATAATTTGTTTTAATTTTCACTGGAAATTTTGGTGGGTGTGAGATATATAACCACGTAAAATCTCAAGCAATTATAATCCTATGCTCTCCATTTCAATAAATGTCAGATCTTAATACTGACTTTGGAAAAAAAACTGACTTTGTACATAACAGATGTTATAACGTTTGGCTTTTATAGGTTGAGAGAATTCTTCTATTACTAAATGATTGTTAGCATACCAAGAAAGCCAGTAGGAAGCTGCAGTTCCAATTTGCATCTCAACACTTTCCCCATGTCCTCAAGACCTCAGAAAGTCATGACAGTGTGCAAATGACATGGGAGGGGCAACTGAGCTGAAGATAGGGGAAGTAATCTGGATGTTGCCTCTGGTAACCAATAATTCTAACACATAATGTAGCGTTTTCCAATCTCATTAACTTTAAAGAGCTTGAGAATGTCTCATTTCTTCTGATAGGAACAGATGCGTGTGTACCATAGACTATCACAGTCTGAAAATTTGAAGCAACAGCCTCCTCATTCCCAAAGGGCTTACACATTCTTTCACTATTTGTTCATATACTTGATAAAATGTCCAAAGGAATGCCACACCAAATATTGAGTTGCTTCAGGGAAGGGTCATTCCTTCTACCTGTTTCTTAATATCATGAAACCCCGAGGGTCCATTCCCTGTGCTTTTCAGAATAAACAAATGTTTTACTGTTTCACTACTGAGAATATGCTTGGATACCTTGGTAATTTTTTTTCTCAATTCAAGCCTGCTAAGTCCAATCAACCAATAATGCTTGAATAAGTACCCTCATCTTTTGTATAAATTCAAACAAAGCATTTCAAATGGATTGTTCAAATCAAGTTTCACAGTTTACCAATTCTGAAAATTTAATTTTCATGACTTTTAATATTTTCTTTAAAAAAACCATCAGTCAAGCTTTAAATTATTATTTTGGAATCCCAATTTATTTTTTCATAAGGGTGTTAAATGGGAAAACAAAATATCTACAGAGTAGTACAGAGCACTTTTTCAAGCTAAAATGATATAAATTCCCTTTTCTCTAGAGTACAAGCTACCTAACTTCACTTTAAGGAAGTCCTGCACCCTGGATGTCACAGTCACAAATCCCCATTTCTTGGGGGAAATTCTAACAGCAAACACAATTTCCAACAATAAGATCTCAGTGTGATGCGTGTTCAATGTGGAAAATAGTATTCTATATTTATTCCTTGTGCCTGTAATTGCCAGTTCTCACTGAAAAATCCACAAATAAACAAATGTACAGTTTTGACTGTTTACTTGTCTGTTAAGTTATAGATTTTGTTTTGTTTGGGTTGGTTTAGAATTTAATGTTTTTGTTTTTCTTTGTTTTTGTTTTGTTTTGTTTTGGCTCAGTCACAAAAGAAAAAAGTTATGAAACCAAAGCCAAAAAAATGACTGTGTTCTGAATTGCCACAATCTTCCCTCTCTATCCTGTTTACCTACCTTGGAATTTGAAATTACTTATGCTTTTTTTGCATCTTACTTCTGCTCATGTAGAAATAAGAGACCCTTAACCAAAATGGCACAAATTTTTAGCATGACACTTTCCTTTCAATCTGCCAGGCACCATTGACTCTGATTACCTGTATTCAGCTACATCAAACTTGTTTAAAATATTCAATGAACCATATAGCATCTTTATCCAATACTTATTTCCTGAAGTTAAAAATTTATGCAAGATGGGCCTGGGAATGTAGCACAGAGGAAAAGTGCTTGTGTAGGCCATCCCTAGCATGGAAAATTGAAAAAAGAAACAGTCTATACATTGTATCAAATCAAAGCACCAGAAAAATTCACAATTATAAAGTGACCTATGTGGAATCCCTTCCAAGGGGCACTGTTGGATTATTGGTGGAAACAGTCCTTCACAAGGTAAGCTGACCCATGACAGGTCCACAGTGGATCTTACAAACATTGTTTAACTACTCCCAAGCACTGTTTTAAAAGAACCTGCGGGTAGCCAAGCATATTATGAGGATTTTAGAGCTTATTTTCTCTGAAGCAAGAAATGAATATGTGCCAGGAGTAGAGAGGACTTCAATCAAACTACCACAAATAGAATCATCTCCAAAACATACGAAGTTTTCTCCTTTCCAGGAGCAGAGGGGAAGAAAAAAATCTAATAAATGTTAGAGAACCAATTTGAGAGACTCTCATATTATCCCTGGAATCTTTCTTATAAAGTTATTTTATTTGGGAAAAATTTCACTGAGGTGTGGCTCCAGATCACGTTCCTTCCTTGAATATTGCACACTACTACCCATAGGAAAAAAAAATCTAGTGATTTCTAACCCAAATGGTTTGTGCCAAAAATGAAATAAAGTGGGCGTGTTGCAAAATTCTATCATCTGCTATACTAATAACTTTTTTGAAACCCTTGTGTTGATAAATAGTTTTTTCTGGTTATTTGATCATCAAGCATAAATTCACATCTAGAAAAAAATAGATGAACTAAATTAATTTACTTAGTGCTCAAAATTTTGAAACAACTATAAATCACTTACAACTGAAATCTGTCATAACCTCATGTTGCAGAATGAGACCTGCTGTGGATTAAATCCAGGTTTCTAACCACTTGGGAAAAGATATATACCAAACTCATTTGAAAAACACATGGAAATATAATGTTGAGCTGCGTTTGTAATAACTTTTCACATAGATTTATGAGCCAGCTAGCAGATGGGAATAATAACATTTCAAGTATCATCCTGAGAGTATTCAGTTGTCCCACCCATTGATACAGTAGCAAATAATATATATGTATAATGTACTCTACATTGTAAAACAACTCCAAAATAATTGTTTATAACTTTGAACACTCAACCAAATTAATTTTAACATGTAAGTGTTTAAGACAATGTGTAACTCTACCCCAATTTAATATTCTCCATCAACGTTAGAGAGAAATCCTTAGACTCTGGCCCTGCCTGTCATCTGCTGCTTCAGAGGAGCCTTCCAACCCACTCAATTTCCCTATTTTCCTTAATATCTTTCTTTATTGACTCTTTTTGAAGAATAGCCTAGTACCTAACCTCAGCTCTTGGACCATAACGTTCTGTCCTTTTGGAAAGCCTCGCTTGCTTCTACTTAGGAAGCTATTCAGTTCCTTTTTACAAAGTAAAACTTGCTCAAAATCTCATGACCACCCAAGGCTGAAAAGATCATTTCTTTCTGTTCAGTCTCATCACATTTATTATCCTTACACCAGACAGGACCCAGCAGTTCTACATTACCTGTTATTTATTCGTCTTTTTTTTTTTTTTTTTTTTTTTGGTATGGAATCAATTCATTTCCTCATCTTTTATTTTTAATATTATTTCCTCATCTTTTCTTTTTAATATTTCATGCCATTTTGAGCATAATCTTCTTGTCTTTAATTTCATTCTGTTCTCTGTGTTACATTGCAGTTTCACTTTAAACATACTGGTTTTATTTGAATAACAATACATTGCTAATAAAATTTCGAATCTGGTGCTTTTGTACCAAAATTGAAGCAAAACTACTTTTTTGACAAAAATGTCAATAAATATGTTTTGCTAATACATCATTGCTTCTGTGAGTCCAGATAAATAATGTGTCATCTTTACAAAATAAGACTCTGTTTCATGTACTATGTTTATGAAGAAAATACCAAATAGGTGTGCCTCATATCAGGACAATCTTTTGGAAGATAACACTAAGAACACTACTAAATGGATTGAAGAATTGAACTACAATGTTAGAACTCACACACTGCTGGGTACACAACTAAAAGAGAAGTCTTTCAAAAGAAAAGAAAAAGTCTCAAAAAAAGAACTAATGCTGGGGTTGTGGTTGTGGCTCCGTGGTGTGTGTGAGGCACTGGGTTCGATTCTCAGCACCACATATGCATAAATGAATAAAATAAAAGTCCATTGACAACTACAAAAATATTTTTAAAAGCATTCCAACATTCTATTTAAGAAAAGAATGAATGCCAAACTTCATTATAGTACTAGAAAAGTAGTTTTAATTTCCTGAAGACTGAAAATTACAAAAATTAGTAGCCAAGATATATCTATGGAAGACAGAAAATATACAACTTAAGCAATTTTCAAGCTGAAAATTGTCCTAGGATAAGAAAAAGCAAGTACACAACTCTACTACAAGACAGTTTGGGGGCAGCATTGATTGTACAGCAAAGCTTAATTCTTCTGCCTATAATGGTGACTAATATGGTTTATATTTATATATTAGAAGAAATGAACTCATGAAGGTGTTGTATTCATCTTTATTAATGTGAATACTTACATTACTGAAATTGTAGTAGATCCAAAATGCTTTACTTCAGATCTCATGAAGTTATCTCATTTTATTTTTCCTAAAATTCAGGGGGAAATATTGCAATCATTGATCCTATTAACACATAGCAAAACCAAAACCCAAATAGTGGAACTGGACTAAATTGCAGTTTGCTGTAAGACACTGTGTCCAACCACCACAATTTGGGCAAGACTGACATTTTCTTTACTAAGAGTTAAAAATGGATGATTCTGGTTACAATACAAAGTCATTCAGGAGCTGAGATTATGAATTTAACTGCTTAGTATGTTTTCATCCAAGTAAAACAGTTCTGTATTTACTTTCAGAAGCTTACGGAATGAGATGGCATATAACAGTAATGGAGTGTTTCATTTATAAAATTAATACTTAGTGCAGTCACTATGGTTTTACTTTGGCCAAGAAACATTTTATTTTACTGATGATGCATGATCAGTAACCACCTGTTCTCAGAGGAGTTGTATATTAACAGCTGCTTACAGATAGGAAAAGTGGGGGAAAGGAACTGAGTGCTGCATCCTAAGTGTGGAAAAGACAAGCTACAAGCTTCAAGCTGTTGTTGAGATGGTAGAAAAAGGGAGGCTTCGAAAGGGAGATGGAAGCCCAAATACACATACACATAGTCTTCAGTAGTTTTTTCCTGCATAAAAATCCCCAGACATTGATTCCCCAATTCAGAAAAAAAAAATAGATAAAAGGGATGAGAAGCTTTATTACTTCTTTAACTTCAAGGAATTCACTGTCATAGGGAAAAAAATACACTGAAATCGTTTGAAGTATAGCTTTATAAACTTCAATTGTTTTAACAATAGTGATCATTACATTGTATTAGACTTCTCTTGATCACATGAGAGATCTTAACAAACTTTAGATCCAATAAGTGAAAAGTTAGAATAAATTTTTTAAAACACGATCAAAATGATACTTTTGTCTGACATTTGCAAAGTTAAGTATTTCCTTATCAGCATCTTGTTCTATTGCTTCTCTTTACATATGAATGAGCCAAGAAAATTATGCTTTGTAATAATATGGTCGCTGTCAAGGAGATGTTCTCACCAGAATATTAATATCAGCCAGAATTTTGTAAATGGAACATGTCTTCTTTTCTTTCCCCTGTTAGCCACTATAGATCTTAAGTGAGTGGTCCAAGAAATGTGAGTACCAAATTTCGGCCAAATTTCAGGAAAATAATTGTGTAAACAGGGTCCTGCTAATAAGTCCTAAAATTTGGCTGAGTGTTTAGAAAACTTCAAATAGTTCATACTTTGTTTTTCATTCAGTAGATACTTAATTATGATTTGCACACCCATACACCTAGAAAGTTGAGGTCTCTGTATGTTTTAATATTGAAAATAAACAAATACAATGGTCTGAAAATCTTTTGAAATGATTGAAATATTATATGCTGCAAAACTTTAATATTTAAGGCAAAAAATAAAGCAAAGACTTGAAAAAGCAGAATAGGAAGAACTTTATATTGAAAGCTGTGGGACCTCTGGTGACACAGTTAGGAATATGTATTGTCTCACTCTTTCTCTAAAATAAAATGGTTCGGTATAGTGGCACATACCCAGAAACTTGTAGGACTGAGGCAGGAGGATCTCAAGTTTGAGGCCAGCCTCAGCAACTTAGCGAGGCCCTGTACAACTTAAGCAATACTGTCTCAAGATACAAAATAAAATTTATAAAAAGACTGGGAATGTAGCTCAGGGGTCATGCACCCTGGTTTCAATCCCCAGTATCTATATAAATAAATTTTAAAAAAGAGAATGAAATGAAATAGTTGAACTAAGTTATCTGTGAACTATTTTCAACATCTAAAATGATATAAGAAAATGATTTTTAATATAAGCAACTTTGCAGAAAGAGGATTCATCTCATAAAATTTTGAGAGGTGACAGAATAGGAGGGAAATGCCATTCTTGAATAGGGGAAATAGTCACTTAAATATGAAGAACACAGTAGATAGAAACAACCAACATAAATATCGAAATATTTAACATGATTCTTATCACCACTTTTGGTAATTATCTCTTCCAATAAGAAATATTTTATTGTATACTACTATAGTAACTAAAACAAAACAGCATTTGTTCGAGTATTTATCAAATACCTACTTTGCTGCACAGTTGATGTTAGGCTATTGTTGTAGACCCTGGAGACACAGTAGTAAAAACATGAACATCCCTGTAGTTATGAACCTCAGATCCTAATCTACACCCCCATTCCAGTTGCAATGTGGTTCAATTCAACTTTCAGAAAGATAGTGCATTCAAAAAAAGTCATTTCATACAGGCAACAACAGGTGTTGGCGAGGATATGGGGAAAAGGGTACACTCATTCATTGCTGGTGGGAGTGCAAGTTGGTGCAGCCACTCTGGAAAGCAGTGTGGAGATTCCTTAGGAAACTTGGAATGGATCCACCATTTGACCCAGCTATCCCACTCCTTGGCCTATACTCAAAGGACTTAAAATCAGATTACTACAGTGATGCAGCCACATCAATGTTCATAGCTGCTCAATTCACAATAGCTAGATTGTGGAACCAACCTAGATGCCCTTCAGTAGATGAATGGATAAAGAAACTGTGGTATATATACACAATGGAGTATTATTCAGCCATAAAGAAGAATAAAATTATGGCATTTGCAGGTAAATGGATGATGTTGGAGACTGTTATGCTAAGTGAGATCAGCCTTTCCCAAAAATCCAAAGGCTGAGTGGTCTCTCTGATAAGTGAATGATGATGAATTATGCGGTGGGGGGAAGGGTGGCTAGAATGGAGGAAGGATAGATAGCATAGAGGGAAGGGAGGGGTGGGGTCGGAGTGGGGGGGTAAGAATAATAACAGAATGTGTGACAGACACCATTGCCCTGTGTACATGTATGAACGCACAGATGGTTTGACTCTACTTTGTGTACAACCAGAGAAACAATAGCTGTACTCCATTTGTGTTCAATGAATCAATAAGTAAATAAAAAAAGTCATTTCAACCAAAGAATTAACTAGTACTGAGCAGTACTTTTAGATTCTACTAATCCTTCATGAAAAATCCCTTTTTCTCTTCTTTTCAATTTCTTGAACATTAACACTCTTCTTTTTTATTCTATAAACGTTTCACTCTTGATTCTATATTTCAACTCATTCCATTTTCCAGAACAGCTGAATTTTTATTTGCTCCTTCCCTTTGTCCTGTTTTCAGGTCTGCTTTTGGAATAATGAATGTATTATTTCCATCAAAATGATGCAGTATCACATCTTCAATCCCAAGCTTCTTATTTTGATTCAATTAGTGCATAACTGGACTTTTCTGAAAAATTATTTACTAGAGATATATTTCTTGAGTTGGTTCACATTTCAAAATATGCCTTGATATTTGAGTGAGAAGCTGACTGCCTACAGCATTCCAAAACAATCCATTTTTCCCACAAGAATTTATTGTCATTCACCTAACAAGTATTTGTGGAGCATATATTATGTGTCATGAACTACTGCGGGTGCTGTATGTTCCGCAGTGAAGGAGTCAGATCTGAAGTTTACACTTATCTAATTCCTCCTCTCACCACTATGACCTTGCTGATATGTACTCACCTTCTCTGTCGGCATTGATGGTTATTTTGAAGATACCTGAGATAAAATTTTCCTTTTTCAAGGTTCTCGCTTTATTCAGACTGAACGCCTCAATAATTACATTTTCACTCTTCTACAATTACATAGCTTTACCGAGATAATTTCAATGTGTGCCCCTTCAATTTGCAGAATGCGTCATCTCTCTTTTTTAAGGGAAATTTTTCTGTGCTGTATCATTTTGTATTTTCCCCCTTTACGTGGGTTATCTATTTCAGAAACACTAACTCTTTTTAAGTCATATTATCGCATCTGTCTTCTCTATTAAGTCTCTTTTTGTTTTAATCTTTTTATGTTTTCCTTCTGCTTTTGCTCTGATTATTTCCATCTTTCCTCCCATTTCAACAATTTAATGTTCAGCTTGACCTCCTCTCCTCTTTGCAATTTTATGATATCTATAGGTTGCTATTTTGGCAGTGTGGCATTTTGTCTGATCATTTCTTTGTTATATGGCTCCTTTATAACTTGGGGAGTTTTATCGAGAAACTTTAATTGTTCATTATAGACTAGGGCAGAATTTTACATTGTAGGAGACTCCATTTCCAGATTGTCTAACAATTGTTTGACTTCTCTGGGTGCAGCAGTTTGAAGAAAAAGTATCAGGTTATATTTATTAGAAGACAAAAAGGAGAGGAAAGCAAAACTCTTTGATAACTGTTGGCATGTGGGGACTCAGCTCTCTGGTTCTCCTACTAAACAATTCATCCAGGAGAGATGCCTCCTATTTCCAGGAAGAAGAATACCCTTGCAATTTGTGGGACTCCCCTCTTTTGCATCTCTGAAGAAGGCATTTCTGTATAAAAGTCAGTTCTACTTCTAAATAAAACAACAGACCTATGTTTACAGAGTCCCATATGCTTCTGTCTGAGTGAGAGCAGTTATTGACAAAGCTTTATCAAGTTATCACCACTGCCTGGCTCAGGAGTGATAATGAGGTGGGGAAATATTCAAATTCCCTGCAACTATCTAGCCTGCCTCATCAATGCTATAAACATGGATTAATGCCTTTATCTAGCATTAGGACCCTTAGCAATGAGAACAAGAATGCCCAAGCAGAAAAAAATAAAAAAAGAGAGTAGTATAGAAATTAAAACCTACCTATAACCATATTGTGATTTGTAGATGTATATGGTAACAACTTCATAAAGTATGAAACTTCTTTCTGAGCTGCAAATCAGTACATTTGGCTTCTGTGTTATATTTCAGGCATCTACAGCAATGCCAAAAAAAAAAAAAAAAAAACCTTTAGAAGAGAAACAGAATCAGGATGTCCTTTCAGTACACAGGGTTTTGTATGAACGCCACCTGGAAGCCCACCTTACTTTTACCATGTTCTGTGAGTTAGATAGAGACAAACTGCTCAAGAATGTGAGAGACACACAAGGGAAAGAAGCTACTGGGAATTATCACAACTGGTAGTAAGGAAAGTCCTTGAGTTGCTGGCTTTCTTCAGTAGACCTTGGAGCTGGGAGAAAAGCAATAGCCTGTATTTGAAACAGTTGTTTAAGGATGGCCTCCCAACTGGAAGCTTTCAAAGATGTCAAGCATTAGCCCAGATAATATCATCCAGTAACAAACAAAGATATGATGTCAGGAGAGAAAGTATACATTGCTGATTTTAAAAAATACTCTTTATTCTAAAGAGACAAAAAAGCTCCTACTCTAAAGAGCTTCTAGGACAGCCGGTATTTTTCTCGGTCTGATCTGAACCCAACTTTAGAGATTTTGATTTTTAACTCATCCATTGTATCTACACCATGGAACATCACCTAGGAAAATGAAGTGATGGAGCCCATTAACTAAATTTGCACACAGTCCATCATTGTGTCAATGTGAGAGGGACATTGGAAGTAAATGCACCTCAGTCTCCTTCATTTTCAAAACAAGATGTCATAGCTGTCTCCTGTTCATCTGGAATTTAAATCACGTGGGTACTTCCACAATCAACAGGGGTAGAAGAGCTGCAGTTCAGGCTCTTGTCAGAATATTCAGCCATGAGTAAACTGAGATGCAGCACTTGCCCAAGGCTTATTTGAGAGGGCTGATATATGACAGGCACAGTCTAAGAACATGTTAACTCTTTACTCCTCGAACTTCTCCAAACTCCTTCCCTGTATTAAGTGAAATGTCAGGTTACAGAAGGAAAAAAGATCGGGATCAGAGTCCCTGTAATTCTTATAGAAAGAATTAGAGTGAGCTATCTTACTCGAGTATAATTTAAGGAACCCCAGTATGAAGAAGAATTAATTTTCATTTCATAAGGCTGAATTGAAGATGGAGCATCACTTTGATTAAAATTGTTACATTTTTCTTACAATGCAAGGCCAACAAAATATGTGTTGCTCCAGATCAGGTTCAGTAATGCTGAGTGTAATATTCAGTGGCTCCACAGATCAGGTTCAAATTGCAGGTCCTCTGCTTACTGGTTGTATGATATTAAACATGTGACCTTACAGGTAAGACCAGGAAAATCATAGTACTAGCCTACTAGAGGGAGGGTTAAATAAGGTAATGTATATAATGATTTCAGATAATTGAGTTATTGCAAATGAGCAGATAAGAAATGACTACAGCAAAAGAGGTGGGGAGAAGTGAACACGCTCAAGAAACTTAAGAGGTGATAGTGACAGAACTTGGTACTGAATTGAACATGGAATGTAAAGAGGAAGAGGATTTCTCATATAATACATAGTTTCAGCTTACACACATAGAAGAGAGATGACATATATAATTCATGGAGACAGCATACATTTACAGGGTAATATCCTGACTTCAGTTTAGACTGATTGAATTTGAGATGATTTTGAAATAGCCAGTTAGTAATTTGATATCAGATCTGGAACATCATGAGGTAATCTGAGCTGGCTGTATTAATGTGGAAGTTGACTGTTCCAGGTAAGGATGGGGAGCTAGGGAGATGGTCTCAGATGAAACTGAATTTAGGACTGAGAACCAAGGAGATCCCAAGAGTATTATAACATTATCATACTAATTCATGTTTTAATATAAATAAATAAGCCCACCTAATATTTATTTAAGCCAGTTCAAAATTTCATGTTAATAGAAACTAAGAATGGTAGACATAGATAACCAAAACTAAAAGAAACAAGGAAAGCGGTTTCAAAAGGTGTTATCAAATAGCTTTAATATAAAATTTTCAAGTAATTTTACACTATTTTGAGAAATAAAGTTCACTTGATGGTTAACTTTTGCAATATTAAGGATATTACTGACATTATCCCATATTCTCAGTGACCACACAATTTGATGTGTTGTAATGACAGAATTATCTACCTATTCTAGTTGATCAAGACTTTGATAATTATGTCCCAATACAAAATTTTAATATAAATTTGACTTTTCTAATACTTCTCTCAAACTTACTTTGCATACACATGTTCACTCATCTTTAATTGGCTAATGACCATTAGATTCACCCAGCTATGGCTCTTCAATGCATGAAAGTCCTCAAGAAAAAAAGAAAATGATACTATATTAAATGAACATCATAGGTAAAAGAACTATTTTACATTCTGTGAAAGGTTATTAAATACAGAATGACGTTGGTGGTCAGTACCTTTTATTTCAGACATACCAGTTCTGCATTTCCAATAAATGCATGATATAATAATATTTTATCTTTTGGTATTTTTCTAAGAATTTAAAGACAATATAACTGGAGATCTTAAATAGCCTTGCACATGGGAAAAGCTTCATTGATATTGTATAAAATGATATAATGGAGGATTTTGGTTCACTTTTCACTAAACTAATATGTACTTTTAAGGAGATAATATGTTTAACAATTTTATTCACTTGGAAATTAATTTTAAAAAGAAGAAATAGTCAAGAAAAAAATTGACTCCAATTCATTGTTAGTTAGAGATACAACTGATCTTTTTAAAGATAAACTATTAAGTTAAAAGTAAATTATCATAAGAAATCTACACAAAATTTGAAATGTTTGGACAATTCAAAGCACTGAGTAATCATTAATATGATAATTACATGAGGAAGAAAATAGCTATAACAGATCAGCTGCTTTGTAGGGGTAACTATCCTTCATAGATAGATAGATGATTGATTGATAGTCACATACATACATACATACATACATACATACATAGATATAGAGGTACTTCCTTAATGATAACCAGGCATTTTAAATACAGATGACTAGAAAAACTTGAATAATGCCTATACAAAATAAGATCATTGTATCAACCTTAGACTTTCTCAATGATATAATTGTGCTTAATCATTGTTGTAGAAGAGATGTTCTCAGGAGATAAATGTTAAGTTACTAAGAAATGAAGTGCCACCATGATATCTGGAACTTACTCTGGAATTCCTCACAAACATGTGCAAAGAAAGAGAAAATGAATGTGGTAAAATGTTAACATTAATTAATCTAACAATAAAATAAAATAAGACATAATAAAAAGAACAGCACAATTATGTTCCCAAAACTATACCAACAGTTATGCCCATTATTTATTTGTATTAATCCTTTTAAAATATTTCTTCCATGCCCATATCTTAGTTTTTAGAATGTAAAATTTTTCTGTGTATACATTACAATGCAAACTATATGTTTTAAGAAATAATAGTTCTTGTTATTTACCATTTACTGCATCAATATCTATTTAAAAGAAATGAGTTTAGGATTTCATCAGTAACATAAATATCTAGAGTATTTCAATGTACACAGCTGATGTTCTGGTCAAATCCCCTTGAATCTATTTTACCCATTTTGTTAGCCCTTCCAAATGCTTCTGTATGCCTTTGTTTCCAGAAGCTCATACCTACAACTGTCTTCTGAGAACTGGTCTTGGGCTGTGGCCCTGCTTTGCTCACAAGTAATGTCAGAAAATCCAGAATGGGAAGAGCCACTCTGAAATGTAATCTGTATTCCACAGTTTGCCTGAAAACTTGCTAATTGACTGGTCTCTTCCCATTTCTTGTTCAACCTCCCCTGCTCTTACCAGGTTTTTCCTGGGGACACTTTGTTAATATCTCACTTAAATTCAAACACTTCTCTGAAGTTCTGCCTTAATCTAAGATTAATATTTCATTTCAGAATATAACTTTTGGTACTTTAGTACTAAAATGATCATTTTACCTATTCCCTAAATTGATTATAAATTAGGATTTTCCCAAAATGCCAATTTTTTTCAAAAGAGAGTGTATGTATGTTTGTATGTATGTATACATATATATATGAATACGTATAGATATTTATGTATATTCATATATACATGAAAGTATATATAAATATCATATGCATTTATATATCTAGATGTATATATTCACACATATAAAAATATATGTATGCATATTTGCACCTTTATTCTCCCTTCTCCCATCTTAAATTACATTTAACAAAATATTACTTTCTAAGGAAACATATTTCAATTCAAAATACTTAGGTACAAAAAAGTTCTCAAAAGGTAGCAGACAGCCTGCTATCACAGCGGTGCATGCCTATAATTCCAACAACTCTGGAGCTGAGGCAGGAGGATTGCAAGTTCATGGCCAGCCTCAGCAACTCAGTGAGACTCTGTCTCAAAATAAAAATTAAAAGAGGACTGGGACATAGCCCAGTGGTAGAGCACCCCTGGTTTCAATTCCCAGTATCACAGAAAGAACAGCAACATAGACGGAAATTAATGAATTTCCAATAAAACATACAGTAAAAGTTTAAGCAGATTTTATTTACCCACAAATTTTCCAAAATCCGTATCTCAGAGAAGTCCTCTTGCTCTCAATACTCTATTCCATCCTCACCTCTACAAAACCAGTATCCCCTGGTTACACTGTATCAACTCTCCACTCAACCCCACTCCTCCTCTCCTCCCAACTTCCAGATATTTTGTAATACTGCATGCATGCACATGTACCCATATGAGCCCATGGATATTTTATATACATTTACATGGTATATATTCATATTCCTTTCATTATAATTTATTTGTACTGATTTTAATGGAGCATTTGCTTAGTTTTAATAGCATAATGCATGTTTATAGTCTAGCATTTTATCATTGTCCTGAAAATTTGAAGCCACTTATACTAAGAAAAGATATAACTATTCTTCTGTCTCCTGGATATAGATTCTTATAATTCAACAATAAAAGAAGTTGCTTACAAATATATAGAATACAGCAAAATAAAAGAGCAATTGAGCAAAATAAAATAGAATAGAAAGGAAGAGATATAAAATGCAGAGAAGCTAATGTTATTATGGAAAAAGAACAAATGAATTTTGGACAAGGGAGGGAATAGGAAGATGGGAATAGCGTGTGTTCTATGCTGCACACTGCCTACCTACCCTGTCTTTCTTTGAAAGTCTCCCTTGGGTACCAGGGTGAAAACTATTGTGAAACACATGATTTCTTCTGTGACATAATTTTTAAATGAGTGTTTATCTTGTATTAAATGTATACATATTAATATCTATTAAAATAATATTTTATATTAATTTAATTGGCATAACTCAAGGAAAGAGATTGTGGAATGGAATAAAAGCTTTTAGAAATCACACTAATAAACTAGCTGCCACTTCACATCTACATCTGAAAACATTTGTCTTTTAGCAAGGTAAAAGCTGTAGATTATATAAAATTAAATATTTAACCATTTTAATTAAGCACGAGTTCATAATATCCTATCCTAAAAGAATATAGTATTTGGAAAAAAGTATTTGTCATACTAATTTCATAGATTATTCTAAATATTTTTAAATTATTTGAAAAATAAAATATGAATTAATGTTGATTTAAACAGATTTTCCTATTTACTCCATTTCAAGACTTTAAAAAAATTATCAATAGAAGATTGCAGAAATGTGAGGAATTACACAGAAGCACCTGGGTGGTGGGGAAGAAGAAGAAATCTGAAAAGAGATCCCCAGTCTTGCTTCCTCTCTCCATTTCCTCTTGCCCTCAGCTGTTTAAGTCTTGGCTCTGATACTTTTCAAGGTTAAGTTGCTTCCTTGCTATAGTAATTTCCAAGTTTTTTTTTTTTTTAAGAAAAAGACTTTTGCAATATTAAAAACAGCTGGACTGAAATTGTTTTATAACTAGAAACAGGACTTAGCTGCAAGTGGTGTGATAACAAAGGCAGTGTTTCTCTCATTTTTCTTTGGCTCAGAAACATTATAAGAAGCATAAGAAAAGGTGGAAGGAAGCTAGAAAACACAGGAACTTGACCTGAGCCTTATTCTAGATGACAGCACCATGTGTTTACTACTAGAAACTCTATTTTATGAACTCTAAGACCCAAATAGGAAGGAAAATTAAAACCCCATCTTTTGACATTTTCCAGGTTCATTTAATGGTAAAGATCTATAGTCAGTAGACTGGCTAAAGCTATGCTTCCAAAGTTTTTCAAAATTTTATTTCCATTTTTTCCTGAAATTATGTCACAAAGTGTGCTATCATCAGGTAAATTTTAGTTGAAATACAAGAAGTGTCCCAATTGAAATTAAAAGAAATATGTAAATTACTGAAAGTAAACATAACAATTTTAATTTAACAGCTCTTTTTATTTTGAAGGTACTTTTAAAAATTCAAGGTGAAATTAAATTATGCAAGGTCACAATTTAATAACAAAGATTATACTAATTTTATTAAACCATGTAACAAATACTTTATGCATGTTGTTTGCAAATTCCTTGAAAATGTCTTTTCAAATGATTTTGTTTCAATTTTAAAAAGAAAAAAAAGAGGAGGCTAAATTGGAATGGCGGATAAGAGCAATGTTTAGTAAGATAAGTACCATTAAATGTGTAGGATTACATCATGCTAATAAGCGTTACCTCCTTTAATATACTTATTTCATGTTAATGTGTATGCATATTACTTAAAAACAGGTGAATCATTATTGATAAGTTTTTCATAGATGAGAAAATAATTTGGGAGAACATACTATTATGTCATAATGTTTTGATTAATGTGTAAAATGGTTAACATAGCAAATTAAAAATAACAACAGAAAACCCACTAATTTTATTTTGTTCTTTCCTATGAAAATAAAAAGCACATGACAAGGAAAAATAAGTAGAGAACATGATCACATGAATTCAAGATGTAAGTTGCTATGATAGGCAGCATCTAAGGTAACTTAAATGATTTCTGTCTTGTGCAAACCCTTCCTCAACTGTGGGCTGCTAGCAATTAAACTTCTAGAGAACAGAATATGGCAAAAGTCATAAAATGTTGCTTCTGACATTAGGTTATTGAAAGTCTCTATTCCATACCTTGATGGTGCTATCAGTCTCTTGTTAACTCTCTCTTAGAAAGCTGATTGACATATTGTGAGCTGTCCTGTGAGCCATACGTGTGAGGAATTGAGGGAAGATCCTGGCCAGCAGCCAGTCAACACCAGAATGCTGCCAAAACTCATAGGGAGTCTGGAAGTGATCTCTCTCCCAGTCAAGCTTTCAGATGAGACACAATCCCAGTAGACATCTTGATTGGAGCCTTGTGAGAGCCCTTGAGGCAGAGGCATGCAGAGAGTTTTGCCTGACTCCTGATCCATATCAACTAAGAGATAATTAATATTTGTTCTTTCAAGCTGCCTCACTTAAGGGTAGCCTTTTACACTGCAATAGATAACTAATATTTACCATCTACAAATGTCCTGAAAATGGTGCACAGGTAATTAGTGATCATCTATTCCCATTTATTTTCATAAACTTGTATTCTGCCAGGAATGCAAAATTAAAAACTATATTTCCCAAGATGCTTTGCAAGGTTTTTACATGGAATTAAATGCTGCTAATTAGAAACAATTGTGTGAATTTCAGAAGGCAAAAATCAGGTAGAAAGCATCTTCTTGCTACTATTTTACACCAGAAGCTCGATCATGGTTATATGATTTTTTAAATTTTTTTTTTGCAACAGTGTTTCTGCATCTACTCTCCAGGTTTAAAAGGGTCAAAGGTACTAAAGGCCACGGGAGTCCCTTTGTATCTGCAATGGTCAGATGTTCTTGAACTAAGAACATCAATGGGCGGACTTCTGATTTCCTGCATTGCAGACTATCACACAGGTAGGTAGTGGTTTTCTTGCAAGGTCGATATTTTTGATTCCAGGGAAATTTTGCTGACAGCACAATTAGGAGCCAAGCCTTCCATTCCTCTCACAATTACATCAATTAGTGCTCTTTCTGCTTAACATATTCAACATATGTCCAATTCCTGAACTGAATGCAGACATACTCTTAATCATACTAGGTGCTTTATTAATTCTTCTTTCTGTTCAACAGCTATGTGTTGCTTAACAGTATATTTGAGCTCAGAATGGTACATGAATCAGGCAGCACTCAGAGCCAGAAGAGGTTCACAGAGTTCTGTCCAGCAAAATAAGCAGTGAGCTCTCAAAAATGATATAATAAAAAAGTAGAGAAATCACCAGATTGGCAACTTCTAAATGTCTGTCTTATTTAGGCCTAGTCACATCAGTTTACCCATTTTTAGATTATTAGTTATTATAAATTGACAAATTATAGTCATATATGTTTATGGAATATTATGATTTGTATCTGGAATGTCTCCCAAGAGCTTTTGTTAGGTATTGCAGCAAATGTTCAGAGGTGAAATGATGGGATTCGGAGGGCTCTGACTATTTTAGTAGATTAGTCCACTTGATGGATTAATAATTTCAATGGATTTACTGGGAGGTTATGAAAATTATAGGCAGGTTGGGCATAACTGAAGGAAGTAGGGCACTGGGAACATGACCTTGTGTACCATATCTGTCCCTGGCCTCCTACTCTGTCTGCTCCCTGACCCCCAGAAAGTGGGCAGCTTTCCATCACCATGCCCTTCCACCATGAGGTCTCTTCCTTGAGAGCTGCCAACCATGAACTTAAGATCATAGACCTAACTTCTGAAGCTTGGAGTCAAATAAATCTTTCCTCCTCAAAGTTGTTCTTATCAAATATTTTGGTCACAGTGACAAAAAGCTGACTAATACATGAGGAAAAATATGATTTTATGATTTATGAATACAATGTAGAATAATCAAATCAAGCTAAATAACATATTCATTAGCTCTAAGACATCATTTTTGTGGTGAGAACATTTGAAATTTACTCTCTTCGCCATTTAAAAATGTATATCAGCAATTACATTCACCACACTATGCAATATGTCTCAAAAAGAAACCATATTCATCCTGAATGAGTCTCTAAACCCTTTGATCATGACCTCCCATTTGGCCCACCCCCTAGCCTCAGATAACTACTCTTTTCTTCTTTTAGTTAAATTGTTTTAGATTCCATGTGTACATGAAGACATATGGTATTTGTCTCTCTGTGTCTGCCTTATTTCACTTAGCATAATAATCTCCCATTCCATTTATGTTGTCTCAAATGACAATTTTTTTCTTTTTAAAATATTTCATGGTATATACGGCATTTTCTGCTTCTATTCTTCTGTTGATAGACTCTTAGAGGTTCACTTTACAGCATGGTTCTTGTAAGTAGTGTTGCAATGAAGCTGGGCATATAGACATCTTTTTGGCTACTATCTTCAAATATTTGGGGTAAATGCTCAGTAGTGGGATTGCTGAATTATATGGTGGCTGTATGTTTAATTTTTTGAGGATCCTTGATAGATTTTTTTTCCATAATGGCTATAATAATTTACATTCTCTGAATGGTGCACAGAAGTTCCCTTTTCTCCACAACTTTGCGATCAATGTTTCTCTTTTCTCTTTGTCATATTTTTCATTCTGATGAAAAGGTATGAGGTATGAGGTAATATCTCATTGTGATTTTAATTTACATTTCCCTAATTATTATTAATATCTCAAATTATGCATAAAAGTAATATAACTCAACATAGTAAAATTCACATATAAAAGACCACAGCTAACAATGTACTCATACATGAAAAATAGAAACCTTTTCCTCTGAGATTTGGAATAATACAAGGATGTCTACTCTCACCACTTTTATTCAACATGAATATTCTTGCCAGAACAATTGGCAAGAAAAAGAAACAAAGGCATTTAAATAGAGGAGGAAGTAAAGTAGTTGCTATTTGCTAATGACATGATCTTATATAGAGAAAAACCTAAAGATTCCACGAAAGAGTCTGTTAGAATTAATAAAGTTTCAGGATACAAAATTAGCATACAACAATCAGTATCCATACTACAGCAACAACAGACTTCCAAAAAAATTGAAAATAATCATATTTACAAAGTCACAAAAAAGTAAAATATGTGGAAATAATTTAACCAAGGAAATGAAAAATATGTAACACTGAACACTATAAAACATTAATAAAAGAAATTGAAGAAGATTCAATAAATGGAAAGATGTTCGTGAGTTAGAAAAATTATTATTGTTAAAATATCCATACTATTCGATGTAATCTATGGATTCAATGCAACCTCAATGAATATTCCAATGTTATTTTTTTGTAGAAACAGAAAAAATAATCCTAAAATTCTTATGAAATCACACAGAAACTCAAATATTGAAATTAGACATAAGTAAAAGGAACAAAGCTGGAGGCATCACACTACCCCATTTCAAAATCACTACAGATTGACTGACATTAAAATACATGGTACCTGACATAAAAGTAGACTCATTGATCAATGGAATAGAATAAAAAACCCAGAAATGAGCCCTTACATAAGTAGTCAATTGATTTTTAAGAAAGTGGCCAATAGGGCTGGGGATATAGCTCAGTTGGTAGAGCTATACCCTGGGTTCAATCCCCAGCACTGCAAGAGAAAGAAAGAAAGAAAAAAGAAAGAAGAAAGAAAAAGAAAGAAAGAAAGAAAGAAAGAAAGAAAGAAAGAAAGAAAGAAAGGAAGGAAGGAAGGAAGGAAGGAAGGAGAGAGAGAGAAAGAAAAGAGAGAAAGAAAGAAAGAAAGAAAGAAAGAAAGAAAGAAAGAAAGAAAGAAAGAAAGAAAGAAAGAAAGAAGAAAGAAAGAAAGAAAGAAAGAAAGAAAGGAAGGAAGGAAGGAAGGAAGGAAGGAAGGAAGGAAGGAAGGAAGGAAGAGAGAGAAAGAAAGGCCAATAATACACAATGGAAAAGGAATCTCTGACAAACAATGCTAGGAAAAATTTCATAGGGAAAAACATGAAAGTGGACCCCATTGTGACACCATACACACAAATCAACAAGAAAAATGGATTAAAGACTTAAGCATAAGTATTGAAAGTATAAAACTACTAAAATAAACTGGCGGGGGGAGACTATATGAGATTGTTCTGGGCAATGAATTTATGGATTTAACTCCAAAAATGCAGGCAACAGAAGCACAAAAAGACAAATAGTATTACATCAAAATGAAAGACACCTGTAGAACAAAGGGAACAATTCAGGAGGAAGAGACAATATATGAATTGTGAGAGAATATTTCAGAGTCATATATCTGATAGGGAGAGGTCAATATACAAACTACATAAAGAACACAAGCAGCATTATATAGAGAAAAATAATCTTACTTTAAACTGGGCAGGAGATCTGAATGGACACTTCTTAAAATAAGACATAGAGTATCTATTTCATTTTTTGTGATAGGTTTATGCATAGTCACCTCAGTGTGATATCCTAAAAACAGTCTGGTTAAATAAATGACATTTGTTTGCTGTCAAAGTTGTATTGATTGCTTACTTTTTATCACTGAGGGTTTTTTTGTCATAGTTCTCTACCACTAGACAATATTTCAAATGTTAGTCTTTTCCCTTAATTTAAGCCAAACAAAACAAAACATAATTTTACTACAATTCAATGCAGATAAACAGATGTTCTAAAATCTTTGACAAATTAACTTCAGGTTTGCTGAAAGTTAAGTTAGAATAATAATGAATTTTCTCTTTGACCTCAAGCCTATTACTTCACTCTTGCATTAATATCCTGATCTATTTTCTCCAGGAAGTTTAAAGGAACAAAATAGATCTTGTTTTGAAAAAAATAAAGTATTAAATGGAGCAAAATGTATATAAATTTATCATCTTTGTTTAAAAAATACTCTTGCATTCATCGATTAGAGATTGCTAATCCAGACCTTTTATAAAGAATTAAAAATACTTTCTTTTCATTCATACAGTTTAAGAAAGTTAAGAAAAATGCTCGCTTAAAATTAAAATCTCAGCAATGAAAACCAAATTTATTAGAGTTTCAACAAAGTTATCTTTGGATCTTATCCCAATTTTTTTTCTTTGGTGACTTAAAATAACATAGGCAAACAGAAAAGAGAGAGCTAAGTGTTTTTCATTTTATTTATTTATTTGCTTCTTTATTTATTAGTAATTTTTGCAGTACTGGGGGTTGAAAACAGAGTTCTTTACCCAATCCTTTTTTTTTCTTTTTTTTTTCCCCCAATGAATCAGAGTCTTGCTAAATTGCCTCGGCTGGACTTAAATTTATAATCCCCCTACCTTAATGTGAGGAGCCATCCATGACTTGCATGAAAACCAAGCATGGTTGAGCCATTAACTGGGAGGATTTCTGGCTTCAGAAATGCAAAATTATTGATAATTATTTAAGACCTCCTGAGTCATGTGTTTATCCTGTGTTGGTTCACTGCTAAAGTTCAAATACAAACATCTAATGTGGTAGTGACCAACTAGAGCCAAATGGCTTGCTTACCTCCACCTCACTTCCTGTTTTTCATGGAAGAATCTCCTACTGCTCCCTTTTTGATCTGTACCACTGCAAATAGAGTAAGTGGTACTTCCTTTGTTAGAGCCAGTCCCTTCTGGGTGGCTCAATTGGTCATGCCCCTGCTCTTAAGATAATTCTGTCTTCTGTTGTTATTTCTCATAATTAAATTTCATAGCTTTTATTTCGCAGCCAGCCCATCCCTCCTATAGGAGCTGTTTCCCTTGCCTATGTGGGACGTGTGGTGAGACCTGAATATCCAGAATAGCTGGGACATCGGGCATCTACCATCAGGCCCAGCAAAAACTCCCTTTATTATTTTCAAAATAGTGATTTCATAATTCTGTAATGAATCTAAGCTAAACATGATTATGAAGATAAAAGGACAATATATTCCATCTTGATTATTATAAATGCCAAGTCCTTTTCTGTATTAGTTATAATATTTGCTAATTTCATATCAGTGTTACCCAGAAAATATTCCAGATCTCCAGGTGACAAGTACTGAATAGATGGCAGTTCCTGAAAATATGATTTTTAGTTCATTGATAAACTTTAATATAGTTTAACCTCGTTACAGTTCAGTCTAATATAGCCAATATATGTAGGACAGTTTTTATTGTACTGATCTATGTAAATACAGGGGAAAAAATGAATGAAATCTAATCCCTGCTTTTAAGAATCTCAAAACTTTGTAGAGGAAAAAAAGTCAGTATAAGAAAAAAAGTAATCAACATGTAATTTGGTGGCATGCAGAGAAGTATACTCAGTACAATTTTGAAAATCTCAACCATAATGCATTTAAAAGGATATTATCTTATAATAAAATCTATATATTTGGAGCATGAATATAGTTCCAAATTGATTCATTTTGCCTCCACAAAGTTACTTGAAGGAAACCAAACTGCAAATTGTAATTATCTTTATATTCTTCACAGATAATATTCTAACAGAAATTGTTCATAATTTAGGATATTTAGAACATTTTTATCATATTTATTCAGTACAATTATATTTCATTAAAATATACAGGCAGAAAAATACAGGGAGAAAAAAGAATGATCAATTAAATCACCAATTTTATAATGCTATTTCCTTGAAAATAGGATAATCCTTTGTCAAGAACTGAAACTAGAATACTTGTGGATTTCTATTTGGATTTTCACCACCTGGGATACAATTACCTGATGCTACTAAAACAGAGTTATTAACTCTTTTTATTATCAATCATCTTTCACTGGTAATCAGGCTTTTTTCTAAAATTTATTCTCATTTTGTTTCTTAGTAACTACACTATCATCAGTTTTTCTCATATACGGTACTCCCTTTAGGATATGGGTTTTCTAATAATTTTCTCCAAAAAATGGTTGCTTTGTCAAAAGTTTTAATTTCCCCATAGTCACTGTTGTATGCTATGTAATCCTGTATTTCAATGAGTTCTTTTTTTTTATTTATTTAATTTTGATTCATTGAGCACAAATGGAGTACAGCTGTTGTTTCTCTGGTTGTACACAAAGTAGAGTCACACCATCTGTGCGTTCATACATGTACACAGGGCAATGATGTCTGTTGATTCAACATTTTCTTTCAAGTACAGTTTGGCAAAGATTAAAAGTCAAGCTAAGTGCATGGCTTCTTGCCCAACATCAAGAACAAGTTAATACCTAGAAAGGAAGAGTGAGGCTTAGAAGGCTGATTAATTTTTGACAGGTTTCTCTTTATAAATGCATTTGACCCCTCAAGTCCCAAATCCCCTGAAGTTCTCCAACATTCAAAATTCAATTATTTTATTGCCATTCTACTTTCTGTTTGATTTTGATGAAATATGCTTGTTTTTAGCAAGACAGCCAATCATAACTCCAAAAAGAATTCAACAAAACATAATCATAGACTACAGAACTATATACTTGACAGGAAAGTCAGTGACTTTTCCTTGTTTTTAAGGAGATTTGGTCAAAATTACAATATAAAGAGCAAAATGGGAATCCAAATTAATTTTTTTCTTTTTAAACTTAAAATGAAGCTGTGCATTTACTCCTCTTTAGATGGAATCTCTTTATCACATACCATGTAATCTTGGAAAAGTTACTTATATTCAGGATCCCTATCTATCAAATTAAAACAATGATACTTGTCTCACAGCCTATTGCACATTTTATCAATAGTGGATCTGAATTTAAAATCTACATATATATATATGTAGATTATAAAATATATATATATATATATATATATATATATATATATATAAAATTTATAATATCCATTTTTAGAATGTCTTGAAAATCTAAAATCAGTGGTACACACATGTACCTAACTACTTGGGAGGTTGAGGCAGGAGGATCATGAGTTTAAATCCAGCCTGGGAAACTTAGTGAGACTGTCTCCAAAAAACAAACATAAAAAAATCTGTTGAAAGTATATTTGTTTTTGTTGTTTGTGTTGTTGTTGTTTTGTTTTATTCATAGGGTTAGATGACAATAAAATGCAGGGAAAAAGAAAAAGAAAAAAAAGGTGAAGAAGATTATCCCTTCCACTCAAGAGTTTTAGTTTTGCATAATTCATGATATATAGAGAGTTTCATTTTTATTTTATTTGTTTATTTTTATGTGGTGTTAAGAATCAAACCCAGTGCCTCACACATGCTAGGCAAGCACTCTTGCACTGAGCTACAACCCCACCCCGAGTTTCATTTTTAAAAGTGGTCAAATATTTAATTCTTGATTGTGGATTTACTGAAACAGAAATTTAAAAGGTCATTGTATAACATGTTACACAATACAATTCCTAGTTCTCATAGTAGGTATAATATGTACCAGTTATCTATCTGTTTGTTGTCTCTTTAAGGTCCCTTGTTTTTCATTGCCTGCTGCTGGTTACAGAACTGGTCTCTTGATGAATCTGTTCTTCACCATCCTGGTGTGAAGCTTCGTGGGTGCAGAGCTCTAGAGGATGCTGCTGGAGGAAGATTCTCTCCCAGTTCCAGTGGTGTGCTCCTTGACAGACTCTGTCCGGCAACCTGAACAGGTTCACGAAGCCCAGAGCAGACTGTTCAGGTGGTTTCTTTAAAATTAAGTGTACAAAAGTTTTATTATACCAAGGAATGACATTTACAATCAGTGGAAAAGAATATCTTCAAGTACTGAATATGATCAAGCAGGTACCCAAAATATTTGTACTGTTACATTCTTGCCAGCGAGCGGTATGCAAGAGTTCCTGTGCTAGTCAGCTTTGCCAACATTTGACAAAGGCTAATTTTTATAGATTAATGAATATAGAGTTTCTCATTATTTTAAAATTTGAATTGTCCAGATATCAGCAATATCAAGCATGGTTTTTACCTGTTCATTGACCATTGTGATTCCCCTCTCTCTGCCTGTACATATCCTTTTCTGCCCATACATATTCTGTGCACATTTGTCTACCTATTATTTGGGTTAGTTACCTTCTTCTGTAAAGGGTCATATAGTATTTTAGGATTTATGTGCCAACAGGCAATGTCTTTAACTCTTGAACTCTTTGTACCAAAAGGCCAATAAACTTTTTTTTTTGTTTCATTTTTGACTGTGGACTATACATGAAGAGACTGTGAACTGAATTTGGCTCATAAGGTATAATTTTTAAACTCTTGATCTATTGAGTAATCTGCGTCTATTGAATATGAAGCTTCCTTGATATAATCTGGGTTCTAGCCCTTTGTCCCATATATATGTTTCAATACATGAAAACTTATTATCTTTTAGTATCTACTTATTTTCATGGACTGCTTTATTTATTTTATCATTGTAGGTTACTCATTTTATCCCAAATGATCTTTTATAACTTAACATTTTCTTTAATATTAATAAAGAACACCCAGTTCTATTTACCTTAGAATTTGGCAGACATGATTTAATTTACTTTTAGCTTTTCTGGTATGACATTTTACAACCATCTCTTCTAAAATATTTTAGATAAATTTGTAATTGAATTTGAACATATCTTTCCTTAAATTAGACATTTTAGAGGACTTTCATTTGTTGAGATTACCAGTATATCTGCTTTATTTCCATGCTTATAAAATGGAGACAATAAAATCTAATTCATGTATCTGTGAGAATTTAATAAATTAGTATGTTAGGCATTCAGAAAACTGCCCAAGTATGTTTAAAATTTTAATATATTGCATATCACTGCTTATATCATCTTACTATATGGTTTCCATTTCCCTTGATTTTTCTATTACTTTTTCCTCCTTATGCTGGACTTAAAATTTATTATTTTTAAGTTTTTATTCTCTATGCTAAACTCTATTAGTTTAGAAGTCATAAATCCTTCTTCCTTTTTTGTGGTATCCTTATTGTTTTGCCTTATATGTTTAAAATAAAAAGTTAATTCTCTTAAAAACTATGAGTACCTTACAACTCTTCATCTTCTATTAACTGTCTAGTTGTATATATAATTATTTTGTTTTGTTCCATGCTCTTTACAAATTAGTCACTAAGATTGTTTTATAGTAGTAATATCGTCTAAATTGACACATAATCACCAATTCTTTTATTATCATACCCTCTTCAGGTCATTTATTCTTGTTTCAATTTTTCTTTCAGAAGAAAGTTTTCCAATGAAGAGCTGATAGTAATAAACCATTAGTTAATACTAATCTGAAATTGATATTATTTAGTTCCCATTTGTAAGTAGTAGTTTAACAAGGTATAAAAATTTATGTTGACAATTATTTCATGTTAGTACCTTGAAGACCTTAGGTTTTAATTTCACTATTTTCTGTCTTTTAATGTTGGAAAATCTGATATATTTCTAAGTGGTTCCTTTTAGGCACCATTTTCCTGATTAAGATTTTTCTTTTTCCCTGTGTGTTAAGCAATTTTAGTATTATGTGTCTGGGTTTGTCTTTACTTTTATTTACTTTTGGGGGGTGGATTTAGTGAGTTTCCATAATGTAAGGATACATGTCTTTCAAAAAGTTCCAGGACATTTCAGATATTTACATTGAATATTTTATTCTCATCCACTCTCTACTGTCTATTCTTTTATAACTACTAATAATGTATATTGAAAATTCACATTCTATTCCTTGTCTCTTCAAAAATCCTATTCTATCTCTTTGTCATTCTCTCTCCTGTGTTCTGTGATTCTTACATTCTTATAGATCATAAATTATGTCACCAGCTTTATCTAATCTGAATTTTTATTTCAATTTTTTCTTGTGTTCTACTAATTCAATTTATTCTTTTAAAAAATTTTCTCAGGATTTATAGTGTCTGCATCTTCTCCACATATTTTCTCTTTCCTCTTCTTAATCATCACTTCAATATACTTTCTTTTCACTCAATATATGATTATTCCATTAGTCAAAGTTTTAAAAATCTAATTCTGTTACTTGCCTGGATTACTCTTGCCTGGACATTCTATAGTACTTTTTGTGGTATCATGGTCTCTAAAATATCATGTATGGATGTAATGCTGCCTAGGTTGCAGGTATGTTGTGCTTTTGAAGAAAGCTGGGCATCCTAGGGTCTTTCCTACATTTAAAAATTATTCAAGACTTGTGATAAAGCTCAGTAGTAGAGGCTTGGGTTTGATCTCCAGCACTACAAAAATTACATAAGAAGTCAAAATACATTTTATTTATTGTCTTGGAAGAAAAGCAAATGGTGAGACAAGAGGTCTTTCATTGCCCTGCAATAAAAAATGTCCTTTTTCTCCCATCCAAATTGATTAGGGACAAATGGATCTCGGTGCTTCAACCTGCATCTTAAGAGGAGCTACACATTTTCATGTACTACTGGAGCTGATAGTAGGTGTGTTATTGACAAATTATCTTGTTTACAAAGAGCCCCTTTGCAGGTGTTGAGAATGATTTATAGGTTAAAAGTGCAAGTAATTAATGCAAAAATAGATAATTTTATATGACAACTGAATGATTAAAAATACAAAGTTAAGATTATGGAAAGAATACCTAGTTAAATGCTTATATCAAAATATAAACTATGATTGACATTTTTAAGCCCCCCAAATGATAATAAAGTACACATATGTTTTATTATTTCAGTTTTTACTTTTGGAGATGCTTTTCAATGCTCACCTCTCCAACTGGAATGTAAGCTCCATAAGTGCAGAGATTTGATTCCTTCTTTTTCACCTCAAATTCATAGTACGATGTGCAGTACTTCACATGTTAATATTAGTAGGCATTAGGCAAATATTTGCTCAATGAATAAACAGATTAAAATAAATGAGTAAACAAAACACATGGGTGTACTATTCTTTTTGTTTAGAGAATGAAGAAACTTATGAGGGACCATTTAATACTAGGAAATTTTATAATGATATAAAATGCCTTTTGATACATTCATTAGATCCCTGTGGACAATTTTCCTGCAATTTACTTTGAGTTTTAAGTATAGCCATCTAGGGAATGCCCACTATGTATTTTTTTAAGGTAGGCTTACATACTTAAGTTTATTGTCTGTGATCCTTTCCTTTTATCTGTCCTTTCTGGAAATCTTCCTAGTTAAATAATCTTAATGGCATTCCTCTAAATAAACCCCTTACATACCTCCAATTTTTCAACACTATTTTGTCAATGTCCCTAATATTTTTTAGATGAACTGATTCTACCATAAAAATATCATGAGGGAATATAGTTTCATTTTTATATTTTGGTTGAAAATTATTGACATTAAATTTGAACACTTGCTTTTCAGGAAAATACTCTAAGAGAGTTTTGGACACATATGGAAAGCATCCATTGTTAGATTTATAATAGAGTCAGATATCTATTATAATCATCCTACAATATTTATATATTTCCAACTATATTTCCACTTGCAAGTCTTTAAAAGTGATATTTATTCATTTTTTATTTAAAATATTGGATGAGAGAGAGGTTATATATAGAGGGAGGTGCTCAGGGCTCTACAATTGCTTAGGAATCTTCCTGTGTTGGTCCCTGAAGTAGGCCATCAAGGTTGTACCTAAGTCACATAATCAGCATGAATTCAGGCTCAATGTGCTGCAGGTAAGTGAGAGACTGGCGAGTTGAAAAATGGGCAATGAGATGAACAATGTCAAAAGAACTTTTGGAAGCTAAGAATGCTACTTCACACTGTGTCAGAGTTGGCCTTGCTTCCCAACTAATGACAGCATTTCTAAGTTTTATAATAATATGACTAAAAGACCAAAAGATAAATATTCATTGGGAACCATTTGCCCTGCATTGAAGCATAAAAAGTTTCATTTACAGGTTACTTTTTTTCTTGTTGATAGGTTCATATTGCATGTCTGTTCTTGTAAAATGGAAAGCATTTCAACAATTCAAATTACAAATCTTTAGGAGGTAATTATTATTCCTCTTTTCATCCTCCCATGACAGATTTAACAAGTGGTATCAAAGGTTTTCAAAAAGTCAAGCTTATTCCCATAACACTAAATAAGTCTCCAAGTATTTTGATAATTGCTTTAAGTAAAAGTTATTTTTAATATCACACATTGTTGTTGTACTATATCTAAATATGGATGTAATTCAATGATTTTTTAAAATGCCTTTTAACCCTTTGAAAAATAATGTTAGTTTTGATGCTTTGAGGAATTTTCCTTATGGCTGAACAAATTTGATATTTGAAGTTTACCTTTAAATATGTAGAAACAATAGAAACCAAATAAAAGAGTCTAAGATATTTAAAATCAGAATTGGAAAAGCTTTGAATCTGATATTGTGACATATTAAAATTAACTCAAGATAGCAAAAGTCAACTAATGAAGTTACAGGATAAATGGAGACTTTGGAAATACAATTGCTATTTTGCATCCATTGCCTTTAAAAAGTTGTTTTGTGGGCTGGGGAGATAGCTCAGTTGGTAAAGTGCTTGCCTTGTGTGCACAAGGCCCTGGGTTCAATCCCCAGCACCTCACCCCCCCAAAAAAAGTTGTTTTGTGCAATTATTTTATTATGATCTCCCTAAAAATATATTTACTTTTGTAATTGACTTTTAAAAAATACCAATAAAATTATATCAAGTGAGAAGTTTTGTTTGATTGTTTTCCTGTGTATAGTCCATGAGGATTGTACAGGAGTTAGAACTTTGGCAAATATAAAGCAAAACCAATATGCTGATTAGGGGTTTAAAATAATTTACAAAATTAATTTAATAAAATGCCTGGAACAATGTCTAACAATTATGAACAAAGCAACAATGAAACTGCATTTAACAACACATGTAAGGCAAATATTGAATTAAGGTAAAAATAATATGCAGTAAACGGATATCTGGCATCAGATACAATAAAAATTAATATCCACATTGAAGATCTAAAGTTATGATAATATGCTTCCCAAAAACCTTCTATAATTTCCCGATTGTGTTGAGCACAGCTCATTTTGGCCTAATAAGATGGCAATTGGAATATTCAGGCTATTTCCTAAAATAGAACACTATAATTTCCCTACCATGCCAGGTAAAATAATCTAATATATTCGTCCTAACAAAAGGTTCAACCTACAGTGTTTTTTTTTTTTAAATTTTAGTAGTAATTCTGGTTCTTAAAGATATCTATAGTTAACAATCTACTTTTCATGCTGTTCCTAAAAGGAACAATATGTTTACTCTGAAAGTGTTACTTTCACTCACCCCTAAAATTTACTTTATGTGGAAAAGTTTCATCATAAAAAGTGAACTATTTTTATGTATATCAAGATCAATTCAGCTACATTGGGGGGAACAAGCACAGATGTTGATATCAGACAAACTGGGTTTCCACAGCTAACTTTACACTGTGACCCTGGGAAGTTACACAATGCATTAGAAATGAGAACATTTCCAGAGTCCTCAGCAGGTGACACGGAGTTTAGAAAGAGCCATCACATGTGCTGAGCACAGGCTCAGAGGAGTACAGAACACTCCTGGTGTGAAAGCCACCTTCTCTCTTCTCCACTCCTGGCATATCTCAGCTGATTGGAGATCAGTGAAAAAATAGTGAAGTTACTGGAATAAATCAGCTCCACTCAAAGGCTCATCTATTTTGCAGGCAATAATTACACATTTCTAAAGCAACAGTCATTGAGATCAAAACAATGTTTTTTAAAAATGTATTTACACTTTACAATTCATGTGTAGGGAAAGGTCTTCTCAGGACAACAATGAGAGAAAGAACAAATTAGCTATGTCTGTGTGTATAGTTTAATTTTGTAAAAATAAAGAAATATACCCAATTTTATTAACATTGAATGTTCATGGACAGGTAACAGAAACAAAGCCATTTCATAGAGCAATCTACATCAACATTCAAAAATATCAAAATAGAGTTCTCTAAAAGAAAGAGCCTTTCTTTAATGGGATTGGTAATAATTAGGAGTTCCCATTATTTGTCCATGAATCCTAGGAAAGGTGCTACTTCAAATAGGATTCTAGTAGAACTTGGCACAATAAATTTAACTTTTCAACCATCCTATTACTTTTTCACCATCTTGTAGCTTCACTCACTCAGACAGTCTCACATATACTTACATTAATATTAAAAACACACATGGCTGTAAAGCAGAGAACCCATTCTAAAATTACATTTTCTACAACAAAAGCAGGTCGCCATATTTACGTCCAATATCTCAGTCATGAAAATGGATTTTCCTCATGTGGCCGCTGATTCACATACACTATCACGTTCAACATTTCAGAGGTGCGTCTCTAGGAAGATCTGTTTGATCATGTGCAAGAATTCTAAGGCATTATAAGTAGTTGTTCCACAGGACAAGGGCTGCCCTGAAAATGATATACTCTTGGTATATTAACAAGTCTTTAGTCTTCAGATGCTACCAGCCAGTCATAGGGAGACATTCATAGTCTACAGGTGGTTGGCTCAAAGATCAAAAATGTGTTTTAAAAAATGTTTATGCAATAGCACCATAGGAAATATTTCAGAAATGAATTCATTTTTCCCCAACATTGCATTTTTAAACTGAATTGCAGGAAGAGAGGGAGAGAGAGAGAGAGAGAGACAGACAGACAGAGGGGAAATTTTTTTTTTTCAATTCTCACAAGGCCTGTTTCCACTTCATCTTATTTTTTTTAAATATACTAACCATGACAACATCAACAATAATAACTACAATAATAATATGTCAACAATGAAAGACAGACAATAGCAGCAGTAGTAACTTGAGTGTGGTCCAACCAGGCAGGCATCTAGAGGAATCCTGTGCATACCTCGTGGGAGTTTTCTCATAAGGTTCGTAAGACATCACAGGCTTCTTGGATTTGGTGTGAAAAGGCAGCACTTACACAGAAGGAACTGAATTCGCCAATTAACGGGGCATTTTCCAGTAATTAAATAAATGATGATCAGCATTCGCTTTAATTGACACTACTGACCTCTTACACTAGTCAAAATGCAAGAACAATGAAGTGGTCTCAAGATCATTTGTGTTTCAAAGAGGTTAAGCTGGCCTGCAAGTGAAAATAATGAAGCTGAAATATTCCAGTTTCCAAACATCAGACACACACACACACACACACACACACACACACACACACTTAGTACAAACCACCCTCAAAGACTCCCGTTTCACATCAGCTCATATGGATCTGGTTTACATTGTATCTGAGATACAAAGTCAAAGCAATTATGCTAAGAAGAGGTTTTCCCAGTTTATGACCTGCAAGATCAGTCCCAAATCTTGAAAAATGGTCAAAAAGAACACTTGCAGGGTCACTGCCCCTGAATTGAACTGTCTGAATTGTGAGGCATCTGTTTCAAGCTGTGAACAGAAGCATGTAGAGTCTTCCTTGAAGCACAGGATGCCCCTCCACTAGCTTTACCAGCTCATCAAGCACGGAGTTCAAATATCTTCCTAATGCTGATCAGGATTGGCTGGAAACTTGTCTCCTAGTTCAGAGATCATTCTGACCTTACAGTTTTCTTTTGTTCAAACTCATTATATAAAAACATTTGTGCTAATATCGTCAGTTTAGAAAAAATATGTCTTCTCTCCATTGAGCACATTCCTTTATGTTCTGACAGAAGTTCTGGTGTTATTTTTTGGTATGTGTGGTTTCTGGATATCTTATGCTTTTGTATCTTACATAGAATCCTTTCTTGTTGATTGTGTCATCCGTATGAAAATGAATTAAAATGGCATCCCCAATTGAATAGATTTCTTCTGGTGGCTGAAAGAAAACAATACAAAATAACATAATGAGTCAGTTTTTCTTCATGGAAATGCAAGCTTGAGAATGTTTTTCTTTGGCATATAATTCCACCCTCCCAACAACCCTGACAAATGAATATGATTGACTGCTTCCTTTTACAGATGAGGAAATTTGAGACTGAGAGAAGACAATGTTGTGCAAGGCAAGTCAGTGCTATAACTGGACTTCAAACCTGCATGATTCTGTTCCCACTTTCCTCTCTAGATTTGGCATTTCTTCCCCAAACCCTTAAAGAATTTTTTTTTTTATTTTGGATACAAATTAGAAAGGGAAAATATAAAGGGATGTTAAATTTGTTTCACAAATTCCTGAAGCAAAGTCACTTCCAGAATCTAAATCTTCTATGAATTTTTGCTTTAATAATTTAAGTACCAAGAATTTATTTTTTTCTTCATTTCAATTGGTATTTGGGCAAGAATTCAACAGTATTATTTAAGCAATAGATACTGGCAGACATTCAAAAAATTGGGACTAATATCTTTTCAACAGAATAAGTATTCAGAAGACTATTCAATATTAATTCAGTGCATCCTGGGAAAGAAGCATTGAGAAAACCTTAAGCTTTTCTTGTTCTCATTTCTCATGGTGATCTTTTCCAGCCTGTCTCTGGCACTATACACTTGTACATGAGATGCTGTGAAATGAACCATATTCCTATAGCACAGGCTGAGCCAACACACCAGCAGCTGACCCTGCCACTCTCACCAAGAATACCAGCTGAGAAGGCTGAATATATAGTACCATATTATTAATTAAAATGATGTGAATATTGTTTCTTTTAATGTTTTAATTTAGGAAAGTGATGAAACTGTCAAGTTTATGTGTCTAAGTTTATTGCTTTTCAATTATTAAGTATTTAAATACTTATTGCACAATAAAATGTTAGAACATGCTTTGAGATTATTGAGTATTTAAATACTTATTGTCACTAAAAAGTCAGAACACTAAATTCATCTGCTCAGCTAATATAATCAGGCAAATTCATTAGAAGTGGAAAAGTGGGAGGGAAGAAGCACACTCATTATATTTCTTCAAGTCATTAATAATATAGTGTAACTTTTTGCACAAATATTGCAAATTTCTACATGTTACACACAGCAATCATCAATTAACATGCATTTTTTGAGTTACATCTATGGTATCCCTTTGGTGGTATATTTACCCCAGATCCACAAAATCGACCAAGCCCCACTGCTGTGGAATCAAGGCCATCAAAGAGTTCAACATAGTCATAGCCACAGTCAGCTTCTTCTTCCACTTCAAAAGTCTGGAAGGACAATTCAAGTCGAGAGCCTCGTTCTGACACTAATAACCACTCGCAGTCCACCTGTCCTGGGTAGTTGTTATCTCCAAACTGCGCATGTGAATACAGCTCTCTGGGTTTGGGCTCTGCTTTCAATCGTCCACCACACTCTGCCAGGAAAGAAAAATGAGATGAGTTAGTTCAATGAGCTTCAACAGGTCCAATTTCAACTTCAGTGTATTCTGACATTCTCTAACTTTTGTTTCCATTTCCAGGATCAGATGTGATTTCCACAACCCGAGTGCCCCAGTACAAAGGGGCAGGCACAGGCCCCAGACATAGGCTGCTTGGGTTGGAACCTCAGCTCCAGCACCTACAAGGTCAGTGTTGACTCTTCTCCGATAAACTGTTTTCTCAAGAGTAAAAAACACAGATGAAAATAATGGCACCAATGTTAATGGGCTTTTAGGATTTACACATGAAAATCTTTTCAAAGACTTCCCAACACATAACTCCTCTAGATAATTTTTTGTTGTTGTTATTACACCTAATAGTTTTTAGTCTCAAATAACTCTTTTCATGGTAAAAAGACCGAGTAACAAACTCTTAACCTGAGTTTGTTTAATCTTAATATGTCAGACCCCAGAATCCAGAATAAGAAATAACCTAAAATTCAACATAATATGTAAAATTCACATGTGTGTGCACTACGTAAAAATTCTACACATTATATATAGCACCGTATTATTTTACTTAGTTAGAAATATTTATCTAACTTGATCCAGGAAAACACATACATAATTAATTATAGTTATCTTTGGAATTCCAGAACCAACTCAGTTACAGTTGGTTTGCTTGCTATAATGAAATATTTTAAATGCTCCTTTTGGCTTCTTTTTTAGAGAGATATTAATAAGCATATGATTTTCCAGTTATTAACTTTGTCACAAGAGGAAAATACATCAAAGAAATAAGTCAGTGAATACACAAACTTGTAGCTTGTTTTAGAAGATAAAACATTCCAAAAATGTTCTCAGGAACCTTTAGTAGTTAGGGCCCCAAACTTTATAACAACTAGAGATTAAGCAGGGGCCATGGGAGGCCACAGCACCCACTGACACATGCTAACCTGAAGTGAAGGGAGAAAAGAATGGGGTCTGAAAAGTGTCAGGAGACTTTCTTTCTGTCCTGTTTGCCAAAGACTGAGAGGGTTCCTGAGAAGTAGGAATTTCAGTGCTAAAACAAGGGAAGACCCAGGAAATATCCAATTTGGGAAGATCTGGAGAAGCTAAAGCAGTGGGTACCAAAACACATCATTGAGTGGGCCCAGTGAAAATGGATCAGGCAAATGAAATTCTTACTTGGATTTTCCATATTTATACATTGTGCTTTGGTAATTTTAAATAACAAAGTATTTCTGAATTCTAAGGCATGAAAACCCAATCAGGCATGTCTGTTTGCACCAAAGGGCATTGTCACAGACAAATGCTCCTTCAGGGACCTTCTTGTGAATAAATTATGTAAGAACTTCCAAGTAGGCGTCTAATCACAAGCATGCCTATGGGGAAAGGTTGCTACAGTCAATCTAACCATCCCTCCGTCTTGCAAATGGCAAGTGACCCATCTTGCACTGAGTATCTTGCACTATCTATGGACAGTGCTATTGTTACAAATGTATACACTTGACGAAAGGCAACCTTTCCTGAGGAACTACTCCTGAAGGTTGAAATTCTGATCACTTTGGGGATTGTGTTTCCCTTGTTTCACAAACTGGAAGCCAAGCATCCTCCCTTTTCCAACACAATGCTTTTCTTATCCCAGGAACTCCAATAATTCTTGTTCTCTTCCTGTGACAGACTTCCACAGTCAAACAGACTGAGTACAAATATAAACTTTGCCTACTCTCTCCCACAATTTCATTTATATATATAGGAATATATATATATTTAATGATTTATATATCTATATAAATGATTAAATTCAGGTTAATCATTATATATAAATATATAAAAATATATTTAATATAAATATTAAATATATATAAATATATAAATCATTTATATATAAATAAATATATAAACACGTTAATCATTTATATATACATTTTTTATATAAATGAAAATTTAAAAAATATATATGTGTGTGTATATATATATATATATTTTTTTTTTTTTTTTGAGATATGGTTAGTGCTGGGATTCAAATCTAGGTCCTTGGCTGAAGACGTGCCCTACTAACTGAGCTAACTCTAGCCTCTCATGACTTCACTTTTAAAAGAGGGATCATAGACAGTGTTCACATATAAGAGAGTATTCATATATGGAAATGCTTGGATGGTATCTGGCACACAGCTAAAAGTAAGTGATAATTTAAGCTATCATCATATCTTTTTTTTTAGTAAGAACATTTAAATGCTGTCATCTATTAACTCAGGTATGAAATGATAGGCCAGAAATATTGAACAACAATTCTGTTATAGCAACAGAAAACAGATTAAAATGTTGGTGTGCCCCAGGGAGATTCTCCATTGCGATCAGGAGAGTCAGCCCCACCCCAATCCCAGATCCCCTCCCTATAGCCCACCCCAACCACTTCCCCAACCCCTTCCCCTCCCTTTAGCCTCACCCTGGTCCCTTCCCACGATCTATAAAAGTTGGCAATAAAAGAACTGGTGCACGATTTCCCGGCACCCCGCTTTTAGGAGTAAGGGCAATCGTCGCTGGCCAGCTAAAATAAAGGCTTCTTTTGGCCTTACGTGATGGGCTTGGATGATTTTATTTTCTATGGGTACAACAATTCAAAACTATTAGTCTGCTATCACAAAGGAAAAATTACATTTTTGAAGGCCAGTAAAATCATTTTGTGAAAAATATTTCTGAATTCAATATGGAAAATATGTCAACCAGTGTAATCTCATTTGTAGATTTTTAAAGAATTCTACCTATTCTCCAAGTTTGGTATAATTGATGGGTATTTTCCAGGGGCAGCATTTGCATTGCTTTCAATAAACTGCCAGGAAGAACTGAAGGGAGCACCAGGAGATGTGGAGGAGGCTCCTCCTTTTGTGTGTCTGCTTCACAGAAACAAGGTAGGGAAACAAAAACATCCAAGAGGCAGTTCTCTGCCAGCCCCAGCCTGGAACACAACTCAAGGAGGAAGTAAGCAGCTGAGCAAAACGGGAAAAGGGGTTTCACAAAGTCTTCATGAATCTAAAAATCACAGGAAGGTGTCATTATTCAATTTGACTGAAAACTGGCCTGCCTTAGAAGCAAATGACTTAAACTACATTGAAGGATATTTTAAAATGCTGCACAAAATTCCCTTTTCATCTGTTTCAGTGCTCACACTTATTCCCATGGATCACTGCTATAGTAATAAATCTGAAAATAATGTTCTTACCATAAAAAAAAAAGAGAGGTAGAATTTAGCCTAGAGGATGAATTTTTGAAGGATGAATATTTGAATATTATGTGCATAAGATGTGTGATTTTAATATGTCCTGAGAGAAAGTTCATGAGCAAAAGATAATAAGCAGCCCGAGGGCAATTGCTTGTTTTTTTTAGAGACCTCATGGCTATTCCAATTCTGGTCAACAGCATTTAACAAGTCCCTTGAAAAGATGATTTTTAAATAAAGTCAACAAATTTTTGGCGAATATCCCTATTCATTTATCAAGTCGGAAGAACATAAAACCATTTGTTTAGTATGTCAGCAATATTGTTTTTGAATCAATAGTTTGAAAGTGCTTTATAAGCTGCCAGGGAAAGAGAGAGTCTTTCACAGAATTCTGGGAAATAGAAAATGGAGCTGAATAAGAAAGATAACTGGAAGAGAAGCCAAGGGGTGGTCTTCATCTGAATTTGGAAAGACATGTTTGTTTATTTCCTGATAAAGTATTACATTATAGAAGAGGTCCTGTAATTTGACCTACAAATGCTTTTAGAGGGCATTCTAATTTAATTGTTTTTGATCAAAATAATTTGCTTTCCGAGGAGCATAATAATCCATTATTTGATTCTTAAATGTCACTGACAAATAATATGATGCTTTAAAGGACAAAATGACCTCCTAAAAGACAATGCCATGTTTTAAAATTATGTATTTTCTCTCCAAGTTTCTCCTCTTTGAGAGAAGACAATACTTTTTACTACAAAATTATTTTCTTTCAGTTGGTTTGATTTAGGCTGGAGTAATACCAGTTGTTACCTGATTAAAACAAACTTGGACTGAAAATCTGAACCAATTGTCAAAGGAGAAAAGTTCATTTTTCATGGACTTGGATAGTATTACTTAAGGAAAAAATAGCCACAAAGCTATACCAGAGCAGTATTTCTAATCATCTGGTTTTAAAAGTTGTACTGTTAGAAGTTTTCATTGCAGATCAAGTTGAAATTGCACACAGAAATATAAGTAAATTAAAATGTATACTTGAGGACTCAACTGTAAAAACTACATGTATTCTAGACAGCAGGACATACTGCAAAAATGCTTTACACATGTAACAATAGGTGACAGATATGGGCTGTCAGTTTCACAAATTGAAAGATAGAACTGAAAATCAGAAGCTCAATTTATATACCGTCCACACACAGGAATTTCTTCTATTGTCCTTACCACAAATTTCTGATTTTCCCTTATAAAATACTATCATGGCACATTGTTTAGCCAACACAACGGCCGAAAAAAAATGATGAAAGGTTACAGAATAAGTGAACTTGTTAAAGAAAATGTTTTGAGAAGATGCAAACATCAGGCAGTATGTAAGAATATTTGGCATATACGGCACCCAGAAAATTCCAAGGTAGCTGGTTAAATGAGAATAAGACTTCATGAATAACAAAAACTAATTAATCATGCAACTTTTCAATTTCTTCATAAAATAATGATATTTATGGATTACAGCTGTAAATAATCTTTAGATTATTATTTTACAGTGATGAAACTGAGATTCAAAGAAATGATCTTTTCCAAAGTTCCCTGCTAGGTAAGTCACATTTGTACCAAGACCCAGAGGTATCAACACACAGGAACATAATTTAACCTCAATCCTCCCAGTTTCAAAGGGTAAAAAGAAACACTGTAAAAGTAAGATTTTATAAACAGAAAAAAAGAAACACTTATAAGTAGGTAATTTTATCAATTATTTCAAACATTTTGACAACATATCCTTACATTATATTCATAAAAACTGATGAACAGGATATTTTTTAAATGCCATGACTTTCGTGTTTTCCAAATTCTGATGAAATAATAGGATTCAAACTTTTTTAAGTGCTATACTTATTAACAAGTATTTAACAAGACATCAGGAATATGTTTAAACAGCAAATGTCAAATAGATGGAAAACCTTAATACGAAAATTGCCATGGTTCATAAAAGATTTTTCTCAAACCATATTTATACTAATATGTGAGAAATAATTAATTTGCATTATTTATAGAAGTCCACTAATATCCAGCATAAACAATATCTACTTTCTTATAGACTTCAACATAAATGTAGTGCTCACAATAGAGACTAAAAAATAATATTGGACAATGAAAGCAAATCTCTAAAGCAAAGAGAAACAAAGAAAATAAAAACAATCAGGAGGAAAACATGACAAAAATAAATGCATTAAAATTATTTTACAGTTGAATTTGTATATTCTTTTAAATTGTATTCAAAGGCTCTCCTGGAAGTGTACTGATTGTGTGTTATCAATGCCACTAGGTGTCACTATAAGCTAAATGACTTCAGGAAATACCTACAATTTTTTCTTTTCTTTTTTTCAGACTGAATGAAAATAAGGGATATTCCTTAGACATGTTCTGAAACATATAATTAATTTTTCTTCAAACCACAAGCAATTTTGTTATAAGATTTTCCCTAAAATTTTTATTTTGTCTCTTAAGACACCCAGAACAGTTGAAATTCAATCTCTGAAACTCAAATTAGAGTTTAGCATTAGGAGGGAAATCACGTTGCGTAACAAATAAAGAAAAAAATGAACCTCCATCAAACAGAGAGATAAATCCCATACTTATTTACAAAAATATATTAATGCAAAAGTAGCTAAACTGGTATGATATTAGATACTGTATAAGTTTTCATTTCTGTTGGCAGTAACACATAAGTCAAACTACTAAATTATGAAGTTCATTATACAATTATTTAGAACTAGTTCTACTTAACCACACTGTATTAATCACAAATCAAACCCCAAAATATTTTTCTTCTAAATGTACAACAACTGCAAAATTACTGAAGCAGCGTGCTGAGTGGTTCTGCAAATAGTTCATACAATGCTTTAGTGAGATTATCTCTGCCCTGACTGGAGATTCATTTAGGATCCTGCTAATGAAATATACATATTCACCAGAAAAGAAATCTGGGTCTTAGACCCAGAGAATGCTCGACCCTAATTTGCTGACCTGTAGAATGTGTCGCTTGAAAGCCTTTTCTTTGAACAGATGCATCAGAAACAAACCGAACAAACATTTTATTTCCAGTAGCCACAAGGGGATCTGGTATCTTGTTGCCACAGAGTCGTCCAAGAATTGGCGATTTTTCTGTTTCTCCATCAAATACTTCTAAGTGATCATAAGCACATTCTTGATGCTGTTCAATCTCAAACTCATTAAAGGCCTATTTAGAAAAGAAAGAAAAAACTTAAAAAAAACCACAAATCACTCAAACTGAATTTTTTTTTTCTGTGGAGCTCAAATATCAATAAAATATATTCAGAGCATACAAATGATTCAATCCATAAAGCACATTATACAAAGGACTGTGAAATCAATAGGATGTGTAATCTCTGGGAAAGAATATAATGAGTCCAATAATATAACTACTTTATGTGTATGGGACTGTGGATCTTGAATGTCTCCCAAAGAACCAACCACGTGTTCAAGATGCTCCTTAGAGTAGCACTATGGGGAAGTATTGGAACCTTTAAGAGACTGGACTTTGTGGGAGGTGTTTAGGTACATTTGGAGACCTTCCCTAGGAGTGGTTTGTAGGACCTTAGCCTCCTCTCACTCTTCTTTCTTGGCTATCAGGTGATTGACTTTACTATCTACTGCTACTCATGATGTGTTACCTTACCACATGCACAAAAGCAACAGAGTCAATTTATCAGAGACTCTAAAACTGTGAGTCAAAATAAGCATTTTTTCTTTATAAGTTGACTCTCAGTCATTTTTTTATAGTAATGGAAAGCTGAATAATACAATGTGAAATTCTATTTTGCAGGTATTGCAGATACTTCTACGATTGCAATCTTCATCTACATAGAATTGAAACAGCTTATAATAACAATGGCATTTGATGATAAACTTAATCCAAAGGATTTGTCAGAAAAAGTTATGCAATTATATTAAAAAATTGAGCACTTCTGGTTTTGATGATTTAAACTAGTGAATAACATCTGACCTTTGGACACTTAAGCACAGAAGAAAATCCCATAATGATTTTTTCACAAAATTTAAATGCAATAAATATTTATAGAATAACTAAAATAAAGGGAATTTTTACAATATATTTCCTTATTTAGATCTTACAAAGCATAGTATTAAAAAATACTAATGTGATAATTCTATTAGACTAGAATAACTTTAATTCACTTTTCAAGTATGTGGCACACTTATTTTACTATCTCGTATGTTAGAAAGATTGGTATGCTTTCCTGTTATTATGTGATTTACAAATTCTAATTTTTCTGTGCAGTGATTTTTATGTGAGTTTTAGCAAATTTAAAATTAAAGTTTATTAAGTACATATAAGTACTACTTTAGAAATCATCAAGCAAATTTTACTTGAAATGGATTGAAACTAAAATTGCTCAAGCTATGCATTAACTCCAGGAATTACAGGTTATTTACTGATGGCAATTAAAGATCTTTCCTCTCCCCAGGAAAAACATCATATGGTGAAGAAATAAACCATCATTCCTACTTAAGTCTATAAAGTAAAGCTAAAGATAATAAAGAAAATAAACATAAACATAAAATATGATTCAAACTTTATTAATTTGCTACAATTCCTGCAGTATACAATATTTGAGCATAAACTTTTTAAATAAATGCTTTATTTTGTGTAGTGATCCTATTTTCAGGCTAATTGAAGATAGTAAATCAATTGACTTTCAGTGCTGATTTATTCCACATTACCTTATACCACCTACGATCACATCTGACTTTGGAGGGGTAAGAGAAGTAATGACAGAAGCATTTGATATTAACTGAGGAGTAGGAGAAAGTAATGAGGTTGCTTAAAATAAACAAGCAAAGAAAAGGAAGAGGGCTGATCTCTTTTATGCATTCAACTTGAAAAGTATATATAAACCTGTGATAGCCAAAAAACATTAGAAGTCATTATTAGTTCTAATTTTTATGGGCAAAAAGGAATGCTCAGTTCATTTCATCAAAAGTACTGGATAGAGCAAAAAAGATTGAATGTAACATGAAGAATCTCACTGGAAACAAAAAACAAACAAGCAAAACAGTGAACAAGAAAACTGAAGCAGAGTTCATTTATCCTGAAGCACAACATGCAAAGCAGGTGATCATGGAAGGAGTTCATCTTATTAATTTATTAATCTCTGTAATCTCCAGTTTCTGCAATCTACTAGAGTGGAGTAAAGTAGACACTGGGCATGGGAGGCAGAAGATCATGAGTGGATGTCTGGATGTCTTGAGGGGTATGTCAATCAGTAATCTCTCCACCTATCTCATGTTTATAGCCACCTCCTGTAGGAAAATGCTATAGACATGGCCAACAAAAACTTCTAGTTTTCTGTCTCTCATGAGAGGGTACTCAATCAGCTCCAGCTACCACTGTGGACACAAGCACATTTTTTAAAAATATACCAAGGAATAAAGCTAGGGGGACTCTACCCACTGAGCCACATCCCCAGCCTTTTTTTCTTTTTATTTTGAAACAGGGCCTGGTTAAGTTGCCAAAAATGGCCTTGAACTTGTGGTCCTCTTGACTCAGCTTCCAGAATCATTGGGATTACAGGCATGCACCACCACACCTAGCTCACATGCACATTCTTAATATCAGTTTGAAATCAGTAAGAAGCCACTTGGAGAAAATTGGCTCAACTGCACCCATAGTTCTTTATTTAATATGAAACCCAAGTCTCTGAATTAAAAGAACAATGTCATTTTAAGAGGATAAAACACTGTATCAGGAAAACAACAGTATCTGAAAATCACTGCATGTCAAGTAATTATCTCTTTTAATTATTATAGAAAGAACATGGCAACCTACTATAAAGACAAGAATATTCTAAGAAAGATGGAGAGAATGCTGTTTTAAAGTACAATCCCATAAGTAATTGCTAAATCTGCATCTGCATTTCCAGACCACACATGTTCAGCCCATTCACTGGCCCATTGGAAACTAAGTGAATGAGATGAATAAGCAACTATTTCACTCTCTAATGAAATGCAGGATGTCTGGAGTAAATAACAACATCTGTTTAAAATAATGGAGCAACACCGCACAAGGTGGCATTGAGCTGGGCTGCGTGCCATATTGACACCTGGTCTGGAGCCAAATAGCTCCAGCTTCCTATCGAATTACTAATGGAATCAGATTGAGTCTGCAAGAGTTAAATTAGTCAAAGATTCCATAGCTGACATATGCTCCAGTGATACAAACAATGCTTATTCATTAACATATTAGTGAATTTTCCTCTTGGGATAGGTAGCCGCTTGTTAAGTCAAGTGCAAAGATTTGTGTGGTCTTTTTCCAGAAGTCAGTCTGACCTAAAGTGCCACCACACACAATCAGAGGCATGCCTAACTCACATGCTGATGCCTCATAAATCTGGTCCTTATGCCACAGAAACACCCACATAGAAAGACTTCCATATATAATGACTTCACCTTAATAAAAAAATACCTCTCAGCCACAGAAACATAGTTTTAGGAGGTCTTGGGAAATTGGAAAAACTTTTAAAATATTTTGGAGTCTACGATGATAATGTATGATACACAATTAACTTTATCTTGTGATACATGTTGACTATGAATCTCTAAGTGTTATAAAATTTGAAATTTTCCAGCCACCAGGAACAGAAATAGCTCAGAAGACACTCAGATTTCCGAAAGGTCCTTGAAGTTAATAATGGGGACAGGAGAGCCCACTGGGTTGAATGTACATAGCTGTAAGGAATTCTGATTTCTGACAATTTTTTGCTTAAGTATTTTTGTTTAAGCATTCAAATTAAGACTTCATAAGTATTTGGACATTAAAATTTTAATGCATATGCATTCCATGTTTATATTTCTATGATTTTAAGGTTAATAATTGAGGTTTCAGAAAGGCTAAAAAGAGTAGATAACCTAACCAAGAGCTCTAGTCAGAAATCCTAATGCATTCCCCATAAGGCAAACTAAGAGATTAAGAGTCCAATTCAAAAGAAGTAAAATCCAACTTTCATTATAGGTTGTGGAAATAATAACTCTGTTTCTGGAACACCCATGCAAGCATAATCTACCTGGATGGCCGCTGGCCAGGCTTCCATTTGTTATCCGGTCCTATGAGCATCTATAGAGGTTCTTTTATTGAAAATACAGGCATTAGCTAAAGGATGAGGCCATGTAGAGTATATTCACAAAGGAAGAGAAAATAAGATGATTGCACTTAATGCAGAAATAAAATTTATCTAGAATGAACATTTAAACTAAGAGAATTAAAGAGATGATGCAATTTGAGCAGTGGAGAGATAAGCTTTAGAGCTCGTACTTCCAGACATCTTTCACCTTTTCCTGTTTTTCAGTAAGGGCTGTCATTTGGTTTCCCAAAAGATATTTGAAGGATTAGAGGCCACTGGAAAAAACAGCAGAGTGGAATATAAACCCCAGTCCTCTGATTCAAAAATCCTTTTTTCCATGGATCACCTATAACTGTGATTAAATATACTTTTTATGGATTTATAGTGGAGAATTATATGACAATTGTAGATGCTTTGCTTTTTAAATATTTCATCTATGAAACTGTAAACTGCAACTATATGTAACTTAGGAAAACCCTGATATGATAAATCAAACAGCATAAGCACATTAGTCTATTGCCATATTATCCTATGCCCAGAACTTTGTTTTTATTTTTAACAAAGGTTAGTCTGAATTACAAAAATGGTGGCAAAAGCTTAAAGATTATTTGAATCTCTCCAAATCAAGAAAAGATAAAACCAGGAATATAGATCCTTGTCCTTATTCATTCAGAATTTTTTTCTTTTTATAGTAGAAAACTTTTTTTCCAACTATCTTTTGATTAAATACTTTTGATTGTACTATAAAGCTATCATGTAGTTATCATTTCATGATTAAATACATAAACATGTGCATTACATTGAGTTATCATATCCATTTCTTGTCACTGCTGCAGTCAATTACCACAAACCCAGTGACTAAGAATGACACACATATATTCTCCTACTAGCTTGGAGATCAGTAGTTCTAAAATGGGTAGGCAGGCCTTTCTTTCTAGAAGTCTTGAGTGAGAATCAGTTTCCTTCCATTTTTCAGCCTTTAGAGTAGTCTGCATTTCTTAGCTCATGCCTCCTTTCTCCAGTTTCAAAATCTGTAATGTAGCATCTTCTTTCCTCTCTTGAATCCTCCCTCCCTCTTGTAAGGACCCTGAATCCAGTATAACCTCCCCATTTTAAGATCCTTAACTTCACTATATCTACCAAGTCCCTTTGCTATGGAAGATAACATAGTCACAGGTTCTGGGAATTAGAACATGAACATCTTTGGGGGGTCATCATTCCACCTTCCACAGAGAATAAAGACTAAATGTTTTCACCCTCTCAGTTCATGTGATTTTTTTCACAACAAAAAAGTGAGCACAAACACTTATGAATCTGATTCCAAATTATTTTCCCTGACTTTCTTAGTTCTGGGTAATACAAATTATATCCCACAGAACAAATCTGGCCGACTGTCTGTTTTAAGATAAACTTCTGTTGTTAGACAATAGAGTACATTATTTGTATATTTTCTGTGGTGGCTTTCACTCTAAAACATCAATAGTAAATTTCTGCAACACAGATTGTGTAGTCTACAAAATTTATTACATTTTCTACATGACCCTTTGAACAATGAGCTTTCTGGAAAGTAAGTATAAGCTACATTTTCAATTGTTAAGACTGAATTTCATAATCATAAGGCTATGCAAAAGGCTAATAATCCTGATGAATGTAGATGCAAAAATTCTCCATAAAATATTTCAACAACAAATTAAAAAGATCATTGACCATGATCAAGTAGGATTCATCCTGGGGATGCAGGGATAGTTCAACATTTGCAAATAATAATAATTGTTATACATCATATTAACAAAACAAAGGAAAAAAGATGATTATTTCAATAGATACATAGAAAGCATTTAATAAAATTTAACACCTTTTCACAATGAAACTCAACAAAATAGTACAGAAGGAATCTACATCAACACAGTGAAAGCCATATATGATAAACCCATAACTAGCATAATACTCAGCAGAAAAAAAAATGAGAAACTTTTCCTATAAGATCCAAGATAAAACACAGATGACACTTTTGTCACTTCTTATCAATATAATACTGGAGGTCCTAGCCAGAGTGATTATGTATGAGAAAGAAATAAAAGGCATACCTATCAGAAAGAAAGGAGTGAAATTGTCCCTGTTTGTAGATGAAGTGATCTTAAAGGAAAAAAGCAACCCTAAAGACTCAAACTGTTGTACTAATTAATTCTGTGAGGTTGCAAGACACAAAAATCAACATATAAATAAAACAGCATTTCTATATATACTAAGAGCAAACTATCTTTTTACAATAGCTACAAACATAACACTTGGGAATAAATTTAACCAAGAAGATGAAAGATATCTACACTGAAAATTATAAAACGTTAATGAAAGAAATTGAAGAAGATACAAATAAATGAAAAGATATCCCATGTTTATGGAATGGAGTCATTAATATTGTTAAAATCTCCATTTTAGCCAAAGCAATCGACATATTCAAAAAATCTCTATCAAATATCAATAACATTCCTCACACAAATTAGAGAAAACAATTCTAAAAATTGTATGGAATGAGAAAAGACACCAAATATCCAAAGCAATTTGAGTAAAAACAACAAAGTTGGAGATATCGCACTACTTGGCTTCAATGTACACTCCAAAGCTGTAGCATTCAGAATAGGATAGTATTGGCATAAAAACAGGAATATAGTCAATGGATCAGAACTGGAGCCCAGAATTAAATCCATGCATTTACAACCAACTGAGTTTTGGTGCAGGGGCTGAGAACACACAATGGAGAGAGTACTACCTCTTCAATAAATGTTATTGGGGAAACCAGATATCCACATGTAGGAGAATAAAATTGAATCCTTATCTCATGCCAAATACTAAAATCCAATCAAACCAAAATGAATTAAAGACAAAGGTAAAATCTGTGAAACTGACAAAATGAAACATAAGGGGGAAAACTCCATGGCAGGTAACCTTTTCTCTGAAATTAAACAAATCAAAGAACATTTTTCTAAAACATCTCACTTCTTGGGTTAACTGTATTTGTGACTATACATAGAGCTAAGACTTGTAGGGAGCTAATTTAGGTTAAATTAATTTAAAGGAGTGGTGCTCTTATCCTATGGTGCTGGTGTCCTCATAAGAAGTGTAAGAGAAACTAAAATCCTTTCCTTGCACATGCATAAAGCAAAAAGGGGAACAGGAAGAGAAGCCTCCCCAAACACCAACTCTACAGGCAATTTCTGCTCTCCAGAACTGTGAGAAAATAATTTTTCTGTTGTTTAAGCCACTCCATCTATGGTATTTTATTACTGCAGCCCAAATTGACCATCACAGATGGAAGCTATCACAATGCGTTAAATATGAATGCTAAAATGTTGAATGAAAACAAGATAAGAGAGAGAGAGTGCTTTTAATAAGTTCATAGGTAGATTCAAGATAGCTGAAGAAATAATCACTGAACTTGAAGAAACATCAGTTGGAATTACTCAAACTTAAAACAAGTGACAAAAATTAACACAATATGCAAGTGTTGTGGGAAAATAATTAAACGTGTACTTCAAATCGGGGAGACAAAATGATGCAGAGGAATTCTGTGAAAAAATAATGCTTGAAAACTTTTGAAACTAAAGACAGACACGACAGGAGTTTCAAGAATGTAGAAATTCTAGAGAATTTTGTGAAGGTTATTTTTAGAAAATTATTAAACAGACACATATCTAAAAACACACCATAAACACATATAGACACATTATACTCAAATTTCTAATAAAAAGAAAAATTCAAAGGTATCCATAGAAAAAAATTATTCTTTACACAGAATAAAGATAAAATTTACAAATTATGAGAACCTTTGAAAGTCTGAAAATCTCACTGGAGTCAGGTGTTTGAAGTGCAGAAAGAAAAAATAAAATTGTCATCCTAGAATTCTATACCCAGTGAAACATCTGTCAAAAGTGATACTATATATATTCTGTCTACAACATAAAAGGAACTTCTTCAGAATACTATGATAAAATTTTGATCTACACAAATACACGTGATCAGGCGTGATCAGGAAAATCCATTTTCCAAACTCATTTAGCTAGTTGCATTACTGAATAGATGCAGACTCTGTATTTCAGCCCATAGGTTCAGAGAATTATCCTCTCAATCAGGACCTTGGACAGGACTAGAAAGCAATGGAGTTCCTACAGGGCTATCATCTTAGCATCTAGCTTCCATCAACAGTGACTGAAATGAATTGGTGCCTCTGTCTGGAAAAATCACTCACAAATACAGCAAATGGAAGGAACTCCATACTAGGGATATTAATGTCCTGTTGCTGTCTCTAATTTTATCATAATGCCACATTTGAATAAAGTCTTTTTTATTACCTAATAAAATAGAATGAAATAAAATAAAATAAATTCACTGAATGGAAAGATCCAAATAGAGAAATTACAAGATAACCTTATGGCTCAAATGGTCTAGGGAATTACCGTGGATTGGTAGGCTCTTTCCTAAGATCTTCTTTGTTCATTACTATAGTGCTTCCTAGATTATGTCCTGATCCTTGCTAACTAGCACTTCTCTCAGCTTTCAAATACAGCATATTGTAGGAAATTGTTAATTTCCTATATTTCCATTATTTTATTTCTTTAAAGAGCATAATTTATAGATTCTATGATCTATAATGAAACAACATTTACTATCAGATGATCAGTTCAGAATGCAATATTTAAAGAATGCAGAAGGGAAGACAAATTTTATGTTCATATTTAAATTGCTCATGTAGAATAATATATGGGAGAAATATAAGAATATCAGTGTCTTATTACAGAGGGCAAT
>JAJEJO010000796.1:284180-342917 GCA_020662805.1 Glaucomys volans | reverse complement strand
TTTTTTTTTTTTTTTTTTTTTTTTTTTTTTTTTTTTTTTGGTTCCTTCATTTATTCTCCCCCTTTGGAATCATCTTTACCAGTAATATATTAGGAAATAAAGTTTACTGTTTGTAATGACTTTGGTAATGCCCTCTAAAGTATAAAGTAAATGAATCCATAGAGGAGAACAACATAGCTGTCACCTTGATCTAAGAAATCAAGAATTAGTTAGTGTAAGCAGGAAAGCATGAGAAGAAAAATATTTTCCAGCTGTCCACTGATTTAATTCAATTGAATAAACACCACCTCCCACCCCATCACCATGTACTACCTGCAAAAGACATGGGCCTCCAACTCAGTAGAAAGAAGGATGGGCTCACTTACCAATTTGATCCGGTGACCAGGGGTAGAGCTGATTTCCCATGTGCACTCCTTCCTGCTTGGATACTTGTCTGGCCAGTTGGGACTGGTGATGAGGCCACTTGGGCTGTGGATCTTCTGTTCACACTCAGCTGTGCCAATAATGATAACATCAGTCAGTGTGGAATCTAGCCCAGGACTGGACCAGAAAACAAGCAGCCTATTTGCCCACTGCTCTGTTGAAAGATTTTTCTGAATACTAGCTAATCATCACTCTGGTCTCTGTTATCATATTCATCTGCTTTGGCCAACAAGTTGCTGAGCATAATCAGGCAATGTTTGTTGTCTGACTCACTGGAAATCATTTACCACAAATCAGATAAATCCCTAAAATAAAAAAGGAACTCCTATTTTAAACTGCTGAATCCATAAACTCAGACTTTAATAGAGCAACATATATTGACAAGAATAACAACACTGGGTTTTGCAAAATATGTAGTGCATTGCTACAAACAAAAAGCAATGAACTATGACAGTTTTCTTTCTTTTTTATTTCCTCATTAACAGAACATTGCTTACAGCTAATTAACATCATTAAAGCATTTTAGGAATCATGTATTTACATTTTCTCTCTCTTTTAGTGAAGGGTACATTTGGATATCTAAGTCACAGTTTAGTTGCTGAAATAAATTAACCCCAATTTCATCAAAGCAAAATGAAGCACCAGGGGGAAAAATAAATGAACAACTACTTAGCCTTGGAGTCAGCTTTTAAATTAACTAGAAAGACTATTTCATTTCATTAGCATGGAATTTCTTATTCTTATATCAGCTCACGCAAGAGCATTTCACACTGTCAATATCAAGTTTCAAACTATTTAAAATCATCAGGCTGTATTTATGTGATTTTTGAAGCAATAACCTGTAGATCCTGGTTTAGACAGGAATTATTTGTTCCTATTATGTATCCCATTGTAAACTATAACCAATTTTCTGAAATTTTCCAAGAAGTCTATTTGGAGAAATTCTTTACTATCTGAAAAATACATCACCACACTGCAGGGATAGATGGCAAGGGTTCACGCCCAACATGAAATAACGCGCTTGGTTGTTGGCACTGCTGCTACTGCTGCATTACTTAATCCACATCTTCATCTTTTTGTGTGTGTAGTGCTGGGGATTGAACCCAGGGCCTTGTGTTTGTGAGGCAAACACTCTACCAACTGAGCTATATCCCCAGCCCTACACCTTCATCTTAACTGTGCTAGTTCTTCATGGGGAGATTTGGATTTGCAATGCAAAGAAATAAAAGAAGACACAAGTAAAATTCAACTCCTGGCAAGCAAATGAGGATTATGTAGCAAGACAACAGCCTGAAAACTCAGGAACCAGAGCTGCTATAGAGTTTAGCGGCAGAGCATTTGCCTAGCATGTGCAAACCCTGGGTTCCATCTCCAGCACTGAAAAAAAAAAAAAAAAGTTCTGGATCCCATCAGGACAAGGGTTTCCTAAATTCCATCATCCCTGTTTTTGCCATATGGAATAGAAAGTCTATGTGTCTGCAACAAAGCAAACAGACTTACTGCTAAACTATACAAGGTGCCTAGGTGACAGCAGAGGTAAAAGAAAATTCAACCTCTTCCCTAGTAATAAAATTAATTTTATTAAAAGGTACTTGGATATCATTCTATCTAAAAGAAAGTTTTCTATAAAATTACTTCTGGAAATAATAGCTTCCACTGTAATGAACAGAAAGACATTTGCTATCTATGAGCCATGGGTTACATGCATAATCTGCAAAAGCTGCTTCTTGTTTTAATCTGAATTACCTTCCATTTCTGAAAGAAAAATTCTGGGCCTGTTGCCCAGCCTGTTGATTTAATAGTACATACTACCAAGTTACAAATATCATGCTCATACAGGAAAGAAGAGAGAAAAAATATTCCTTGTTGCATATGATCCTGCACAATGCCATTTTCTTCAAAAAAGAAAAAGAAAGAAAGAAAGAAAACTTGCCAACATGGGATCCTATTTGAATGGAACTAAATGAAACAAGGTCAGTTTATGATATTCTTTACAATTCTAAGATGTATATAAAAAGTCCATTATCTAATGGTGATTTTAATTAGGTCCTTCAATGTACATATGCACACTAAAAAGCAGTTATAAAAAAAACTTCCTTGATAATTCTATTTTTGAAATAGGCATAAATCCAATTTAAGTAGAAAATTCCATAGTAGACTCTCAAAGGAAGAAATAAGAACTGAATAAGTATCTTCAGTTTCCATCTAACTCACAGTAGCTGAGGAGACTAAAATCTTTTTTTTTTTTTTTTGTTTTTTGAATCTTGGAATTTTTTTAAGGCTTTGGGAACAAAATCTGGCAGGCTAGTATTGTGCTACTAGTATGCTTGCTTTTTATTTTCTGGCCAAACCCTGACTTAAAACTTTAAATGGCACATTCCATTTTCAAATGTCTTTCCCTTGGTAGACATTTGAGCTTGATACGTCTGGTATTTAAGGCACATCACTCATGAAGCTCATATATGAGAAATTTGGGGGAAAGATATAACACCAAATGTAAAACATTTTTCAGAAGTTCAGTTTATATATGGCTAATGTTGTAAGGTCTGTTCTCTAAAGACCTGAGGATCATGTGCTGACTTTTGACGACCAGATGGCTTCATAGCAGCTTCTGCATCTTATATACAAGCTACTCTAATGCTGCCCACGTGTGACGTGTAAAACCTTTGGGTAATATAATGAAGTTTCCCATAGCATAACTGGGATCTATAAACATTTCACCAAATTTTTAAAATTTTTATTTTGACCTCAACAGTGATAAACCTCATTGATATGCTTAACTCTCCTTGGAAGCAGGACTTTGTTCAAACCACATGAAATTTGAGATGTTGTCAAGAAAAGAATTTTTTTGCCATACCTTCCTTGCAATCATGTTTGTTCTCATGCAGCACAAATCCATTACGGCATTGACACACGTAGCTCCCCACCGTATTGACACATTCCTGCTGACACCCACCATTATCCTTAGAGCATTCGTCTTTGTCTAGCAAAGAAGTAAATGACACAGTTTTAGTAAGTAGCTTTGAGAATAAAGGCGCTCAGAGCAGAGTCACTTATCCTGGCAAACAGTGGCAAAGGGTAAACTAAGTCACAACTTTCCCGATGTTGGACATGAAAAAAACTAAAACTTTAAGGTGTTTTAGTTTTCCCCTTTTCTTGTTTAGTTTGGAGCCTGTACCATGGAATGAGTTTCTGAGAATACTTGTGCTAGGGTGACAACTTGCAAGACTCGTTCACTCCTACACTGGAGGAAAAGTTTTGAATAGGGAAAAAAGAGAGTCAATGAATCTTTTCCCAATTAATCCAAACAGCGATTGCAATTTTTAGAAATTAATTTAAGATCATGAGTAGCTTTAATAATGGCAAGAAACAGCATTTATGTAGAAGTCAAATCCTTCAATATATTAACCATGGTGTACAGACAGAGGCTAAACAAGTTTCCAAGATTTATATATAATTGCTTCAAAAAAATCACTCAGTATAACTACTGTAGTTGATTTTTTTTTCATTAACTTTGCACATATGCTTGGCATTAATGAATCTGGACATTTCAAAACATTCCAAGACAGAAAGACATCGTTAGACCATCCTAAAGATGAAAGTTAATTTATATTTTAAACAAATCTACTCTGGCAGACTAGTGTATTAATAAGTCATCCTCTAAAAAGGCTTTTAGTGTGCTAGAAGTAAAGGTTAGAATAGGAAATATGAGCCTTAAGAAATAGTCAATATATTCACTACAGGGAAAAAGCCAAACTAGATTAACAGGCAGTCAATCCAGTGACAGGCATCAGCTGTCACACTACATTACTCAGCTGTCATCCCAAGGCTGGCATGTCCATTTAAGCCAAACTGGCAGGCTGCTCCTGACACACATATATGGTGGCATATCACTCAGACGTTCATCACTCCCACACACAGAGAACAAAAAGGACACAGTACAGTCATATCAGAGGTCAGGCTAAATTCAAATTTTACACTGTCAGCTGATTTTGCTCGTGAGACATAGTGAGGTCACATGACACACAGAGTATGCTATTGTGGCTTTTAGATTTTTGTTCATTTTTATTAAATAACCTGGTAGCAATTTTTAAATATACATCTACTTTTTCCACTTGTAAAGATTGATTGCATGACAGCACACACAGTTTACAGGATGTATTCATGCATTGGCAGAATATTTCAAATACACACAGGTATTCTCCAGTCTTTAAAGAATACATCAGAATCTGTATTTGTGATTTATGTATTCTCTGCCTATCCTTGGCACTGCCATGATTCTTTTAATACTTATTATGAGAACTAAGCAAAAAAAAAAAATTAAATGAAGATAATTAGTCTCTAAAAGAGTAACAAACACCAAACTGCATAAGAAAGCAGAAATTAATAGAGAATTAGCATCATAAAGTTAATTTTAGAGCAATTTATCATAATTTAAACCCCATTCCCTTAACTCTATCAACAGTGAGGATTATAGGTTATGAATTATGAATGATAAAAAAAATGGATGGATGGTAAATCATATTTACCACTGCTATGTGGTTGCTTGCCTGCATTTCTTCATTCACATAGTTCAGTGGTAAATTTTTAAAATATATTGTTTTATCATAAGAAGCTTTAGAAAAAGTCTTCCTTGTGAGTGAATATAGGTATAAATCTTATCTTTGTTAAATGCAAAAGAATAGCTTAAAAATTTCTGGTACTACAATTAATCTAAAATGGAAACATACTTCTTATGAAAATGTTTATACAATGATGATTTGTTGTATTTAAAATAAGACCCAATAGAAAAAAACTTCAGTTATATTATGGTCAATCAGACTTTTGAGAATGGTATAGAAATTTCACAACTGCAAGCAAAGTAGCTTAGAGAAAATTTGTTCCCATTTGTAATTGACTGGTAAACAAATGCACTGCTCAAGGACCCTCTCTGTGGAGGCGACATTGTCGAATTCCTCCTTTCATTGGTACCTGTCTGGATTACCATGCATGGGAGGCACATCAATTAAGAACATATGTATCATTACAGAGTGTTTAAATCCATACTTATTGTATAATCAAAACAATTCCAACACATCAAATAGTTCTAACATCTAAACTTCCTTCTAGTAGAAATATCATTTCACTAGCTAATCTTTCCAGGTGTGATTAGTTTCAAGACCTCACAGGACGTAGCTGAGCTGTTGTATTGGTAACTAAAGAGAAAAAGAATTGAAAGTAAAACCAATCATATTTTAATAGCTTTTGGCAATCTATTATTCTTATTTCTATTGTGTTAAAAAAATAACTTTTCAAATAACATTTGGAAGAAAGAGGAGGAGAAGGAGGAAAACAATAGGATAAATTTATAAAAGTACAAGATGAAGCATTTATTATTATTATCTTTATTATTTATATAGTCATTATCTGTTATTTTTTACTTTTCCATTTTGTCTGTGTTTCCTGCCTCCATTCCCACATCTGTTGTTTCCTATTTTAGTTAAGGTCCCATGAAAATTAAGAGTCTCCTTAGGCTGCTAGAATATATTTACGGGGTTAATCTAAATTTCAGCTAAGATGCAAACCTGGACTAATCAAAATTGTAACTAAAAGCAGCAGAGGGAAGTTATCATGTCCAGAAAGGTAGCATCTAAAACTGAGCTCCAGGTGTCAAATGGTCATATGAAAAGAGAAAATTTCATGAAATTATTGGAATATTTAAAATGAGCCAGATGTTTTATATCATGCAGACAAAAAATATGGCCTTCTTAAAATCTTAATTAATTTAAATAATATTTTAAGATGTCTAGAAAATAGTGATATGTTGGGTGTGTCTGAAGTAATTTTTAATAAAAATTAATTAACTATTCTAATTAAAGTGACTTCAGTTTTGCATTATTTATGTTTGTGAGAAAGAACAGTATAATAAAAGGAGAATTTCACAAATATGCTCTATGTTTCTTACTTATGAAAGGCCCATCAAACTACCAGGATTTGGGGGTAAATATTAACAAACATGATTGACTAATGTAGCCCCCTTCCCCTCTCAGGACTTAGCTCTACAGACTTTTCACAGAATTAAGAATTCAAAAAAAGAGAAAATGGAAGGAATGCAGAGTTTTAAACATTTCTAAAAATGTCGGGATAAATTAAATGATTGAGAATTCAATCATGTATTCATTTGAAATTTTCCAGCATTTTCATAGAGTAGACACACCATAAAGGAAAAAAATAGTTTTTATTAGTTTTGTGAAGAGAAAAAAAACATTTCTCTTTTGCAGATGGAAACAAGCCCCGTTCTTGGGAATGGACATGTCTGCTTTCCATTCCCCCATGTTAGATGAAGAAAAGTTCTATTATTAGGAGAAGGGAGGTGGTATTTTCCCATCAGAGCCTGCAGCATACCTCTGAGACTATCAGAGGTCATCAGTCTATGAATAATACATACTGGATGGAACTGAAGTGGCAACCTGTAACAAGTTCTTGCAAGATTCAAAAATAAAAATTTTCTCCTTGCAGAAAGCTTCCTTATCTGTAGGAAAAAGAAGTAAACATTCCATGCAACAGAATAGCAACATATAGGAAAGCAAATACTCTCAAACAAAATTCTTAGAACCCAAAATAAAGAGATGGACACAATACTCCTGCACACACACATGCACAGCACATACAACATAAAACTATTAAATAAATAATCACCTTTAGATAGCAGTGATAAACTGAGAGCTACAACACTGACTATTGCTTTTTCCATAAATATGCAGATATTAAATTTCACTAATATTGAAAACTTAGAACAGGATTCTCCACAATATTGTAGTTGTGTTACTACTGGTAATTAATCACACCAATATTTATACTTTTGTGTATATATATATATATATATATATAAATATCAACAATCAGTCTATGAGATCAATAGTGTAAAAAAAAAGAGTATTTGTGAAGAAATATCTGTGAGAGGGGATGAATATGTCAGTCAAAATCACTTGAATTTTTAACTAGAGATATTGAAATGAAAATTATTTTATCATCCACATTTTTTACAGACCAAAATGAACTGGGAGAAGGGAAACTTCAGTTTTATTCCATTTTTGTCACTGAGCAAGTCACTAGGTCTATCAATAATAGTTAGATGACATTCCCATTAAATTACCCCCAAGGGAGATTGTTGTTGAAAGAGTTTTCTTCTTTGGATTCGGTGTTCTGATTATCATGGTAGTCATAACTGAGTCTTTTCCTTGTACAGGGTTGTGTAACAAAGGTGCACTGTCTGCTCAATGCCCACTGCCTAAAATCATGGGCTATATTTCCAAATTGTGAATGTTGTAGTGAATTTTTAAAAATCCTGTAAAAATTTGCTGTTTTGCATGAGTAAATTTCTACTAACATTTCTTTGAGTTTAACTTATACTAAGAAAAATAATTTGTTCCTTGAGGTATACAGTTAACTTTACCTCACCACTTAAACTAAATAAACTATATAGTGTATATCTGTGCAGACTAGCGTATCTGCGCTCACAAGCAATATCATGTAAAATTGTTTTATCAGCATATAAAATAAGTCATTATTATTAATCTAATAACAAGCCTCCTTCAGCAATTCTTGGATTAGATATCTTCTAGAAAATGCCATGTTACTATATTCTGAATATCTTAAAAAATTTCATAAACTTATAGTTCTAGATATCATCCCAATAACCTTATTTTGATATTCTAATTCCTTTATTTTCTTAAATATTAGTTCCTTCTATTGTTCTTTAAATATATTCTGGAATCATTACAGTGCATCACAATTTGATTTTTGTGGAGCAGCTTAAAAGCTTTTCTGCTATAAAATCAATTAACTTCCCACATTTCAAGCTATGACATTTTCATAACTAATTTATGAAGCTTAATTAGAATTGATATATAAGGGTTTCTTAGTTTCATGAACATGGAAGTGAGAGAAATCATTGATGTTAATTATTCTGCTAATAAGTTCTTAGAAACAACCCTTTGATTCTATTCCTTACATCCTAAAAGTACTTACTTAAAAATCTGAGGTTATATGCAAAAATAGCTACAATCTATGTGGTTATTTTATTAGATAATGGTATGTTAGAAACAGTACTATAAGAACATTATTTCATTGCACACATTAAAATTTAAATATAGCTCTTTGCCTTTTTTGTTATGTATGACTTCAAGGATGTTTAAACTTATTTTCAAACTGTTTTCCTTTCCAAATGCTATGGGATAACTTATCATCAAATACTTTTTTATTGTTATTGAATTCCTTTGCAATTGTTATTAGGAAAAGAATAAGAGGAAAATAAATGAACAAGTTACATACCTTATTAAGATTACATAAAACCATAACTAATTTTGAAATTTTAAAACACTGGCTATAAATATTACTTATTTAAGACTAAGTTCTCACAAAAAATGTCTTTTGATTCTTACTCTATTGTCTGTAATAACATAATTATAAATTAACTTGATTTGATTCACTCCTATTGATTCTATCTTGTATTAATATTGAACAATTTAATACATAAATTTAAAATTTTCTTCACTCAAAAAAGATTAAAGTCCATCAGGCAATGCTTTGCAAATCTAAAAATATTTTAAGGAACAGATGGTGGAGATATTATTTAAGCGTTTTCCTTCAAAAATCACTTTATATTTAAATCAGAGACATGCTCTGAGATAAATTGGAGTATACTATAGGCACCATCTTCCCACTTTACAACAAGCATTTTCAGTGTTGGTAAATGTCAACTTTCAGATTTGTATCCAGTCACATGCTTAGCTATATGTAATAGTTTTATACCTAGGTATCTATTAATATTTTATCATCTACAACTTTTGTACCATAAAACCATTAAACCATTTTTATGGCACAAGAGTCCATTTGCTGCAACTTAAAATTTTTTATTGTTACACTATTTTGTTCAAATTTCTGTCATTATCTCATTATGTTTAAATCCTTCTTGATTTGGTGATATTTATGAAAGTGTCCCCAAAGAATAGGATTTCTGAGACAAACGGAATAGTCATGTTAGTGACTCTTGATCTCTATGCCTGATTTTTTTTTCTAAAGAATCTGTGACAATAAAACTAACAATGAGCTTTAACAAAGTTCCCAGTAATGGGTTTTAATATTAAAAAAAAATCCTTCAGTTTTGTTGTGAAGTACAGTATGATTATGGTTTACATACTTATTTTCTAATAAATGCAGTTACAATAAAATGTTTGATTTTTAACAATTATATTTTATGACACTTAAAGCATTATTAGAACTATTAAATAATATTTTCAAAGTGAATAGACCTATCCATTAAAACTATGAACTTTCATAGATTATAATTTTGTAAGATCATCAGTCTAAGATTATTTAATTATCTAAATCCTTATTTGCGCTCATCTCTTTATAGTACCATAATGGTAATTTACTACAAATATGTTTTTACCTTCTGTTTTCTTGAGCAAACATATTCCCCACTGACAGAAATTTCCAGGAAATAAGCTGTGCAATAGGTATCATCCAGAACCACAATATTTTAAATAAAAATCTGACAAATCACTAGGTCTTTTAGATGCATCAGAGGGGAACACTGAAAATTTATACCCAATGATTATTTTTCACTTTACAAAATAGTAATCTAATAAAGAAATGAAAAGTGTGTCTGTTGCTTTTCGGGTCATAAGGATGTTGAGTGTCACATATGCATTATTAATGCCCCTTGCAAAGGTCATAATCTGCTTTCATGGTTATGAGAATGGTCTGTGAACCAAGACAGACTAAGGTTTAAATGCTTTGTGACCCTGAGCAGTGTAGTAACTCCTCAGCAGCTCATCTTTCAAACAAACACATAAATGAACATAATAATATCATATAATATATATTTCTAGGGTTTCGTTTCCTCCTGAACTCCATTGTTCATTTTATTTAACTGCCTGCACTTCATCAGTCTAGGCTAGACTCTTCTAAAATGAAATACTGCATGTAATGTGTGTGTTGGGGGGCTGCATATACGTTTCTAAAGTGCTAAAATAAATATTAAAGACAGATCACTTTATAAATGATTGTATCAGTGAACATTACTCATAGCAAATAAGTTGCTGAGATACTCAGCTAATTTTGCAAAGCCCCACTACACAGAGAAAACAATAAAACCTATTATCTTCTCAAGTGATAAAGTGCCATCTGTATTCGTATCTGAATTCTAAGAACTAAAGAAGCACATTTTTTACTACAGTAGTAGTGTTCTAGAGATTCATATTAATGATTTTGTCATTATAATTTGGAAAGTTTTGCCTGGTCAAAAATAACAGAAAGTGAATTTTCATTGTTGGGATTGCTAAATTTAATCATGATTTGAAGTCAGTATGTGTTACATGTATTTTTAAAGAACCTTTAAATGAAGTATGTGAGTAAGGTAATGTGAAAAGGATCCTGAGTACTTTGAATGTTGTGATAAAATTGAATTAATTCATAATTTCACTTTTTAAGGTAACTATTTAGATGGCTGGAGGTAAGTAGCTTTGTCTCTACCTAACCCTTGGATCACTTAACATTTTTAAAGTTCATGATATTTACATAACAGTGAAATCTAAGAAAGTCTCCCTTTTATTAAAATAAGGTATTCACATTCTACTCTGAAGAACATAAATCTTAAATGAATGCCTAAGAAGAATTTTTAAAAGGTAATTAAATCTGTGAGAAGGCAAGGGAATCAAGAACAAGAGAGCTGAGACCCATTGTATTTTGAATGCACTTTTGTGTCTGAATTGGAACTCAATGAAGCTTGTGAACCATTAACTTCAATTATCCCCCCAAATCCCAAACAAACCCTGGACATTGTAAATCTCATTAATTTTAAACACAGGGGGACTGGAGTAAATGGACTTTGAATTAACTCAATCCAAATTAACTAATATTAAAGCATAATTGGAATTCAGTTGCTTTAAATTGCTTGCTAGCTCTGTGCAAAGGAAGAATAGATTCCTATTCTAAGATTTATTACAATTTTTTATATTTTTGAAGTTTTTAAATATTGTTTTTATAAAGAATCATCCTGAGATTGAGAAAATAGGGAAATTTCACATTTCTGAATGTTTTTGTAAAATTTGGCAAGTTTTTTTTTTATCAAATTACGGCTTTTTAAGTGCAAAATTTTATTTTGAATTGGTTGCCAATTTCCAGACACAGAAGTAAAAAACATTAAGTGTATCAAATCCTATATTATTTTTAATAAAATTATAATTCTGTATTTCTCAGTCTCTTACCATAATCGTTACTATAAGCAAAGCATAACATTGTAACTGAGCTTAAAAATAACAATGAAAATACAATAATAAGAAGAAATATGTGGCAAATAGAAGAGTCTAAAATGAGACCACATCTTACAAAAACAAAAAAAAACTCTGTTGAAAAATATTCCACTTTATGGAAGTCTGGTATCCCATACACCTGTAAGTGAAGTCAGTATTCCCATACACCTGTAACAAGTAAGCACTTCATGGAAGTAGTATATCATTATTTTTGTGTTATTTGTACCACACTTTATAATATTAAATTACATATAAAGCCTATTTAGGGCCAACATTTCGTCAGGACTCCTTTTATTCCTACCTTAAGTAAAAAAACTGTTAATCTTACGGAAAACTGTTAGGCATTTTTTTGACTTCCAAGATTATTTACAGCAAATTATGAAGAAAAGATAATACAATTTAAGCCAATCCACGTTGAACATCAGTACCATACACATACAACATGTTAATACTTGTACCTGAGAAAAAGTGTGCTTTGAAGCCCTTCTTGGATACGGTATTGTCGGATTTGAACTCAATCCTCATGTTGTTGTACTGGGATGTGATCACTTCTGGCACTTCAGCACCACAAAATTTGCCATGCAGTTTAGACTCAGAGGAAAGACCACTCCAGATCTCCACATAATCGTATTTACAAACCTGGGGAAAAACCCAGTGGTCGTAGTCACTAGTCTAGATAGTACCAGATAATTGACATTTATTTGAAAAGTGTATCATGTTTTTACCTGTTGACTCCCATGGTAGTCAAACTGGAAATAAGTTAAAAAAAAATTGTGGTTCAACTCTGCGATAAAAGGTATGAAAGGTAGAGAATAATTTTGTCGTGAATGTCTTCTTGATTTGCATGAACACAGACATGCTTGTTTCTTTGTAGTAATTGAATATATCTTTTCAAAAAAGACAATCATGAATATTTGTTGAGAAGACGGTGTTGATGGGCAGAACAGCAGCAGTCATCGCTTTTGTATTTTTAAATTGCTTTAAATTTAAGAAGGAACTTCAGAAGTACTTATTCACTATTTTATTTACTACCAAACATGACAGGTAATACACATGATATTGGTAGACTGAGTTCATCAAACAAACACTAGCAACAGAAATAACCCGTTCCACTGTAGAGATGAGAAAACTGGGGTTCAGAAATTTTTAAATAACTTGTCCAGATTATACCTATCATACATGGTGTCATTGGGATGAGCAGAATCTGCCTTAGTCCTGTACTGTGTTGTGGAAACACGACATTCTGATCAGAACAACACCATTACTAACTTCCAAAGTGAAAGACATCTGTATATAACATCACTTGGTATATAATAAAAAAAGATCCATTTCCTTTCAAACATGAAAATGAGTGATATTTCTTAATTTTTTCAAGTTGGTAGGTACTTAGTAGTTGTTCTGCAGGTTTGCAGCTAAATCACAAATCCAACAGCAATTCTGTCCAGTGGAATGGAGGCAGGAAAATATATCAAATTGAGGTACACTCATTCTGATTTATAGGGAATGCACTAACAATACCCAAATGGAAGAAGCCAAGTGAGTGCCAGGTATTCTTAAGCAATTTGTGGGCTCTCAGATGTTCCATAATGTACTTTTCCAAAGTTCCAATCAGGCACATTCTAAAGAACACATCTTACATGAATGACCTTATTACATAAATATAATAATGTATTACATAAATGTGTAATTAACAAGGTTTAACAATGCACATGATTGAACCCTGAGGCATGATGTGTTCTTTGAACTATGTCACCTCAAATTACTGGTTCTTGTGATATTAATTAGGCGATAAATAAGAAAAATGATGCTCGGAAAAATGAGATAACTTTTCTACCTACTTTGTTACAACTGAGATTTTTGTTTAAAGAAGTCTCCAGTATACTCTAGGAGAATACTTATGGAGTTTAAGTTCTTTGCCATTGACTTTCCTTTGGTATCTCCATAAAATGATGAAAATACTGAAGGTTTAAATTTAACCCATTATTCTGAAAGTCAAATTTTTGCTCAGGTCTCCCTCTGATCATAACAGCATAAATATCAAACTATGAAAACAGAATTTTGTGATGACTTCTCACACAGTACCACCACTATGAACAAAGAGTTCTGGGATATGTTAATAAGTTTATAAAGGGTCCTCTATGAACTATGACCACTATTACAAGAACAATGCTTTCAGAAAACAATGCCCCATTTATGTAAAATGACTGCTTTCCTTCATCCTGAGCATAAATCTCTAATCTTCTCAGAAACACGTACCGACTAATAAATCAAAATATCTCACTTGATGCAACTTGATTCAATACTCAGTTCATATCAAATCACAGAATTTATAGAGAAATCCCATTTTCAAGAAATGTAGCTCAAGAAAAGATTTTCCAAAAGTATCATAAAAATCATTTTCTCTTCATTTTAGCATTTCCCCAAATTTGAAGTATTATGAAAAGAAAATGATGTTCCATGTGGATAAAGTACATTCAAAGGATAAATTGCAGAATATCCCATCATGAAACTCATACATAATGTTAAAAAATAATCTCAAAAGGTCCATTAAGATTCTACAATTACCTGAAATACATAAATTCATTACACTTCAGACTTTAGTCTACTTTAGAGGAACCCAAATGTCAGCTACCCATTTATAACAAAGTCCTAGAAAGAGATTTTTAAAATACACAGAAGAATGTTGGCTACTACAGGCAGAAAAAAAATTAAACAGAAGCAAAAGTAGGAGGTTAAAAAAGAGGCAAAGGAAGGTACACAAAGGCAAAATTACATGTGAAGTCCACAAATATTCTCAATTATTATCCCAGATATATTTCTGTTCTCACACTAAGTTTTGACAGAATTACAACAGACAAAATATTTTCATGAATTAATTTTATCATATTTAGAAGTGTTGAATCATGTTCATTGAAGAGTAAGCTAAGCTGAAAAGAAGCAGAAAAAGAAAGAAAGTACGAAAGATCAAACAAAACAAGAGTCTATCACCTTTTCACTGGAATTAAACCAGCTTTGACCAGGACATTTTTCAAAACGTTCTCATTTCTGAGCTTGACATCCCATTTGAATTTAGTGTGTATTAGCAGGTAGGATTTTTCAAATATGATCTCATTTGTTTTAATGTGGACACCTGACAGAAAACTGTGCCTTTGCGATAGTATGCTATATTTTATAAGGAAAGACAGCATCAACTCGGTACACATGTCACTGAGGTTAAAAACAAATATTCCTGGAATTGGAGATTATCATGCTAACTGAAATAAGCCAATCCCCAAAAAACAAAGCTCAAAAGTTTTCCCTGATAAGTAGATGATGATATAGAATCTGGTTGGGGGGAGGGTAGAGGGAAATGAAAGGGGGTGGGGGTGGGGTATGAAAAATGGTGGAATGAGACAGGCATCATTACCTTATGCACATGTATGATCAACATGAATGATATGAATGGGCATCATGCACAACCATAGAAATGAAAATTTGTACCCCATATGTGTACAATGAATCAAAATGAAGTCTGTAAAAATAAAAAAATTAAAAATTAAAAAATTAAAAAAATTAAAAAATATTCTTTTTCTTTTGCAGTGCTGGGACTGAATTCAGGGTGCTAAGAACAGTAAGTACGCAGTCTACCACTGAGCCACATCCCAGCCCATGCCCTTATTGATGAACCAGGAGCAAAAATCATAATGAAAAACCACAGGGATAAGAGAACAGAATGGTAATGAATCACTGTCCCTGGACAATGATTGTTGGGACTACTTGTGGGCTTTATACATAATTTTGCTTTTGTATGTCAATCTCTGCCTCCTCTTGTTTTTTAACCCCCTACTTATCCTTCTAATTTTTATTCTCTTAATAATTAATGGAAATATATCCATTTCTACAATCAAAATGTTCCACATTCTCCCATATGTATAGTTTTATGTGGATCCTGGTGTTATTTTTTTTAAGAAAGTCTATGTAAGCCGGGCGTGGTGGCGCACACCTGTAATCCAAGCGACTTGGGAGGCTGAGTCAGGAGGATCAAGAGTTCAAAGCCAGCCTCAGCAACTTATTGAGGCCCTAAGCAACTCAGTGAGACCCTGTCTCTAAATAAAATACAAAATAGGGCTGGGGATGTGGCTCAGTGGCCAAGTGTCCCTGAGTTCAATCCCTGGTTCCAAAAAAAAAAAAAAAGGAAGTCTATGTGGCATGAAGCTGACCCTAAACACGCTATAGTTCTTTAATAAATCAGGACAAGAGTGTGTATTAAATCTGCTGAATAAAAACTCCCTCTGGCTGATTTTCAGTCTCCCAGAAATTGTCTGAAATATCATCCAACATCAACAACCATCATAATCAGTTGCAGAAATGAGCAAGGGCACAAAGGAAAACTACAACACCTATATCATTGTACTAGATCCTTTTTCTGTTTTTTCTTTTTTAACTAAGCCAGTTTGCCTTAGTGATTCCCAAAATACAATTCAAATGCATGGTATGTATGGTTCACTTACTTCATTTCCTTCCAACTCAAAAAACTCAAACTTCATAGAAATTCTGTACTGAGTTGGTGCCACCACTTGCCACACGCAGTTTTTGTTGGGAGGGTACTCTTTAGGCCAGCCAGGGGTGGTGATGGTGCCATTGAGCTTGGTCAGAAGTCCTCCACAGGCAGCTTAAGAGAAGGAAAGGGTTTGCTTAGTAACATCACCCCCTTGTGACACCCCCTTTCCACTGGTACCTCAGCATTCCAACATTAAAGTTTAACCATCTTCAGGATTTCAAAATCTGGAAACCTGCCCTCTCTGCTCCTTAGTTTTAATACAACAATTTTAATCGTCAAATTCCATTTGTAAACTATTATTTTGTAGCTTTAGAACGAAGTAAATTATGGCAGTACTGCATTTTAAATCACTTGAAAGTTGGGCCACCAATATAAAATGGGTTTCTTATCTTTTAAATGAGTATAATGACTATCATAGTGTCTGTCTACTACAGAAGTAAGAGAAGAAACATTTTTTTTCAAGAGTTGATAAGGCTGTTGTGAGAATTAAGGAAAGAAAGATAAATAGATATATAGATATCACAATACAGTTTCATGGCAGTAAGAGCAAAATCAATTATTTTCTCAAACTTTTTTTTTTCCAAAACAAGTAATGCTATTACCTGAGCTAACAAGCAAGATAAATTATGGTAAACAGAACATATTTATTCCAAAAAAAATCTACTTAACAACTGATTTTCTTTCCCTTGGGATGATCCATTTATATTTCCTCTCTTTCTTATTAATAACAAAATTAGCAAAACCATGGTTTCCAAAAAGAAGTTGAGAGACAAGGACATATATTTGTACACAGTTCATAATTAATTAACTCCTAGGAAGTCAAGAGTTACATAATATAACTTCTTTGCCTTTGTGCATATATGTTGCTATATTTATAAATGTGCAAAAATACTACCTATATTCACTTTTATCACTTATCGGCAAATTACTATGAAAAATATTTATTTCTAGGAGCAACTATAAATAATAGTCATGTTCTTTTGTGATTGATATGCAATGTTCTCTTCGTAAATAATACTGCATCTTCTTCGTCATTTTCAATCTAGGAGAGGGGAATTCGTAGTTTAACAGGTAGGATGGAGACTTTTGAAAGTCAGACAATAGTTCAAACTTAAAAGAAGAAATAGGGAAACTATGATTTTTTTTAAAAAAAATTAATAGGCCAGCAAGGGTGTGACATTACTCCTTAAGCAAATGGTTTTGCTGCCTTTGCCACTTATATCCTGTTACAGACACAGTAGAAAACAAGGTGCTCATTTTCCAGAGACTTGCCTCTTGGTGGGCAAAACCCAAATCAAATCAATACATGAACAGAAATACTATTAAATTGTTGCAAGTTTCAGGAAGATAAATTCAGCAGAATTTTTATGGAGAGATAAAGTTGAAATAGACTATAGGATGAAAGAGCAGCCAATTTCTTCTGTGAATGAAGGTGTATAAGAGGATGAAGGAGGGAAGGTGAAAAAGAGGGAGCTTTACATTCTTAGAAAAGGGATCTTAGGCCGGGGGAACAAAACACTGTATGGTAACCCTCATGTTAGAATGTAAAGGGAAAATCCAGAAAACCACGACAAGTGTTTGTTTAATAAATCCTACATTCATAAAACGCATGTTTAGCTTCATGCTGAATGCTTTATGTCTGTCTGTGCTGGATGGTAACCATGCAAAGATGGTTCAGACTCTGGATATTCATCTTAAATCAGGAGACATATCCATAGACCATGTTAACAAAAAGATAAAAACAACGATGAATGGACAAATGGATAAAGGAAAGAATTGATGCATGGAGGGAAGGATAGAGATGGATGGAGATAGATGGAGGGAAGGATACAAAACTAGATCTAGACAGAGATAGAAATCAATATGTGTCAGTATATATACATGTGCGTGCATATATATATTAGCAAAATTAGGAATATCACGGTTTTCAAATACCTATATATATATGCAATATATGCATACATAAATATATATGGCCCTTCCTTCTATGTAGATATATGGGCCTGGAAACCAAAGGAGGAAGGGACTGATCTACAACAAAAATCCAGGCAAGGATTCACAGCAGCCCTGTGAGTGGGGTGAAAATGAAGGAAAGATGGAGACAGAAAACAATGAGAACATGTGAAAGAAAGGGAAGGGGCGGGGTCTCCAGGCAGGCAGGCCCATGGCAGTCCAGCCCTACCTTCGCAGCTCCTCCTGTCAGGCCCCAGCTCATAGCCAGGCTCACAGGCGCACTGGTAGCTTCCCAGCGTGTTGAGACAGCGCTGCTCACAGCCTCCTCGGTCAGGTTTGGCACACTCGTCCTCCTCTATAAAAATGGTGGTCGTTACTGAACAAGTAGAGTGTTTTGTCTTTACATGGTAGGGTGCAAATTTTTTTTATTTTTTATTTTTGCAAATATGATGTTTAATGGCTCTAAATAAAACAGAGACCATTTGCTTCTTCAGCAAAGGAGCAGGAACAATGCATTAGCCCGCGATGGATCACACAGAAGGTCCATGTTGCTGTAACCTCCTAGGAATTGTGGAAGAACCAAGAGAAAAGTAGTACCTATGGCAGGGTCAATAGAAGAACACCTTCTCTAAGACACAGTGTGTGTTTTTTTCTGAATTTGAGGTCAAATGAGATTGTTAAAATCTAGAGATTTTTCAGAATGCAATAAAAAAAATGCACTGAGAAAGCAGTTTCCCTGTTAATTTCATAGTACAATTTGCTAGGTATATCTCAAAATGCTTTGAGAGGCTAATGAAATATAGTTCAGTGATATAGTACAAGCATAGCATATGTGAACCAGCCTGGGATCGATCTTCATCATTATACACACACACATGTATTCCTTCCTACTGGAGGTTGAACCCAGGGGTGCTTTCTCACTGAGCTACAACTCCAGCCTTTTATATTTTCAATTTTGGGACAGGGTCTTGCTAAGTTGCTGAGTCTGGCCTCAAACTTGCCATTCTCCTGCCTCATCCTCCCATGTCACTGGAATTACAGGCATCAAGAATTTTTTAAAGAATTACCATTATCGGCCGGGCGCGGTGGCGCACGCCTGTAATCCAAGCGACTTGGGAGGCTGAGACAGGAGGATCGCGAGTTCAAAACCAGCCTCAGCAACTTAGTGAGGCCCTAAGCAACTCTGTGAGAACCTGTCTCTAAATAAAATACAAAATAGGGCTGGGGATGTGGCTCAGTGGCTGAGTGTCCCTGAGTTCAATCCCTGGTTAAAAAAAAAAAAAAAGAATTACCATTATTAAGAAATACAACATGACAAATACAAATTATAAATTAATATTCTTACAAATTTAAAAAATTCAACTTTGAATCTCTTTAAAGTGTTTAATATAAACACATTTTCAGTGTTTCCCATAAGGATATTTTTGATGCAGAACATATAAAAATCCAATATTCTTGCAATGTATATGCAACTATATATGAAAATGTGTCTGAAAAATATATGCTATTTTTAAAAATGTATATGAAAGAGTACTTTATATCTCACTTTCCAGAAATAACCTAATGTGAATTAGGCAAATTGTAAATATCCTCTGGAAAAACACTAAGTATTTTTGATAACCAAATATGTATAAAGATCACAGGGAAAAAGTTTGGTAGCACATTTTCTTCTGTGAAATATAACAGAAAAATTTTAAAGTGACAATATATATTTTGATGGATTCAGGTAGTTAAAGCATCAAGTTTTTCTGCATTTCAACTCATATGGTGAATACTTAACTAACTCTCAGGGAAAATTCATTTACCGTTGTCTGTTAAATAATGAAAATATTTAGATATCTATCAAGAAATTTTGACACATACAAATTGATTGCTTCATTTATCCTGTAAAAGGCATGGTAGAAAAATTTTTTTCTCCTTCCATAAGAAAATTTTATTCAACAATGATGCACTTAATATAAATGTCTATGAATTTTCAAAATGCATAGTTGATGTTTCTATTTACACTAAAATAGTTTTAATTTTGCCTTAATACAACACATCAGAAATTGGGGATAAGAATAAAAATGCAATTATGCAATTCAAAATTGAAGCTGATCAGCAATAATTCTTTGTCATAAAGACATTTTAGACATCAGAATATTTTGCTAAAGAAGATGTAAATTCATTCTAGTCTGGGAGAATACCATTCTGGAAGTGATTCGTTACATATACCTAGCATCTGGAGATTAATTGATATATAGACTACATGTCAATAAATCCCCTTCTGATCACAGATCCTTTGTTTATTATGTATACAGTAAATATTTTCTTCCTTTCTGTATATTACTTTTTGGATTTTGCTATTTTGACTATTTCAGAAAGAGCAGATGGTAGCCATCCTAACAGTCTCAGCCCTGTGCTATGAAGTTCCAAATTCCAGTATTTCATTAGTTACCTTTCCCATAAAATTCATGAAATTATTTTTAAACTGTGCATATTTCAACTTTTAATAACACTTCAATCCAGTTTTCCCCCAACTTCAAAATAAGTAACACATCTTTCCTTGTTCAAGAAAATCTCTTATTTGCACATTACTACAAATTACCTTTGAAAAAGTTAGCAGCAAACCCTGCCTTATTCACAGTTCCATCGGAAACGAATTTCATCCACAAGGTATTGGAGGTAGATTTTATGTCTTCAGGTTTATCATAACCACAGAAACGGCCTATCACAGGGCTATCATCGCTGTGTCCATCTCGAACTTCTAGGTAGTCATAGGCACAGTTGTCATGTCTTTCAATCTACAACAGTAAGAACACGTGAACATGATCTCATTAAAACATAAATCAATTTTGTAGGAAGATTATTACGTACTCTCAGTGCCATTGTACTGACTTGTTGATATAAAAGTTACTTAAATGAGTGCAATAAGTATTTCTTCACACTCTGCATTTGAAAAAAGGGCTTTTTAAATAATAAAAATTGTATGGAAATGTATCCATGTGAATTAGGACCAAGTGGAAAATCTGAATGGAAAATCTGATAACCTGAGCTGACAGTTCTTCCTTGTGTACAAAATTCTTTATTCATAACTAGCATGGCTGGGTGTAGAAAGACTGCTATATTGTAGAATCAGCAGTGGCTTCTATTTTTTTTAAAACAGGGTCTTACTAAATTGCTTAGGCCCTCACTTAGTTGCTGAATTTGCAATCCTCTAGCCTCAGCCTCCCAATTCTCTGGGATTATAGACATGTTCCTCCATATTTGACTGACTCTCTTTTTCTCATGGTAACATGACCTTGGTTGGATGAGCCCTTTTACCTTGACACACTCCTCTTGGCTCCCACAATCTCCATCTCCTTAATGACTAAGTGCAAATATTAGGTCAGAATGTCAGCCTGACTTGCTCATGAACCTGACACTTCATAGAGCACTCTTGTTCATGAACAATCTGGCCCTTAACTTCCAAAAACAACAGATCAAAAATGTGCAAATTGCTAATAAAAGTAATAAAATTCTGAACAAAATTTGTGCTTTTACTTTTTTCATAGAAATTGGGCATTATCCCTGAAATCTTAATAGAGTCAACTGTTTATTAGGTATTTAAAGCTGTAAAGAAAAGACATCTATAATTTCAAAACAATAAATTGTATTACATCTTGTCAACTACTGTTCAACATATGACTCCTTAGTTGATGGAGTTCTCCCATTATAAAACTAATATCAGAAATTATATTTATTCAATGGAATTACAATCTGATTACATGAAACTGCTGGTATAGTTGGTTGATGACTCCCTTTCCCAATTCATCAACATATTACCAGTGATAGTCTTCAAATAAGGTAGCATAAGGAAAAACAGGAAATAAATTTATTGGAAGCACAAATTTAGATGTAAGAGTAAGTGCTTCATTTGCTGTTTTCTTTCCCCTAATCACAAAAGAGAATTCACTTATTCTTTCAACAAACATTCAGGACCTACTCTCAGCTAGGCATTCTTCTCAATGTTTGGGGTATGTTAATTAACAAAATATGCTCACTGGTTACTTAGTTAAAATTGAAGGTTTAAATATATTAAACACAGTGTAGATATTCCATGGAGAAATGCATGAACATGTCTAATTTTAGGACTAATTACACTAGTACCTATTTGTGGATTACTTATTATTTATTATATCAAATATTATGTGCCTTGTATTAGGGGGGTAACAGGAGAAATACAAACTGCACACTCACATAGCAGTGTCTTACTGATCAAATTGCTTTTAAAAATGAAATGTACCTTATATATCTAGAAACTTAACATATTCAGAAATGCATTATGCCTCACACCACCAATCCTAGACCTCTTCTCAATGATTGGAATGACAGTGTTTATATGCTTTTCCAGTTCAATTCTGTATGTGAGGCCAGCACCATGAATATGATCCACTGCTGTCAATTATAATTATACTTCATCAACTGCATCTACTTGGAGTAATGACAGTGAGCATAAATTAAATTGTGAGTCAGTTTTATGTCTTTTGTGCAATATTTTCTCCACCTACATCATATTTCCATCAATTAATATATGGAATACAGAGGAATAAATGTGGCCGAAGATGCAAAGTGAATCAAGCCCACTGATACCATGCCAATAACCCTGAGCTTCTGAGAAAAGGAACAACAAAGTCATTGATATGTAAAAAATTAAAGAAGAAAAAGAAAAAGCAGTTTCTCCTTGAATTAAAACATGGACACAGTTCAAAGAGCTGGGAGTCGATGCAATGTCATGCACAATCACATAAGAAATATGTTTTGATAATAACGATGCTGATTTATTATGCACTTTAATGTAATCAGAGCATAATCTATATATGAAAGTGGCAAGTTTATCACAGTGTCAACAGACCCAACATGTACATGAAGAACACAGTGAAAGTGATAGTAAGGTTTTTCAGAAAACCAATGTTTTAAATGATACAGGAAATAAATCCAAATACACAAAAAAGGAATAACAACAATGAAGGCCAGCCAGAGAAGTTAGAGTTACATTTTGTTATTCGGGGGGGTCTATACCTTTAATAGCCAGTTAGAGGGGAACTAAGAAAGAAGTGAGTAAGCTGTCGAGCAAAAAATAAAATAAATTAAATTGAACTAAAAGTGGTCAGCCTCTCGTTTTAAAACCACCAACTTGTCCAGACCTTGTTGAACCCTGCTGACAAATGAACTCAAACACTGAAGGAAAACCAGTCATAGAAGGGGCCAAGGCCAGGCCGAGACCCAGATCCTACTCAAATTACATTATACAAGGTAATGTATATATAAATAAATAAATATATGTAATTGTATACCTGTGTTCAGAGCAATAGGATTCCCAACAGCAAAAAGATGGAGGTCGTTGTACAGATGAATAGATAAATATACATATGATGAAATACTATTCAGCTTTAAAAAGGAAGGACATTTTCATAGAAGTTACAATATGGATGAAACTTGACATTATGCTAAGTGAAATAAGCCCGTCATGAAAAGATAAATGCTATGTGAGTCTGCTTATATGAGATACCCAGACTCATAGAGGCAGAAATTTACAGAGATAGAAATAAAATGATTTCTGCCAGGGAATGAGGGAGGGTGGATTGGGGGAATTGTTGTTTAGTGGGTACAGAATTCAATTTTGCAAGATGAAAAGAGTTCTAGGGATTGGTTGCCCAATGTGAAATGTACTTAATACTACTGAACATACGCCTCAAAATGATTATAATGGTAAATTTCATGTCATGCATATTAGTAAAAATCTTGTATAATTGCTACAATGCAGCTTTAAAATCTGACTAAGATAGGGGCTGCAGTTGTGGCTCAGTGGGAGAGCACTTGCCTAGCACGTGTGAGGCCCTGGGTTCCATCCTCAGCACCACATAAAAATAAATAAATAAATGAAGGCATTGGGTCCATCTACAACTAAAAATTATTTTTTTTAAAAAACCTAACTAATCTAATCTAATTACACAATCAAATAGTAATGCAAGCAAAATGATGCATCTTTTATAGGTAATATAACTCAGAATGATATATATACTCGGAACAATGTCAAAACTGTTGTTTGCTCTTGAGGAAGATATTAAGGAAAACTATAATACAAGCAATACAAGTAAGCATCCATCATTATATATTAAATTAATTTTAATAATGAGAAAAATCGAGTAAAATCTAGGAATTGATGCTATCAACAAACGGAATCCTGAACAAAAAGTGGAAAGGCTTAAGATATAAATAATTATGTTTAATTTTATTATTCTAATTAATTAATATTATTTACCAGTAGTAGCATTTGATATTGAATTAAAATTAATACATGATTATAGCTGTACAAGGGGGAGAAAAATATGCTCAAAAATGTTAAAAGCAACAGTGTGGGTCTCAGTTAAGCTTATTTTCATGTGAATCCTTTATTTAAATGCCATCTCTTCCTTTTTGTTTCCCTTCAAGACACAAGTATTTTAGACGTACTCATGAATTTAATAGTTTAATTAACAACTGCTATGCATAAATAGTATGTACTTGACAGTGTGTGACAGCAATGAATGAATGTCCCTGACTGATAGACATGCCATAATGAACAATACCAATGTACAAAAGAAGACAGTTGGGAGGGAACAGCGTTGAATGCAAGGAGGGAATACCGACGTGTTCTTCACTACCAGGACTCAGTGACATAAATGTACAGACTGGAGACTTGGTTTCAATCATGATGTACCCACTGTGTGAACTTAGGCAAGTTTACTTAGAGTAACAAATGCAGACTTTTTAGAGTTCAATTACAGTCCAAGCTACAATTCCTGAAGAGCTTAGAAGCTAAGGACACTTCTCTTCTTCAGTCATTAACCAATACGTAGTCTTAGCTACACATCCCTAAAACAGTGCATAGCAAGTAGAAGAACATAACTAATTAAGACTTCTTTATCTTGGCTTCTTAGTACATTTACAAAGAACCACTACTTATTGTAAGCTAATACAAATATTTAAAGAAATTAAAGGAGTGTTTTTAGCTGGGCAATCCACCAAATAATAAGATAAGAACTGCTGCACTCAGGAACATTGAAGCTTGTAGCAAAGATGGTTAATGCTGTTGAACATCTCTGGTTTTCATAAGGAAAGAATCATCAAATCAGAATGTGCAGCAATGTTGACAAGGACCTCAAACTTAATCCCACTTGAATTAATGTATGTGGATATTTCAATTTAAACAAAAGTAAGCTCCAGGTTTATTTCACTTCTTTTCTATTTTATTGATATTTCTTTGAAGTTGTTCCTGTAAACATTTCCAGTCTCCAAAACTTTTTTTCTCTTTTCTTTTTCTGCATACTGAAAGTTCTCAAAGGAAAGAGGACTCAAGGCTTCTTTATAAATAACGCTTCTGCTGAGCAGAGGACGAACTCTCTGAATTCCGAGATAATCTAAGTTCATAAACAAATTTACCTTCATATATTAGTGTTAAAAATTGCAGCCAGGAAGAAAAGAGAAATCTCCCTATCTTATTCCACTGGAGGTGCTAAAAGAAACTACCATAGACAGAGTTGGCTTATAAACATCAGAAATGGTGGGAAGTCCAAGATCAAGGCACTGGCAGATTCAGTGTCTGGTGAGGACCCTCTCTATAATAACACTTCTCACTGTGTCCTCCTGTGGTAGAAGATTTCCAGGACTACTTTGCCTGCTCATTAATCATATTCATTAGGGCTCTACCCTATGACCTAATCACATCCTGATTACCCCCACCTCTTAATACCATCACCTTGGGAGTTAGAATCTCAATGTATAAATTTGGGGGCATGCACTTCTCAAAAGATATAAATATTTGGTCCCTCCAAAGAGGTCCTCTCCTCAAAGATCCCTGATATTCATTAACAGAGGCACTTAGACTTGCAGTCTTTACCTACATTAAAATCTATATTGTAAAAAAAAAGACATATTCCCTGCTGTATAATTATATCAAAATGGGTTCTACTGCCATGTATAATTAAAAAGAACCCATAAAAAAATCCGAGTCATGCTGGGAAAGATAAAACTCTGGCATAAATTCACAGAAAGGTATAAATAGAGAACTAATAAGTTCTTTTACAGTAGATCTCAACAGAATGATGAACAACTCCATCTTAGTGGCCCTTACAGAGCAACAGAGGATAAAAGTAGAAAAATAGAACAGTTTTTGAAAGAAGGTTTTGACTAAGCTGAGTGAATAAGAATTGTTTTGTTAAGCAAAACCAAGAAACACTGAGAATTTTGGATGACACTGTCTTTACATATTTTCAATATAAAATATATAATATGCAATTGAAAACACATTGTATAAACAAAAATAAGTATATAAACAGATAACTGACTAAATAAATCATCTAATGCCTCCTATGACAATTAAGAAATATGGTCAACTGATTCTTGATATCTACACTGTGTAGTTAGTGTGTTCTACAAAGTTGCTGAGAACATTGAGTTAGCAAATTGATTCATTGCTCCTGGGAAATTACAGTGTTAGATTTTTATAAGATTCTAGTCACAAAATTTTTATCAACCAATCAGGACATAGCTTTGTTTTATGTGTGTTTCTATTTAAAGACACCTTAATATACTGGCAATTCATTAACACTAAACTCATAGCCAACAACGCTATGACTCATTCCTGAGTGAAGCTTATCTAATAAATGTTTTCCCAGTAAGGCACATCACAGCTGGTAATATGCACATTAGGTGCTCTGTACATGACTATAAATGATCCAAAAAGCATGATGAATATTGATTTTTGGCTTGCACAAATTCTACTGAATAAGCAAATTTGGAAATAAAATCAGGATCAAGCATACATGAATTTAAATGCTAGCTGGTGTGGTACTAGGTCAACGGCCTAAGCTCAGTTTCCATATCTAGATTTAGGCAACTCTTAATCCTTGTCAGTTTCAGATTATGTGAGACTTGGGATCTCTAATTTAGATTTAGTCACACAGCATCCCAGGTCCTCCAAGATCTAAATCTAACTTATCTTTCTATGATTTCTAGGATTGTATCCTTCTGCATAGAAAGCTACATACTTTTGATAATAAAAGTATATATTAATTTCCATCTACCAAACTTCATGCACTTACACACCTATATCTATCTATCTATCTATCCTATTATCAAATATTAATCATGAAGCCATTAGTGCTGGATATGTAGGCATCAGCAACAAGTAAGATCCTCATTCTTTCGTGATCCTATTTTAGTGAGACAGATAATGTACATATAAACAGACAGATCCATAGCATAAACTTCAGTGGTTATAGGGTAATGAAATAAAATAAAACAGAGTGATGGTTTAAAGACAATTGTAGATCAGAAAATATTTTAAAACATTGTTAGGCAAGGACATTTAAAGAAGGCAATAAACCAGGCAGGGTGGTACACCCCTGTAATCTCAGAAACTCAAGAGGCTGGAAGACAGGAGGATCACAAGTTTGAGACCAGCCTCAGCAACTTAGTGAGGTCCTAAGCAACTTGGTGAAAGTCTGCCTCAAAACAAAAATGAATAAGTAAATACAAAGGGCTGGGTGGTGAGGCTCAGTGGTAAAGTGCTTCCAGGTTCAATCCCCAGTATCCTAAATAAATAAATAAATAAATAAATAAATAAGCAGAGATCTGAATGAAATGAGAGCAAAGATCTAGAGGTAGGTGAATATCAGTGTCAAAGGCTGTGACATGGGAAGGTCTTGGGTGCTGGCTGACATAGAAGAGGAAGGGGGAGCCTAAGACAGAATTGCAGAGTGTCTTGGTCCATGGTAATTGAGTCTGGATTTTATTTTATATTTGATGTAAACCTGATAGGTGATTGTAAGTAATGCCATCATCCACCTTAACTTGCAACAGTGTTATTCTGGCCATTCTACAGCAAACAGGACAGGTAGGAAAAAAGTTCCAAGCAAAGAGGTGATGGCGGGGCTAGGGTGGCAGCCAGAAATTGTTATGAAGTCATGATGTATGTGCATTATTTGAAGATGAAACTAATGGAACATGCTCATAGCCTTATTATGAGGCTTAAGGGAAAAAAAAGTAGAATTAAGGATATTCCGTAGGTAAATGGTGACACCAAATGCTGAGGCAGTACTGAGCTGAACTAGGGAAGAGGGGGGATAGCAAGGATGATAAAAGAGTTCAGTGTGGTGACTGAAAGATGGGGGACCTATTACACATTGAAATATGCACAGTATGGAACTGAAATAGGCAGAAACATAAGGGATATATGGCAAAATGAAGAAAGGACAGGAAATTGTCGGTAATAAAATGTATTATTAGCCAAACTATTACCTGACTTTTCTTAATCCCAAAGCATAGGAACTATGGATTCATTTAATTGGTCAACAAGTATTAAGTGACTGCTACGTGTCAGGAACTGATCTGGCTGCAAAAGCTTCCTGTTTGTCCATAACCTATCCTATTTTTGAAGACTATCACTGTTACTATATTGATACATCAAAAATAAAATAAATAAAATAAAATAAAACCCACAAACGGCTAAGCCAGTAATTTCATGTTTCTCAGTTTTTAGATGCCTGGGATGAATGCCTTGTCTGACATCATTTCTATAATTAGAGAATTCCATAATAGAACAAGTCATATATTGAAAGACAGCTAATGTCTTAATTCTTGAAATATCACAAAACATAGGTAATATGACCACTGGGTAGATAATTTTTCAATAATCCAGTTCTAGTCTGAATTGCAGGAGAAACCCTTTCATTCAATTTTAGTTCCCTGTTTACAATAACCTGGTCTATCTGAACAATGTTTGCAGTCCTATTTGTCCATAAAATAACAAAATTCAAATGTGAGTTAAATAATTTCAGAACCAAGATTTCCAAAACTACAAAGTAGTTATGAGCATAAAATACAATCTCATGATCAAAGCAGAGAAATTCTTTTTCATGATGAGAAATATGTCTAGGAAATTAAATGACACATGGAAGGGGAATGGGATAGAGAAAAGAACCAAAGAAATACAGGACACTAGCTTACAAGAGAGAATGTGAGAACCTCCAGGTTTAAGAACAAGGCCTGGACTCCCCTGCGGCTCCTACTGTGGATCCAGAGATAAGGACCATGATCACAGTCCTCAGTGGCTAGTACACCCTGGCTGTGGACAGATGGGGTCCTCTACTGCCTTTGGACGGCTTATACAGTAAGTGAACCTTCTACTCAGTGTAGAAAGAATCTCTAATCATGACATCTGAATTGTTTCTTCCCACTTCACCTTGGCCTCTATTTCTCAATTGACTTTTGATTCTAATATGCTCCAGAGTCCCTGGAAAATCCCCCCATTTCTTGTCTTCAAATCACTACTTCAGTTTCTCTTGTTCCACAAAACCTGACACTTTAACCAGCTTAGGCCTAGTAACTTGGGACCCAGACTTTGACCCAGAATTCTGATTTATCTTCCATTTAGTCTATCCCTTCATCTAATAATAAAACAGTACATCTGATCTCCCTGACAAGTATTTTTGGTGGAGTTGAAAACTCCTAAGAACACCTGAATTCCTATATTTGACGTAAACAATGATCTGTGTAACATTAAAAAAGCAAAACAAAAAAAAAATGGATTTTTCCCCCAACAAAAAAAAATTGTTTACCCCTTTAACCTCTAAGAAGAAAAAAAAAAGTTCTATAAGAAATAAAAGTTCTCCTAGTAGTCTAGTGAAACAAGCCCACACATTTTTCAAAAAAAAAAAAAAAAAAATCTCAATTGTCAGCACTTCAAACATCCTAATTCAAATAGTGCAGTTAATGTAAACTCGCTTTAATCTTCTTTAAAAAGTCTGCAGCAAGAGGACAGGGGGAAAAATAAAAACCTTTTGCTATTGATGTTACATTTTATAGCCGATCCTTTGTTTCTTCACTGATTAAAAGGCCAATTCTCTGTTTCTTTGCTGGTTTAATGAGGATTCTCTTAAATGCCACTGTCATTTATGGAGAAGATGCCCCATGAAGGTTTACCTCAAAGGCCTGAAAGGTCAGTCCAACATGGTAGCCCTCAGCCACCGTTATCTTCCACACACACTCTTTCATCGGACGATAGTCATCAGGGTAATTAGGAGACTGAATCTGCCCTTCATTTTTGCGTATCTCACCTCCACAGATGGCTGAAGAAAGCAAAAATAAGGAAAAAAAAAAAATGGGCCTAGGCATGCCGATTCATTTTCATTTTCTATTAAGTTAATATTTAAGTTCAGTTCCTGTAACTAAGAACATTAAAAACCAGGTTATAAAAAATCAGAGTTGGCTGGTTAGACTGTTGAACCAATTTAGAGGGTAAAAACATGTAGTTCTCTTAACTACATTAGATAATGGTCAATCAAGGAATATATAATTGTTAATCACTCTTAGGTCACATTTTCAAAAATAAATAAGTAAATAAACATATAAATATTTTAAAAGCTCATACAAGCCTTTAGGAATTTCATAAATATATTCTGTGTGAGTTTGTTCTGTGATTCCCTGAACTGTTTTGACTGCAGGTAAAATAGCTCATCAGCAGACAAGCTTCACCCTGAACAGAACTGAACGGGCCTCTGGCAGTGAGCTAGTGTCACACGCTCAACGTCTGTGACTCCATCCAAATAATCCTCTTCACTGCTGTGCAGTTAATCTTTAAGACAAAATGCTTCCATTTACTTAAAAGTTTAAAGGAAGCAAAAATCTCTGTCTTGGAAATTACCTAAACTCTTACACAAGCAAGGGTCTCCTCCACCTACCACTTGGTAAGTAAGGAGCTGTTTTTAAAGCTAGGAAGCACAAGGCCAGCTTATTGTTTTGAGAAGCATAGGACAAAACATGCAACAAATTCTTCCTTGACTGCTGACTCTCTGATTTAGACAAAGCATGCTTTAGAAATGTGCACAATTACTTTCTGTACAGTTTCCTATAATAGAGTACTTCAGTTGTGCTGGGACCAAATAGTGCAAAGGAAAATTAAGTCTTCATACTATTTTAATAGTATCATGAAACAATTAAAGTTTAAATACTATTGTGTCATTTGGATTTTTTTCTCCCACACATCTCTGAGGACATCTTGTTGTTATTACATCACTGATACCAAAAACTGGGTTGTTCTGATAATTTTAATGTCTGGAGGATTTTTATTAAAATCATTTGTGAATATTAAAATATATGTACAGAAAATGTTATAACTTAAAACTTTTTAAATAAAGTTTTTGGTCACAAAATCATCCTAATGAAACTGAAAAAAAAAAAAAGACACTTAACTGCGAGATCTAAGATACATTTATCTCTTAAATTCATTGTGACTTGCCTTCATAGACAGCTGCAAACCCTTTTCCTACCCAGTTACTGCTGCTACGGAATTCAATCCACATTCTGCTGTCTGTAGAGGTAAGAACTTCAGGCACTTTGTCCCCACAGAATCTACCTAAAAGAAATAAAAGAATAAAGAGAATCTAATAAATATGATTCTGTGTTCTGCTTGTTTTCTACCATTAGCTACAAATTATACATCTAAAGCTGAGTTTGACTAATATCGCTATCCCTAATGATCAGAGCCAGAATTATGCCTAAATATCTATTTAATAAAGGTAAAAACAACCTCTTCATATATATTTTTAAACTATCAAACAATTGATGTCAGTATTATTATCACATGTACTATGAAGAGTTAACTCACAAAGGATATTTACGGACAGTCCCACAATGCATCAAGGTGGGAAACAGAAACACAACTCACCCTAAGACACTGATTCAATCAAACGTTCATCTGGTCAGGAAGCAGGAGAGTAACTTGCTTAAGAATGTGCTCCTGGCCCAAAGAGAAGTTCTTTCTCTGGCCAGGTTCAATGATAACCCACCAGGAAAACTTCTGGAGTACTCAAGGATCTTGTAGCATATACTCATCTATAAAGCTTCAGATGGTGGAATTATAGGCAGAATAACCAAAAGGACCATAAGACTTGAGTCTGAAATCTGACGTTTTCTAATTGCATATCCTTTCTTATCTATCCACAAAGATCCATTGCTTACTGTATGTCTGCCTCTGGCCTTAAAGCACTTACATAATGACAAAGGGTTAAATGTGACAAAGCACATGAAATAGTTCTATAAGCACATTACATTGCTATCTATTTTTGTGTGCCTCTGAAAATGATATCATGCATAATTTTAATATATGAAAACTGGTGGCCAATTTGAATAAAGCAAATTCATACAAATAGGTAAAAGACAGAAAAAGATCTTCCCAAGATGCAAAATGAATTAGAGGCATGTACAGTATGCTGTAGTATGCAAAAGAGTTGCCAGGAAATCTGTTAAAATACAGTCTCTTGCTCAGAAGGTATGGAGTTGAAACCTGAGTTTTTATAATTCTTACACCTTTCCAAATGAATACCGGACAATCACTCTGAGGGCTAAAATTTTGCAAGAAGTGGTGGAGAAATCTTTTCACATGAACACCAAATCACAGAGTCTGTCTGGTGGACATAACTCAAATTTTAGCTTCAGATTTGATATGAGCTTAATGAAATGTTTCCTTTGGAATACACAAATGTATATAACAAATGGCTTCATCTAGGCTAGGAGACTAAACGTACAAGACAATGTTTTCCTCAACCTGACTGTTCACATTAGTTCAATTCCTCATTTCTTCACTATTTTTAAACATTTCCACAGATCTGACTTAGGCTGCTGTCACTTTTAATCCGAGAGTGTCCATTCAGCAGGTTTTGGATGTTAAGAAAAAAAGTATCTGTCTAACACATCAACATGGTTAAGCAAAGCTATGTCTAAAAATAAAGGAAGTCACAATCTCAAAAAAAAAATGAAAAAAGGAAAGATTCATACAGAATAGATACATACAAGCTCATGGCAGCTCTCACCTCTAAGTTAAACAGGTCAACAGGAAACCACCTCAGACAAGTTACTAATGTGGTCTGTGGTTAAGCATGGGCAGCAGATTTACATGGGGACCAAACCTGGCTACAGCTAATGACACAAACTACAAGTTTTTGTGTTTTCTCAGCCACAGAAAAACTCTCTAAGAAGAAATACCAGCAATGTCTAAAGAAACACCCAATGTGCTTGACACAGGAAGAATCTACATAACAGGTATCCGACAGTTCACACACTACCACCCCAGCAAAGACAGAACACCCACAAAATATATCCACACTTGATCTGGTTTTTATTTCATCAAAATCATAATTCCTAAGCTGAAAATTCAGGAATATTGTGAGGAATTATCATTATAACCATAATACATGAGAAAGTTATGCTCAAGCATTACATTCAGATCCAATCTTTACTATGGTATCGATTCAAGTTAGTTTAAGAAAATCAATCAATGTATTTACTTGGCTGAATATTTGGGGTATGGTTGAAAAAAGTGAAGTACAAATAAAACCAATGTAGACTACATACATTTAAACTCTAAGATGATCCTTGAGGCAATGGATGCTCTCTACACAGGACAGAATATTTGCAAAGCAACATGGGAGATAAGTAAGCTCTTACCAAGGAGAGGTGACTTCCTCCAGTATCCATCTCTTACTTCAATGTAGTCATACCAGCACAAACTACTCTTGTATAGGTCCATTGTGGTAAAATTTAAGACAATCTGTAAGATGGAGGAAAACAACACACAAAGTAAAAATGATTGTAAGGACACATGATAATTTTATTTCTGGAATGAATGAACCCAAGACGACAGTGAAAAGGGATTTACAGCTATTTCTTTCTTTTTTCTATATTTTATCACTCTAATATTTTTTTCTAAACACCTCAAAACATGTTTCCTCATTCTCATTAATATTTAATAATTCCAGTAGAAGAAAAATATTAATAACTGGACCAGATTAAACATTTTAGCAATTAACCCAAGGCTCTATAAAGTTAATTTGAATAATTAATTGTAAAAAAAAACAGAAATCTTCATTCGAATAGTTTATTATGAATTTTTCTATCATAAGCATGACTTAAACCATGAATAATTCCAATGTTTCCATGAACAGCTTCTTTTTAGTAATTTGTTTCAAAGACAAATAATCAGACATCTATAATTATGTTAAAAATAACCACTGGGTGCCATTTTCCCAGAACATAATATCATTGTATATGTTGAAATGTTTAAATGCAGTCCTAGCATTTAAATGTATCCTTCAAACTATAATCAAACTCAGATGTCACTACTCTTCTTTAGGTTCAAGAATACATATTCAAAGCCTTTCAAGTTAGATCTTGTACAAGACCCTTTATTCTGTCCTTCGTTTTGGAGTGATGTTGCTTTTTATAAAGATAATTCAGGAGCAATTCTAAGAAAGATTTTTTTTCATTGCTTTATAAAAGTTCTTTACTTTTCAAAGAATTAGGTCTTTATTTACTTGATTACAATGAATGTAAGAAATGCACTTGAATTAAGTAAAATTCATTTGGAAATCATTATTTGTGTTTTGAAACTCATTCTAACTCTGTTTTGCTTAAATTATCTGAGATGATCATGGCTCACAGTAAACCTGTTCTTTTTTGTAGAAACTAAAATGAACTTTCCCTAAATGCAACAAATTATGAATATTTGAAATATTTCTATTATAAAATAATAGTTTATAACAATATTTAAAGAGCTCAAAGCAAACACTGGTTATAAGAGGAATCTAAAGGCATAAGGAGAGGTGTAAAAAATATAATTCATAATCACGAATCAATATTCCAGAAAAATCCTTCCTATACTGTGCAGAAAACATATGTTTCTCCCCTTTCTTGAGCACAATATTTAACAAAAAAGTTAATTACTAACTTCAGCAAACCAATCCTAGTCTGGCTTACTCCTTCCTAGTGTAAAGACATAATATCACACAAAAATATTTCTCATAGCATCTTATATCTAGGTACAGAGTTGTCATTGATGAAATTGAACACCAAAGTTGGCTTCAGTTTTTCATATAGATTAACATGTCCTTTTTAAATAAGGGTACAAAGACACAAAATCTACCAAGGATGAAAAGATAAGAGAGACACTTTTAAAATGCAATACAGCATGCATTATTATTACGTTATTATTTAACTAGTACTTACTAAGTTATTGTTTAGTTTTAATAGCTACTTTCATCTACTTTGAACTTTCTCTAATTTTCCTTCAATTTTTAAGTTCCAAAAATTTTCAAAACCTGTTTGCAAAAATTTCCCAAACAGGGGCTGAGTTTATAGCTCAGTGGCAGTGTGCTAGACTAGCACATGTGAGGCATTGGGGTCCATCCTTAGCACCACATAAAAATAAACAAATAAAATAAAGGCATTCTGTACATTTACAACTACAGAAAAATTTTTTTTTAAATTTCCCGAATATCCAAGGGCAAAGTACTGATCATTCTTTCTTTTTTCAAAATCCTTAACACTCGATTATCAAAATGCTTTAGTTTCTAAATTATTTTTGCCAAGTAACCCAAACATTTTCTTCTCCAATGCAACCTCAGATTATTCTCAGGATCTAGTGGGAGAATAATTTCTGGCTTTTTCACTTCACTGTGTGTTTACTTTAAGTCTGCTACAAATGGGGAATACCACCACTGCCTGATATTAAGTTTCGTTCTGCATTCATAATTTCCCTACAGCAACCAGCAGAGTTCCAACTCCATGTGATCACATAAGAACTCATTTGTTAGAGAGAGACAGCAAAACTAGAATACAGACACAAAAGAGATAACCATGGATCATTTTGTGACTTCTCTCTTGGCCTTAAAGGAGAGTATTACAATGGTGTGCAAATAGTTTTAATTTCCTCCTGTATATGAAAAAAAATCAGATGAATTGGAAGTATGTATATCATCAAATTTCATCCCAATTTGAAAACAATGAGGTTGGATTGCTAACAGTTAATATTCAAATGCTTAGAATAAACACACACACACACTGGAAAGGGGATAACTGAGCAGAAAAGTTTCCTATCTTGTTTTTAATCTTTTAGTTTAAACTCCAAGCACCGTGGAGGAACAAAACCGGCCTGACACTAATATAAAACACAGAGTCCTTTAGAAGTAGAAAATGTAATAAAGATAGGTTTTCTAAAATCAAATCGTGAGGCTCTGACTATAGAAGTAAAATTCTGGCCTTTGACTAAGTTTGCCAGCAGAATCCATACTTGAATTACAAATCAAAAGCACTTGGAAAATATTTCGTTGTTTCATATTATGCTATTTTATGTAAACATATTGCATCTTTCAAAGAAAGATAAAATGAATACTACATTGTACAATTATACAAATATTTTATTTCTGATGGTAAATGTAAGTATCAAGTTAAAATTAACCATCGTTCCCTTGGAACATGAGATGGAAGGAGATTCGAAGAACAGTTCTCGTATTTCCTGTGATCTGTTAGGAGTCTAGTTGCAAAGTTAAAGTGATAAAATTGCTGTGGGGTTTGCTTATTAAAGACTTTGTTTTACAACGCTGCAGAGTGAAGAATCTTGAAGAAAGACAGATCAACAGTTGAAGGGACTGGATGTCTGTAAGTCTCCAGAGAAAGAAGATATAATCAACTAACTTTTCTCAGCACAATTAAGACATTATCAACTACCTAAACAAACTCCATGGGCACCCTAAAATGGCCAATTAGAATAACATTTACACCTTAAAGAGCTGAGGATAGGGAAAATGCAGACATTGCCAATTAGATTGATTATTAAATGGCTTTTTAGAGAGAGACATTAGATTCAAAAGCAATAAGATAAAATAAATTGTAAGGCTCCATCCAGAAGAAACCTAAAAAGTCTAATAAATTTTCTCTCAGAAACAAGACTCGGAGAGGGTAGATCAGGAATTGGTACAGGTTTATGCCTGCATCCTACTTTTGTGAATCAAGTTTTTTTTTTTTTTTTTAGGTGGATAGGTAAATAGACCTTTATTTTATTCATTATGTATTTGTGGTGCTGAAAATCGAACCCAGTGCCTCACACATGGTAGGCAAGTGCTCCACCATTGAGCCACCACCCCAGGCCCATGAATACAGTTTTATTGCAACCATTTGTTTACTCTATCAACCATGTCTGCTTTTACACTACAATGCCAGAAATGAGCATTTCCAATAAAGACTATATGCTCACCAAAGGCAAAAATATTTACTTTCATTAGAAAAATTGCCCATCCCTACAATAATTGATCATTAAATTTTTGTTCGGATCTGAAATTGTATTACAGTAAAGGGAAAAAATTATCATCTTTTCCTACAACTAAAAGCTCTTCTGGAGTGAGAATCAAAAGACCTGGGGTTCAAGTTCTAGCTTTTCAATTTGCTAATTTCCTTAAAATTTATATCAAATGAATCTTCTTACCATGAATCAGGTATCATCCTATCAGGTTTGTCGCACCAGAATTAAATCTGATCATGTGTACAACAATACCCAGGGAATCCTGCAGATTAAGATGTCCATCTGCTGTTATTTTCATGGTAAATATTCAGGCATCTATCACAACATAAATTTGAATAAAAATATAAAAACACCTATTGTGGCTTATATTCTTGATAATAGCCATTCTAATTGGGGTGAGATGGAATCTTAGTGTAGCTTTGATTTGCATTTCTCTTATTACTAGAGATGTTGAACATTTTTTTCATATATCTGTTGATTGCTTGTACAAGAATATAAGCAACAACAGGTGTTGGCCAGGATGTGGAGAAAAAGCTGCACTCATGTATTGCTGGTGGGATTGCAAATTGGTGCAGCCACTCTGGAAAGCAGCATGGAGTTTTCCTTAGAAAACTTGGAGTGGACCCATCATTTGACCCAGCTATCCCACTCCTTGGCCTATATCCAAAGGACTTAAAATCAGCATACTACAGTGATGCAGCCACATCAATGTTTATTGCAGCTCTATTCCCAATAGCTAGATTATTGAACCAACCTAGATGCCCTTCAAGAGATAAATGGATAAAGAAAATGTGATATATATGTACACAATGGAATATTACTCAGCCATAAAGAAGAATAAAATTATGGCATTTACAGGTAAATGGAAGGAGTTGGAGAATATCATGCTAAATGAGATAAGTCAATTCCAAAACATCGAAGACCAAATGTTTTCTCTGATAAGTGGATACATAACAGGGGCAAGATAAGGGAAGAATGGAGGAAGCATGGATTGTATATCAGGAAATGAGGGGAGGGAGAGGAAAGATAATGGAATAAGACAAATATCATTACCCTATATACATGTATGATTACACAAATGGGGTGACTCTACTTTGTGTATAGAGAAATAAAAAGTTGTACCCCATTTGTGTAAAATGAGTCAAAATGAAGTCTGTAAAAATAAAAATTTAAAAATTAAAAAAACTAAATTAAAAAATAAAAAATGTTTTAATCCAATTTCATTAAGCCAACTATTCTAGGAAATATAAAAACATCGTTTTAATTTTAAAGCTTCACAAAAAAAGTGACATGTTAAAATAGGGGATCTCAAAATTCATAGAATGAACAGGAGAACTTGGGGCTTTGGTTGAAGGTCTTGCCTTAAACAGATTATTTGCATAACTTCAAGTAGATGCTAGCCTATTTGTGTAACATTGGGTCGATCCAAATTTGAATCAGGAACTATTTGTATCACAGATGGAAAACAGGAGTGAGACTTTATTATTAAAATAACTTATTGCTTAAAATCATGAGATAATATTTGGATTCTGGATTTTTTTTTGTCATCACCTACTAGTCACCAAAACATTTTCTCATACCTCTCCTGAATCTCCACTCCAACCACATATCTGGTTTATTAACCATTTCAATAATGATATGTTGCAATGGTCCTACATGCTCACCCTTGCCTAGAAGCTTTTACATAGGCAATGATGTAATAACTTCAGATGTGCTTTGGGTTTTAGCTTCACTTATCTCCAGTATATTCTACACTCTACAGTCACATTAATCTCAGTAAAGTCTGGATCCCATCAATGCCTGGTTATCAAAAACTCCTGAATCCTAATCCACCTTTTCCACTTCATGTTTCACAGCCTCTCACACATCAGCTTTGTCCTATTCATCCCTAACTTCTTGCAGTTGTGCCCTGAAAAATCACTCTGATTTTAGCTTACATTCCTCAAGGTGTGCTAAAGTCTACCTGGATTCCACATTCCCTTTCCTTGAACCTTGAAACTCTTTACAACTCCGTCTCACAACTCTTCAGCTATGATAGAATCTCCCAATAAGATCTGAGCTCTCTTAAAAATCCAAGTTGCACCTGGCTTTCTTCAGTAATTTTTCGGTCTAGCAACTATATTACTATTATAAATTTGTAAGATTCTTGATAGCAAGAATTTATTTTACACATCAGAAAAAATACATCATTTAAAAAAATAACCAAAATTTTTATGCATCGGAAAATATAAATCTATTTGAATAGAATAAAAAATGTATATGGTAACTGTTGAATTTACATGGTGCCTTTGGCAATATAAATGGTACATTGTGAATTGACCTCATAGGTATAAAACATAGATGAGTGATCAAAAAGAAATGTTTGCAAAAAGAAAAGAGTCAAAGGACAGCTTTTAAATGAGTTGGATAGAAAATAGAGAATGTATCAGTTCTATTCAAGACATAAGCAATCTGCCCTTGTTAAAAGATCAATCAAATCCAAGGGACAGAATAATCAATACTGTTTGCTCTCATCAGCAAAATGCAGCCCCATTCTTAGCTGAACATTCTTGATTGTAACCAGCATGAACTGTGCAGCATCTAGAGTAGACTTAGATTGAACAAGAGGAATCCTTTTTTATGTTGGGAGACTCAATCCTAGAAAGACATATACATGAACTGACAACCTTATTGTTTTAATTGTGGTAAAATACATGTGAGAGCAAATATATAACCTTAACCATTTTCAAGTGCACAGTTTTGTAGGATTAAGTACATTCACATTGCTATACAAGAAAGACCTAATTTTTTAAAAAACAGTAAATTTTTAACCTCCACAAAAATAATACATGTTTCATGTGCAAAATAAAGAAAAATATCTATTTGTAAATTTACCAGGTATAAATATGAATTAGTCTGGTATATATCTTCCATAATTTTGCCTCTAATGTATGTAATTTAAAAATTAAATCTTTTCATGACTATAATTTTTAGCCCATTTTCTTAAAAAGTTTCAAATTATTTTATAAACCCAATCAGTGTTTTAGTTTTCAAATTTGATTTTGTTCCCAATTTTTCATTACTATAAACAACTGTCTTTGAAAACATTCAGATCATTGCTTTAGGATAAATTTCTGGGTGAAAGTGCAGGGATTTTTGTTTGTTGTTGTTTACAGATTGTGAAGTGTTCTTCAGAAAGGTTATTTGAATTTCTACTTCACTCTATCTTTGCCAATTTATGACACATCATTGTTCAAATGCTGTTTCCTTGATAAAGAGAGAGTAAACAATTTTATATATTAAATGAGCATCTATTTGCAATGATTTGTCAATAAATATTCTGGTTTCTTAGTTATTTTCTACCCTGGTGTGAATATTTACTTAATGGCTATAACAGCATAATACCAACAAATAACACCAATGTTCTCTTATCTTTATGTGCTATATAAGTTCCATTTTGACTTTTGGGCTTTTTGTGTTTTAATAGAAAAGGTTTACTTTATGTAAATAACCAAAATAAATTGTTACCTTACATTTTCTTATTTTCAATTCATAATAATAAGGTATCTTTCCCAGAATATGAAAAAGTTCCTGATGTTTTGTTCAGAAAGAATGCAAACTAAGAAGTAAAAGTTTAATATTTTCAAATCCTTATAAATAACTTCAGTATTATTTGTTGAAAAAAACATATTTTTCAAATTTGCTTGAAAACTGATCTCTACAAATAAGCAAATGAGTCTTCTATTCCCATAGGCATAACAATGCCCTTTGTGCTTGTTCACTGATGCAGAATCCCCTTTGACATTACATTGAATTTGAATCACTGAAGCTTCTTGACACTTTTCTTCCACCTTATAGTGCAATTCACTTCACCTCATTAACATTATTTGAAAATAATGTTATACAGTTATACTAAGTTATACCAACTCTTCTTATTTTAAAAAACTCTATAAAAATTTAGTTCATGTACGAAACCAAAAGCCATTGGAAATCGTTTTGGTATCATAGTAAAATCATACATTAATTTGGGAAAAATTGAAAATTTGACTATACTATAAACACATATCTTGGTGTATGATACGTCATTCTGTTTATTTTAGTCCCACAGCAAAGTCTTCATTTTTCTGAAATAAATTTCCTTTTAATGTATTCCTTCTTGTTTGAACATCTCTAGTCCTGCTTATATTTTTAGCTGATAACTTTAAATTTTTGAGAAAGGAAATGCTTTCTCTGCAATTAAAAAAAAGAGAAAAAGGAAAAAAAGACCCAAATGACCACCCACAGATAATCGCAAAACAAAATGTGGTATATACATACAATGGAATATTATTCAGCCTTTAAAAGGAAAGAAATCCTGTCATGTTCCAACATGGATAGACCTTGAAGAAATAATGTTTAGCAAATTAAGTCAGTCACAAAAGGAGACATATTATATGCTTCTAATTATGTGAGGTATCTTGAGGTTTCTAAATAGTCAAGTTTATTGAAACATTATATAGTGATGGTTGCCAGGTGCTGGAAGGAGCAAAAAAAGGAAATTCCTGCCTTAATGAGTACAGAATTTGTTTTGCAAGATGAAGAGTTGTGGAGATTTATTTCCTAATAACGTGAATACATATACTAAACATTACTGAACTGTGCATTTAAAGATGGTTAATCTCGTATGCTTTTTAACACAATAAAAGAGTTTGTAAAATATTTGCACATTGTAAAAGAAACATTAACTGCAAAAGACAATAATGCCTCTTTTACATGAGAAAAAAAAAAAAAAATAGCATGAAAAAAAACAAGAGGATTTCCAGGCTCCACTCTAATTCAGACAATCTGAATTCAGACAATCTGCATTAGAGAATCCTTTTATTTTTTAAGAAGAATATAAACACACTAATTAAATATAACCATTAAATAAGCAGGCTGGTAGAAAGAGGTATCATTGTAAAATGAAATATACATTTAAAACTTTCAAACCAATAGAAAGAAAAATTTAACAAGAAAAAAAAAAAATTCAAAAAAAAAAGAAAGAAAAAAAAAAAAGAATGAACAATAAGGGAAAGACATGCAAATAAGAAATAATAACATTATTAATCACATCAATTTAACTATACTTATCACTCTAGTTAAAGACAAAACTTGTCATCATGTATGAAATAAAAAATAAGACTGAACTGTTTGCTCTCTAAAAGGGACACACCTAAAACAAAAGGTCACAGAATGACAGAATCTTAAAGCAGGACAGAGATCCACCAGGCAAATATATTAATCAAAAGAAAGTGTAGCTTTATTAATATCAGAGAAAAGAGAGTTAACCTAAGCAGCAACTAGAGATAAAGAGAGTCACCATGTATCAGGAAGATGTGATATTCTAAATAAAGCCATACTCTACATTCGTAAGTATAATGGTATAGAATAAAATGTATAAAACCGAAGAGAACAACTGTTAACAGCAATTAAGAAATCTATCAAACAGTGACAAATATTGGCATACATTTCTAATCATTTGATAGACAAAGCAGACAAAAACAATAATATGGAGACTATATCAACTGTACAATTAGAAAGACTAATATATAGATAGACCAATATAGAGATAATAGAAAGATGACTATGTAGATAAAGATTTTTGCACCCAACCACTGCACAAAATATATTATTAAAGCACAGGTAATTATATGGGCATTGGTCACTTCTTAGGTCAGACCAGCCTGAAGCTATTTCAAAGACTGAATCATATAGACTATAGTCCCTCATCTAAAGTGACTAAAAGAGAAATTAATAATCAAAAGATAACTGGAAGAACAACACGTCTGCAAGTTTTAAAAAATGTTACTAAAATATGTGTGTTGAAGAAAAGTAATCGAACACATAAAATATTCAGAATTTTAAAATAAAATTCTATAAGTCAAACTGGTGGAATTCAGATTAAGTAGTACTTAGACGTAAATTATACCCCCTAATGTTTATACTGAAAAAGAAAAGATACTTGAAATTAATAAGTGAGACTTTCAACTTAAGTTAAAAAAGAAAAAAGAATTAACTTCAATGATGGAAAAATAAAACAGAAAAAAAAGCTATAAAAATGAATTAATATTGTTCTTGGTTCACTTGTAACAACCAATTTATTCAGAAATCATCATAAATAATATTAAGAAAAAGAAGAGAAAGGATGACAATTTGTTTTCTTCCTACTTGCAACATTATGGAAAGCATAATTTTACTGGTAATCACACATAAGAAAAGTGAATTCTGAATGCAATGGTATGGGTATTTCAATTGCATAAGAGAAACATTTATATCCAAACATTAATTTTCTTTTATGAACTCATTTAATTTGATTAATCTTATTCCCAAATTTTTCAGATTTTACAAGATGCATTTTTTAAAAAACCATTTATAATGTTAAAACTTCCTCTCAAAATTTACCATCATTTAAAATTTGCTCTTTAGTTCCTTTTTAAGAATAATTTTCATAATATGTTTTCGAGGAATTATTCAAAGAACTTAAATAGCAATTGGTCAAAAATTATAGGCACATTACAATGAGACAGAATTATAATTCTTAAATTAAAACTAACTAAATAAAGAACTGCATACACTCATGGATTTCAAGTTATTTGTAAATTTTTGTGCATAAAGTTATGGTTACTCAAATATTTCATTCAAAGTATTTATACTGGGAATATCACAAAACTCTGGCCCCATGATATTCCTCAACCACATTCAATTATCACCAGGAATATTAAAATATTTTAACTGTAATGACATTTCACTGAAACTAATGAATAAATTTAACTCCTTCCAGATTAACTGAAGGGTCAAAGTCATAAATAATAGTAAAAAATTAATCTTTATTTTTGAGATTAATCTCAATAGAGGTTTATTAATTTTAATGCAGTTGACTATCAAAATAGACCTGAGGTGAGCTTTCAAAATAGAATTCAAAAATTAATACTCATTTTTAATTACTTCACAAGTTCAAATTTTATACCCAATCGAACTAAGGTAAAGAAAACTTTGTCTTCCTTTTCAATTCTTGTGTGTTTAACTCCACTTTCTTGTCTTCATGATCTGTTACTTCAACAAAATATTGAAACAGAAATGGTGGTGCTGGATGTTCTTGTTTTTTTAACCTATCTCAAAAAAAATGTTTTTTGTGATAATTTTTGTTGATTCTCTTTCTAAGATTAAGAAAGTATCCTCTTAATTTGCTCAGGGTATGCTATTATTGTTATTAAATCATTAGAACTTTTCTATTGATTTTAGATGCTCATCTAGTGGTTATATACACATATATTTGATATATTGATAGACTATGGATGCTTACACACATATACATACACACATATATATCTGCGTTTGACTTGGTAATTTTGATGGAATTTTTATATTCACATGCACATGTGAATCTGGGGTATAAGTTTCCTTTCTTATACTGTCCTCATAGAACTGGTATCAAAGTTTATAACATATACATAAGAGGACATTTTTATCTCCTGGAAGAGTTTATATATAATATTATGCTTATTTCTTCTTTCAATGTTGGGTTTATCTTACTAATGAAGCAATTTGAACATGATATTTCTTTGCTTAAAATAAAACCCTAATAATTCAGTTCACTCGTATTTCAATTTCTTTAATGGTTACATGATTATTCATGGTTTTTAATTCTTTTGAATAAGAACATGCTAAATTTTGTAACAATTTGCCCGCTTCATCCAACAACTTTTAAGTTATTTGCATAATGTTCAAAATATTTTAATTTTCATTCTGTTGTCTAAAGTATCTATTATTCCATAATATCTCTCCAAACATTAAATAATTGTGCTTTCTCTAATTTTTTCTTGACCTCTTGTCATTTATTTCCCTGTTTTCAAAATCTATTCAAACAAGCAACTTTGTTCATATTTTCTACTATTTTATTTTCATGTCATTAGTTTTATCTTTTATTTTTTCCCTCCTTAATGTCCTTCCTTTTATTTTATTGCTGTTTTCTAGTCCTTTTATATGGATATTGTGCTCATTGGCTTTGGGTCTTATTATTTTCTAATGTAAGCATTTAAGTCTGTGAATTTTCCTCAGAGTACTGCTTTAGTTGCATGTTACAGGCTTAGTATTCAGTATTTTTGTTTCATAATAGTTGGAAATACTTTCTAAGTTTTATTATAATTGCCTTAATGGAAAATTTAGGTGTTTATTTCTTAATTAATATTTTCATGGTTGTCTTTCTAATGCTGCTTTTGAACTTAACTTCATTGTGTCTGAGACTATAATTTTATTACATCAACCCTTCTATAGCATTTACAAATTTTTAAATTGTGTCTTCCAAAAATTTCCAGAGTGTGAGCAATATCCATTATTATTTTTCTGAATATTTGAAGAATGAAAGAAGAATTGAGGATAAAGCAAATTATACTTGAAAAATGATGAACCTTTTCAGTTATATGAGACTAAATATAACTACCTTCTCCCCTGGGGTCACAGAAACTCTCCAGATGCAGTGTGTATAAGAAGGGTAGCCATTTGGAAATCCTGGAGAGGAAAGGTTGCCATTGGATTCTTGGAGGGTTTCTCCACATGCTGAAAGGAAAGAATATATAAGATTATTCTTTAATTTTTATGAATGTAAATATCACTAACAATGTGTTAGTCAAGGGTATGTATTTGCATTCTATAAAAGACTTTCCCTAAGTAAAGTTCTTTTTATATATCCCTTACCAGAATTTTGGTATACTTAATCTCATCACTAGAGTTACCATAAAACAAGATTATAAAACAAATAACCTAGCATTTATAAAGTTCTCCCCCATAGGACATTTTCTCATTCTTTTTCAAGAGGCCAGTAGCCAACTTAAAGGACACCCATATTAAGGGTAAGGCCAGTGGATACCAAATTGATGCTGCTCTGGGACCACTTGGAACAGTCTATTAATATATTCTAGTGAAAAGAGATTAACAGTAAGTACCATTCAAGGTTGAAAAAGTCATAAAGGACAACTAATAAATATTCAATAAAGGTGATATCAAAATGTCAAGCACAATGTTTCAAAATAAGAAAATATTGGAAAGATTAAAAATATCACGGAAAATTTAAATTTTCCAAAATATCTAAACATTTTACTATGTCTTTCTGTTGATCTTAAGTAGAAAATTGGTACAAAATCAATGTATATCTTCTCCTACTAAGCTTGTCTTATTTCTTGAAAATAATTATCAGTCATTGGAAATAAAAAATAATCAGCTTACATAATCAAGACCTATATTAGTGAAGGCTGATGATCAGCACAACTTTATTGTGGGTTTTCTGACTGCTTTTGCAAGACATGGTGTAAAGCACATGACATAGGCTGTTTCAAGGATCCCTAATTCAAGAATGATCTTTCTGGTACAGCCAGTCATATTTATGACCTTCACTCAACAATCCTAAATAATAGTTCCTTCCTTCTGAAGGAGACTGAAATCAAAACTGAGATATTACCATATTACAGAGTCAGAGCTACCAACAGATGAACTCTTGTCTCATCAAATCCTTAATAAATTATAAATGGCTCTGGAAATCTTGTGTTAAACAAAGAAAGCTGAAAATGTAAAACAGGGCTGTAAAAATAGTCTGTTACCATATAAATATTCAGAAAAGAGATATTATGTTTGTACAACAAAATAAATTTAAAGTAGCAGTAAGCAATGTTTATTTTGATGAATAAGGCAGATAAAAGGAACTTTAGTATAAAATTAAAATGCTCAAGGTCAAAAATACAAAATTTAGCACTGTTCTATGAATCATCTAGGATACTTGACAATTGCTGCAATGTCAGACAACTTTGGAAAAATGAAAATGTGTTAAACTTTATTAAAATAAATAATGTGTTTCCAAGTGGATCAGCTAGGTGCCACTTATTTTTGGTGTTGACTGTTTCAGTGAAAAAACTTAAAATCCTCAGCAGTTTAAAAGGAAATTCTGTACTGATTTAAAGCCCTTTAAGCCACAGAGAATTCTTAGACTTGATTTTCTAAAGTGAAATTAAAATAATTATCTATGTGTGTGTGTGAGCATGTTTATATTCTATATATGAATATGTTTATAATCCATATATATATATAAACATATACATATAATCCACAAATTCATATAGTATTGTTCTGATTAAAAAGAGACTACATTTTATCAAAATGCATAAATGCATTCTACTGTCATATATAACTAAATAGAACAAATAAAAAATTTTAAAAAACAAAATATAACATACAATTTTAAAATTAAATGTCCATGATATAGTGTTTGCTTATAATTCAAGAAGTACAAATATCTATTATTAAAGTTTTGGTAGTCCTTTCTGAACATTCTTCAATATAGGTGATTGTCCCAGATTGAAGAGCCTCTACTACACATTATGTTTCAGCCATTAGTTGATTAGTTATCGAAAAAAAAAATCTTTCATACTCAAATAATTTTAAAAATGAAGAAAGAAAAGTTGGCACCATTCAATTCAATCAGTTAGCCTGCACATTGACCACAAGGTATGTGGATGAGAAGACAAATATAAGTACTGATGCTGTCACTTCCTAATTACATCATACACACTAAGCTCAAAAACCTTAGTTCTAGTTTTCTCTTCCACCTATTTTGTTAATATAGAATTCATAAGGCTGTTTTGTAGGGGTTAAATGTTACTATGTCCTGAGTCATCCTAACACTAAATACTTCTCCCACAGGCAGAAAGAGTAGGACTGTAGGGTAAGAGTGTGTCTTTAAATTACAACTATTTCCTGAGTAATATTTGGGAAAATAAAAGCACTTAAAAATATAAAGAGGAAAATTACTATGATGAATATTCTAAGGCAAATTATTACAATGAATATGCTAAATCAAAATTACTTTAAAACACAATTTGAACGTTAAACATGAAAGTCTTTATCATATGAGTCACTTAACTGTTCAATTAAATAATACATACATATCTTCCTTCTTCTAGCATAGAAAATTATGGCATAAGTACCATTTAGATTGCGTGTTATCGAGGAATAATTGCAGATTCTCATCCTTTTAGTAACATGTTCAAACTTACAGAGGAATGTGCACCCATCTACAAATATATTTCCTGTCGAATGTCCATAGCATGCAACAAATACCAAATATTAAGTTTTCTTCTTCTCCATATTCTGTATTTTACTAAAGCTAATGAAAACACAGATAACTGTGAAATAATTTAAATTTAACCAATCTCTAAAAAATTGACAAGTTCTAGTTTAAAGAAAGTAATAAAAAGTCTAATCAACTTTATAGTATACCTAATGTTTTTAAATCATTCATAAATTCATGACTCCTTAAAATTTTTAAAACATTATAAATAAAATTGTGGTTCAAAATTATTTTCATAAAAGGAAATAGAAAAAAAGAATCCTAAGTATTTATCTGAGCAATTGTAATGAGATAAATTGTTGGAAATTCTTTAAATATATTTTTGCAGCAACTGCATAGCCAAGCCTAGATAAGTCAGAGCACAAATACCAGCTCCTGGAAGCCTTTCTTATCCAATACACAGGAGATCAGCTACTCCCAACTCCACTCTAGCATCCTTTATGGAATAGATTTACTTCCTCACTGTGCTCTACTGCCCTCCTCATGAGGTGCCTTCCCTTGCAATCTGTATATAAATTTCATGTTTCCTTCCATGTCTGTAACATCCAGCGCAGTGCCCACCAGACATTAAAGCTGGTTCATTCATTCACTCATTCAAGTTTTTTGAACTCCTAATTTATATCAGATTTCAGATACCAGGAAGTAAAGCCCAAGGAGCTCCTGGTCTTCAAGGAGCTTATAGTCTACTGTGGGAAATGACAAGTCAACTGACAATCAGAAGAGTAAGATACAAAGACAAGGATTGAGTCATGCATTTACCACTGCAGGAGTCCTGAGAGACCAGGGTGTTTTTAAGTAGAAGGATTTCAACAGGTGGCAGTTCTGACAGAAGAGACCAAAAGCAAAGGATATGGTGGTTCCAGCTGAAGGAAGCCAACGGTGAGAGACTAAGTTCTAGGGAAATTAGTATCTAGAGATGAGGGCGAGAGACATGGGACAAATTTTGAAAGAGGCATCTTGAGAAGGAAATTAACCTTTACATTGAATTTCCATGGGAAAGACTTGCATTTTGAAATGTCCCTTGGACAGCAGCATGGCTAGAAAACTGGAAGTATGCATGAGTAAAGGCAAGATAAACAGGAGGCATGTCAGCAATCAGACAAGAGGACAGTACCCGAAATATTCACCGTAGGAATCTGAGATTCTGAGAGGATGGAAACAAAAGGGTGGAGAATGAGCAGGCATGGGAAGAAAAGCAGATGGAGGAAAGATGTGAGAATGACTCCCACCATCTGACTTGGTCCTGTGTTACTGCCCACTGAGGAGGGAAGGTTTGCAGGTAGATGAACAGTTACGTCCACGAATAAATAGAGAAAAATGCCTAAGTGATTTTTTTTTAGTGTTGGGAATATATTTTACCCAAAAACTATACCTCTAGGAGCAATGATAGAAGAATTTTCTATCTGAATTCTTGGAGAATCACAAGAACAGTAAATAAATAACTATTGTGCAGATAACAAAGAAATAGTCACCTTTATCAACTTTATAGGTAAATGAAACAAGTGCTAAAACACTTGAAAGTTCCTAGTACTCAAACCCCAGGAATGTTGAAACTGGCCTTCTACCCTTTCAGCCTCTGCATAAATGGACATCCACAGATGTGTACGTTCTGTGTATGTATTGTTTGCATATCGAAAGCAAATTTGTGAACACAGGTTATGTGTGTTAATGTGTGAATATACTTTTATGTTACAAGAGAGATCCCAGTCTTCAAAAGCTTATTGTAGATATAAATGTATTTTATATTTTTCTTAATTTTACTATGGTGCTACAATTTGAATCTTAAGGGTTTTTCAAAGGCCCTTGTGGTAAAGCATTGGTCCCCAATATGGTACTATGTGAGACCAGGGGAACCTTGAAGAGATGGGGCTTAGTGGAAGGTCTTCAGGTCATCAAAGGTATGCCTTTGAAAGTGATAGTGGGACTACAGTCCTCTCCTCTTTTGCTCCACATCCTGCTCATGAGGTGAGCAGCTTTGTTCCACCACACACGGCTGCCATGCTGTGCTGCCTCACCTCAGGCTCAAAAGCTATGGGGTCAATAGATCATAGACTGGAACCTTTAAAACTGTAAGCTGAAAATAAACCTTTTCTCTTTATAAATTAATCACCTCAAGCATTTGTTGAAGGAATGGAAAACTAGCTAAGACGCTTGACAGACTAACTGTGGAAGACCTATGGAGAAATATTATGGTTGACAGTTTGACGGTCAAAGTACCAAGTAATGACAAGCAAAAAGGATTACAGAAAAAATGAAGAAAAAATGCTGATTGATACCAGTGATGTAGGAGGAGAATAAAACTTTATAAAAATAAAAAGGAAAGCAATATAAAGATTAAAGCAAAGTAGAGAATACCTCTAGAAAATGAGATTTGCAAGAGGAAAAAAAGCCTCCAAAAGAAAGAGAATAAGGGAATAAATTAATCATTGATGAAGAGCAGATATGCTATAACTCACGTGCCCCAGAAAGGATCACCTTCATAGAAAACTGCTAATTGTCGGGATAAAAGGAAGAAGAGTTTAACAATGACCTATTCTCCATCCACAAGGGGATGATTCTTATCCTAATGTTTGTATATAGGATACAAATCTCAATGATGGCAGGCAAGTAGCTTTGGTGGGTGTCCTTTAAGGTGCCTTACTGCTTGAAAGGCTTGGAAGTCACCAGGACACAGGATTGGCCTTCTGACAGCAGAGTCCAGAAATCCATCCTACTGAACCTCTCCACCTTCCTTCCCCTGCCCCTTCTAAGACCAAGTGATCCAGCAAGGGGTGAATGTCTCTTACAGCAGTGCCAGTGTTGTGAGGGACCATCTTTTTTCTTTACACAGTAATTGACAAGAAGACTTTCTGGGCTGCCTTTAGAACTAAGAGGAAGAAACCACAATGAAAGCAATTCTAAACTATAACTTACCTGCAGAACATCACCTTCAAAATCGAGCTTTAGTCTTATTTTGAGCTTTTTTATGATGAGTATGTATTGACAATGCAACTGAGGTTTCATCCACCCATTTAATTTGTACTTTGAGCATATATAAATAGACAAATATAATAATGGATTGCAAGGTTTATACCACCTATAGAATCCCATAAAAGTAACCATTTTTAAGAAAATTAAAAACGTACACTATTCATCATCTGAAAAAAGTTTTAAACCATTTATGTTACTTATGAAGGAGCGACAGTATGTGCAGGCAGCCTATGAGAAATTTTCCTTCTTGGGCCCCATTTGCCACTTATCACAGACCCTAAGAGCCACAACCCTGTATATCTAACTCTATACTTTACCAGATCAGTGATCCTTTCAAGATTAAACTCTAAGAAATAGCTCTATAAAATGGACTTCTACTACAGCTCCAAGTATAAACTGATGAGAAAAAATGTTGGCAAGAAAAGTAGCCAACTATATTTTAGGATCTCTATTTATGAGCAATTTCTGACAGAAGAGTAAGAATAAGACAAAGGAGCATGCAGTTTCATATTTATCTTTTAGTTCTCCCTGTTTCATGTAATTAATAAGCTGTAATTCAGCAACTGCTTTACATACTGCTTTAGAGATATTAACTACCTTTCCCCACAGATCATAGTGCTTCATGAGTGCAGTTATACTGTATTAAACAAATTAATGTGTATGTTAATTATGGCCCATTTATGTATTTTACACAATTAAAATCTCAAGTGAAAGCTATACTTCTAATGATAAGTTCTATTAATAACTGAAATATGAAGACTTATAGGCTGAAAATTAAATTATGGTGTCATAAGTACAATTACTTTTTAATTCCCAATGACTTTACAAGTCAATGGGCAAATGCATGTCAGAGTGCTTTTTATATTATATATATTTTATATATATATATATCTGTTTCCATTTAAAGAGACAACCAAATTAGTTTATTTACAAAGGATTCATTTATGTAGTTACTACTAACCACAACATCTTTCTCTTTTTAAGAGTATAAAAGCATAATATGTCCAGTGTTGCTGGAAATGGGATCACCTATAGCCTTCTTCAAAGTGGTGACTATCTTACAAATTTATTTTACCTATCAGAAACTGTAGTTAAAAAAAATAACAGAACAATACCACCACACAGATGTGTGTATTTTACATATTTATATAAACATTTTTAAAAGGCATTTATTCAAATATGAATTCAACTTAAATATGAAGGAAATAAATTAATGAACATTAAGTAGAAATATCTGTAGATATGATATAGGTATGTTTATATACAAAAGAAAATATTTTGTAAATCTCATTTGTAATATAAATACACAGTTACCATAAAAACACGAAACTTAATTTTAAAGTTGAGAACATCATGTATCACTTATACAAGGCATAAAACACAATAATATCAAGTATTGTTCATGGATACCTAAATGTATTAAAGTTTAAAAAATGAAAAAAAAGAAAACATTTTGAAGTTTTCAATATTGATTCAATAAGATGCAAAAGTTTTTAAGTACTTACTTAAATTTCAAAAATCTCAACTCCACTCTGAAAATTTAATGAACCTAAATGTTAAAAAAAACTAATAAAAATTAAATTGGGAAAAAATTGTTTTTCACAATTTTCCTTAGCAAATCTGATTTTAATGGAGAGGAAACTCTTTTAGCAGAAATATCAACAAAATCTGTTGTGTTGAATCAATAAAATAATGCCATCACCCACACTGAATCATTAACTTCCTCGTGATCATTTTATGCACCTTACTCAGTAATTCACTAGCCACGTGCTCAGAAATTACTTTTTGCAACAAAATTATAAATTCCTACTGAGAGAACTTTAGTTCACATACCATCAACAATGATCCTTGGAAGGAAAGATCATGCAGAATCTGATTCTGAAGATAATCCTTTTCTATGAGCAAGGAAATAGCACTTGGCTATGAAATCATGAAACTACTTAATAGTGATCTGAAAATCATTCTATTCGACTCTTTCCCTCTTTTAAGCTAAAAGAAACAAAATACACCTCCGCTGTGTTTGACATTTGATTTCTAGCAACCCGTTTCTATTTATAGCAATAAGTATTCCAGTGTTCTGTTCTGCCTCATTTTATGATCACTGACTTTGAACTATATCACATCGTCTGCCAGCACAGAGAAGGACAAGAATTTGCTGGCTTATGCATCTGGAAGAGCACAGTCAAGCCCAGGCATGCCTCTGTGTTTGTTTGGTGCAATACCTGGACATCTATACAGCTTTCTTGCCTGTGCAATATCTCCTTTGCTTAACCGGGTTCGCTGACCAATTGCTGGACGTATGCCATTATCATCGCGGTTGGGGAGAATGGTATCCAGGAACATCCCCCTGGAAAAGAACAGAAGCAAACCACACCTACGTCACCAAATTAAAACTCCTAACAAACATTGGCTGTTTTTCTTTTTCTTTTTTTTTTTTTCCTTCAAATTCATTTTAATCACGGGAAATATACCACTTGAAGCTTTATGCAGTGTGAGGCTTTCAAAAATACTTCCATCAAAGTAGGAAAAAATAAAGGTGCATGTTAGATGTGTGCATCTCACGTTCAATGACAACATCCACTTTTTACTCAGAAAACTACAGTGTTTGTAATAATATGAAATATTTTTTAGTCTCCCACAAAGTACACCATGTCTTTTATTTGGGTCTCCCATAAAGATCCAAGAACCCTTAGATTAACAGTTGTAAAACAATTCCTCCTCATTAAATAAGAAAAACAGCAACCTCTGATAAGTAATTTTGAGTCTACTGAAATTATAAGATTTAAAGGAAAAGTTAATTTCTTTTTAGTTAAACTACTAATTTAACCCAAGTATTCTTATAAGCCCTGCATTATAATATCATATGTAAAAGAACCAGGAAAAACAGAGTGCCAAAATTTAGATAAGATCTTGCAAAGGGAAAATATTGTAGTTTGCGTATACATACATATATATAATTTAAAATTTTTTCACTATGAAATAAATAAGCAAACATAGCTTAATCAATGCACTAACAAGACTAAACTACAGATACTGAGTTGTTTTGGACTCAAGGTTGTGGTGGGAGAATTGTTATTTTTCTTAATATGCATGATATTAATACACAATAATATATAATTAATATTAGTTAATTGTAATTGCATTAATTAACTAATGTACAATTAATTAATTGTAATTAATTGTATTGATATACAATTAACATACAATATTCTGACTGTACGGCACTAAAGATGCATTCTAATCTTGCCAAGTATATCCAACATTTATAACTCAAATGGAAGTGCTAAGCTTAAAAGTTAAAATGAACTGAAAGACTTTTCCAAAGAGTTGAAAAGTATGGGATCTATGAATGTGGATTTAAAAACAAAGGTGGAGGAACTGCATATAAAATTATTTTTATAAGTTAAGAAATAAAATCATACAATATCTTTTTAAATTGAGATTAAACAATAAGACATTAGTTTAAGTGGAAGTTTAACAGAACAACATTTTCAGATCTATTTAATTCTCCCATTAGGAGATGTTTACTAAGCACTGTTTTAGGTCTGCATCATATCTTCATGATTCTAACAGTCAAATGTGGGAAGAAAGGCTTTAAACAAGATATTGATAACCAAGGTAGTGATGGGTGCTATGGAGAAAAACTAAGGTGAATTGATGGATATTAACTCTGCAGTTATGATAGCTGACTTTTTAATAGAGTGATTAAAGGATTAAAGAAAACTTACTTGGGATTTGACATTTTAAACAAACATGAAGGAAGTGAAGGTCGGAGCTATATGTGTAACTGAGAGTAGTGTTCCCCAAGAGAAAGAAAAAGAAACACAATAGCTCAGAGATGAGAGGATCATGAAAGTTTAAGCACCAGTCAGAGAATTTAACTCTTACCCTGAAGACAATTGTTAATCTGTAGAAAGCTGAAGAAAGTTGGCAAACAGAAGAGTAACATGATCTCTGAGTAATTTATGACCACTCTTCAAACTTCTAATAAGGGAAAGAGTGGTGGTTATTAAACTTTACCTGAATAACTCAAATAAGAACACTAGAACTCTTTAAAACCAGATCCAAGCATCCACAAAACCCTGTGTGTATACCACCTGAGATGAGTGTGAAGATTAATGATTAATGGGAACTGATCATTAAAAGTGAGAGCTAGCACATATTTATAAGAGTCTCCCCCAGCCAGGACAAGGCAATTGAAATGGAAGACTAAATTATCAGGTAGCATCAAGAAAAGCTGTTTCTCAATAATGCTTCATGATTCAATAGGTACATTAAGGTAAATCTAAATTAATGAGGTGTTACACTTTATGCAGTACTTCCGTGCAGTACTATTTTCTATTTCAAAAATAAATTTACAATCTTTGAAAACTTTTTGGTATTCTTTCCAGCTTTCAAAAGATTCCATTTTAAAAGATCAATGACATTTTGGAGTGAAAATATTCCATCTCAGACAACAGAATGATGAATTTTGACTCATTCTGCCTGAAGAAGTAACCAATCTTCTATTCCAAAAGGGGTCAAGTGACTTTTTCTTTTGTTCCTTCTTTGTCATCAAGAAGTTTCCAATTCTCTTCCCTGCATCGTGACCATTAAGCAAGACAGACTCTTAGTGGATCATCTCACTGAGACCCCATCAACAGGCCTGAGTCAGATCCAACTAGGGGTATACTAACTAAGGTCCATTCTTCATTTACTTTAGCTACATTTAAACAGAAAACAAGCCAGGTTTTTACATAAAAAATTTCCAACTATTTTTTTAGTTAAAAATGGGAATTTCCAGTGTGCAGGTATCTACATTACAAAATATCCATGGACATTAGAACCTCATGGATCTAGCCCAATTTTTTCCAAATCTGCTATTGAGCTACATTCATAAAAACAACTGAAACTTTCATAGACTCTGTTCAGAATCTATAAAAGAGTTCTAAATAGAAGAAACTACAAAGCTTCATATACTTCATAAGGATACTTCATATACTTAACATTTACAGAATGAAGAACTATGATTGTCTCAATGAATATAAATAAAACAACAAAAAACAAAAAAGCATTTGACAAGATTCTACAGGACAAAGTGTTTATCAAGACAAGATTCTTTTCATGACAAACACTCAACAAACTAAAAATAGAAGGAAATTATCTCAACATAATACAGGCCACATGAGAAAATCCCATAGTTAATTTCATATTCAATGGTGAAAATAAGCCTTTCCTCTAAGATCAGGAACAAACCAAGTATACCTATTGCCACCACTTCTGTTCAATATAGTACTAGAAATTTTAGCCAGAGAAAGAAAGAAGAAGAAAGTGAGAGAAGTGGGGGAGGAAGGTAAGGAGGAGGAAGGAAGGAAAGAAGGAAGAATGGAAGGAAGAAAGGAAAGAGAGGAGGAAGGGAAAGAGGAAGAAAATAAATAGCATGCATCCAAACTAGAAAGGCTAAAATTGTCTCTGTTTACAGAGACCATGTTCTTAAATGTAGAGTATTTAGAGTACTCATAAATACTCTACATATAAAAACCAGTTAGAACTAATAAATGGAATCAGAAACACAAAGAAAAAAATAAACATACAAAAATCATTTCTACAAAGTAACACAGAACAATCTAAAAAAGAAATTAAGGGAAGAAGTTCTGCTTGTAATAGCATCAAAAAAAGAAAAAAAATGGCTGATAAATAAAACTAACCAAAGAATTGAAAGACTTGTACAATGAAAACTAAAAAATAGTGCTGAAAGAAATTAAAGAAGACAAAATATAGATTCTTAGTTCATGTTTCTAAACATCAAGATATTAATATTACCCAAATAGTCTACAGATACAATCCCTATCCAAATCCCAAAGACACTTTTTACAGAATTTGTTTTAAATCACCCTAGAAATTATATATAATCTCAAAGGATAATGAAAAGCTGAAATAATTTTGACAAAGAGGAATAAATTTGAAGAACTCACACTTCGACTTTCAAGGAATGATTTAAAAACATATAAGGCTACAGTAACCAAAGCATGTGGTAATGGCATAATTGTAGACCTACAGGTCAATGAAATAACATAGAGACATCACGAATAGACTTCATATGTACAGTCAAATTATCTTTAACAAGGGTGCCAAACACTCATTAGGGCAAAGAAAGTATTTTTTACAGATGGTACTGCAAAAACTGAATATCCACAAGCAAAAGAATGAAGTTGAATCCCTATCTCATACCACTTTAGACAGTTAACTCAAAATGGATTAAGAACATAAACAAAAGGCCTGAATCTATATGACCTCTAAAAGAAAACATAGGGAAAAACTTTCTGACATTGGATATGGCCATGATTTCTTTGATCTGGAATTAAAAGCATAGATGATAAAATTAAAAATAAATAATAGGACTACGTCAAACTTGAAGAACACAATAAAATGAAATGATAGCCTACAGAATGGAAGTTGGTATTTAAAAATCATATTCTGGTAAATGGCTGATAGAATATACAAAGAACTCCTGCAACTCAACAACAAACAAACAACCAGGTTAAAAAATGAATAAAGGCCTTTAATGACATTTTTCCAAAGACGCTATACAAGTGGTCCCCAAGAATATGTTCAAATGATCATGCAGGGATGCTCTCTAATCATCAGAAAAATACAATCAAACCACAGTGAGATATCACTTCACGAAAAAACTACAGAAAATAAAAAGTGTTGGTAAAGATGTGGAGCAATTTTTGGTACCCTGTGCTCTCTTGCTCAGAGTGTAAACAGTACAACCACTATGAAAAGAACATGGAGTTTCTTCAAAAAATTTAAAATAGAACCAGCATATGATCCAGCAAACCCATTTCTGGGTAGATAACCAAAAGAATTGTATATCTGAGAATATCTGCACATCTATGTTCATTGCAGTACTATACAAAAGAGCCAAGAAGTGGAGCAACCCTAAAGTCCCTTGGTGGATGAAGGGATAAACAAAATGTTGTATGTACATACAATGGAATATTGCTCATTAATATTGTGGAAGAAAATCCTGTCATATGCGACAGCATGGACAATCCTGAGAAAATAATGCTACATGAAATAAGCCTGTCAAAAAAGGAAAATTACTGAATGATTATACTCATAGAAGGCAGCTAAAGTAGGCAAATTCATAGAAACCAAAAGTAAAATGGTGGTCTCCAGGTACTGGGAGGAGGGAGAAAGGGAAGTTGGTGTTTAATGGATATAGAGTTTAGTTTTGCAAGGTGCAAAAGAACTGCAGATCTGTTTCACAACAGTGTAAATATATCTAACACTATTTAGCTGTATACTTTAAAAATGGACA
>JAJEJO010000796.1:260099-284080 GCA_020662805.1 Glaucomys volans | reverse complement strand
AACTTTTCATTGCATTTTTTTACACAAAGAAGAAACTTCAAATATTTTTGGAAGGGTGAAGCTAAGAACTAAAACAAAATTTTCATTTCTGAAATGATCCATTTAAATATGCTAAAAAAATTCTCTTGATACAATAAAAAAAAATAAAATGATATGACTAGGGTCTATCCTTCTAACAGGTAGAAATAGTCTCTTGCCACATAGGAAAATTAATTTACTTATTAAAAATGAATAGTTTTGAAACAGAATCATTAGTCAAAGTCGGTTGGCACACAACACACAGGTGGGTGGGGGGAGATGGGCAGCAGGCAGCAAGAACAGAGTAGTTTTGGGGCGGGAAATGCAATGTAATATGAAAATTGTACAGACTAAGAGAATATAGATGTGCCAATCCTTGGTAAAGACTCATCATCTAGGAAGGACAGAGAGAATAAAATTTTTTCACTACTGTCCAGCACCTCCTCTTCTCCAAAGCATTAAACTCCAGGTTAATTATAAATAATGTAATTCAATAGCATAATAAAGGCATCTTAGATGAACTGGAATTCAACTATCACCTTCTTATATATTTTCATATATAAGAAGATAATTTAATTTAATTATTTAATTCTTAATTTCAAGAATTGACCTAAAACTAAAATTTTAAGGTTCATTTCAGGCCACATTTCTGGGTACATTTCTACCAAAATTTAAATTCAAATCCAGGAAAAATAAGTATTTGGATAGTTATTACATTTGAACAAATATACAGATTATGCATCTTCAGAAGGTAATGATTTTTTAATACAGTCAACACTCAAATTTTTGGCATTCAGACATGTTTTAAAGATAATTTTCTTTTCTTTTTTTGGTACTGGGGATTGAACCCAGAGGCGCTTAACCTCTGAACCACATCCCCAGTCTTTTTTTTTTTCCAAATGCAAAAACTGTGTTTCTTTATGTTTATTTATTTATTTTTATTTTTACAGACTGCATTTTGATTCATTGTACACAAATGGGGTACAACTTCTCATTTCTATGATTGTGCATGATATAGATTCATACTCTTCATGTAATCATACATATACATAAGGTAATGATGTCTGTCTCATCCTACCATTTTTCCCATACTCCCTCCACTTCCTCCCTCTCATTTCCCTCTTCATACTCTAAAGTTCTTTTGTTCTTCTCTCATCCCCCACTTCCCCCAACCCAATTATATAACATCATCCACTTTTCAGGGAAAATATTTGGCCTTTGGTTTTTTGGGATTGGCTTATTTCAGTTAGCATGACATTCTCCAATTCCATCCATTTATCTGTAAATGCCATATTTTATTCTTCTTTATGGCTGAATAATATTCCATTGTGTATATATACCACAATTTCTTTATCCATTCATCTGTTGAAGGGCATCTAAGTTGGTTCCACAGTCTAGCTATTGTGAATTGAGCTGCTATAAACATCGATGTGGCTGTGTTACTGTAGTATGCTAATTTTAAGTCCTTGGGGTATAAACTGAGGAGTGGGATAACTGGGGCAAAAGGTGGGTGCTTTCCAGAGTGGCTGTACTAATTTACATCTTGTTTTAATTTGCATTTCTCTAATTACTAGAGATGTTGAATACTTTTTTATATATTTATTAATTGCCTATATATCTTCTTCTGTAAAATGTCTGTCCAGTTCCTAGGCCCATTTATTGATTGGGTGCTTTGTATTTTGGTGTAAAGTTTTGTAAATTCTTTATAAATTCTGGAGATTAGTGCTCTATCTGAAGTGTGTGTGCAATTTTTTATATTTTATTTAGAGAGAGGGTCTCACTAAGTTCCTTTAGTTGGCTTTGAACTCGTGATCCTTTTGCCTAAGTCTCCTGAGCTGCTGGGATTACAGGTGTGCACCACCTTGCCTGGCTAAGGATAATTTTAACATGCGTTCCTGTATTAAGGGTTCATTAACACATTGCACTCTACTTTTTTATCAAAAATTTGTTTTTTAAAACAAGGGAATAAGTTTGAATTTTTTTCTTTTTCCTGATCTGGCCTTTAAAAACAGATGTTGATGAACTCTAACATGGACGTAAGTGGGCAAGGAGAATGCGTGAGTGGGAATGGGCAGGTTGGTGTAAAATTGGTGTCAATGGGAAAAAGGGATGAAGGAAGTCAGTGCTTAAATTGTTCCAGAAACTTAACTGGGAACTATTTGCTTGATAGCATTATCTTTAGAGTAAAATAGATCAAAACCCAAATGTATTATATCTTTAAAAACAGTAATCAGTTATTATTTTTTTGACGGTGCTGGGGATTGAACCCAGGGCCTTGTGCTTGACGAGGAAAGCACTCTACCCGCTGAGCTATCTCTCCAGCCCAGTATTCAATTATTAAGGAAATAAATTTAAGATGAGCAATTGGTGAACTATAATTCTCAACTACGTGGAAGTAAAATATCTTCTTAATCTTTGAGAATCCATCTAGTAATATCAATTTTTGAGCAAAAGTGGTACTTGAGTACTAAAAATGAAAATGCACATTATAACACACTATTCATAAAGAACAGGACATTCAAACTCAACAACAAAGTAATCTATTGACTCAGGAATGCCTCAATTTCATTAAACAATGCCTTGCCAATTTAACATGTGGATTGGTTTGGTAATGGTTTTAATTGCACTTTCTTTTGTAATTTATGAATGCAAAATTGTTTAAATCATTTTAATGATCACTTCACATTTATACATTTGACAGGAAATGTAAAATGTCTTTTCAGTGAAAGCCTGCTGTCAGCTATGAATGTTAACCATTATTTTTCTGCTTTATTTCTGCCATGAGGCAGCAACATTTGAAGATGGTCTGGTTCTAAAGTCAAACATAGCTTTGTGAGAGGCCACATGGAGAAAGGGATTAAAAGTCAAAAGGTATAACCTGAGACTCCAACCTTGAGAAGGTGTTCCTGGCATAGTGCATGATACTGTCAAAGTCGTATCTTTCCCCCAGTGAGTTCACTTCTCCAGGCTCCATCTTCAGAAAGTTGTACTCTTGACCTAAGAATCAGGAATAAACAAAATCACAGAAGCCTTTTAATGGAAAGAAAAAGCGCATTGGGCCCTTCCTAGACCTGCATCTGCTTTTTACTAAATGACTGACCTTCTTGCTGATTGTATTTCCGTACCAACTCCCAGGTGTGTGCAAAAACCATTTTCACTCTCATATATGAAAAGAGCAATATTGGATTCAAACAATGAGTTAATTTCTGCAAAGTGGAAACTACCAGAAGCATATTTGTGTTTGTTTTCTGTGTCCACTTGTTACCACCACATAATATTTGTTTCTTTAAAAACATACTGCTTTTCTGGGTACTGGACAAGTGATTATAAAGTTATGCTTTTATTTAATGCTTTCTCCACCTTTTTCTCATGGCTACATTTGCCAGGATCCACAAAAAATATCTGACTATTTGCTTTAGATCCTTTCTAAGAAACACTGTGGGAAGATACAAAAATAATATTAGTATAAACACAACTCTGCAGGCTGTAGCTACATGACTTCATCATTGGTGATAAAACAATAGCAAATCCACTTTCATTCAAAAATAGGAAAAGGTTCCCCTTGAGAAAAAGAAGTTTCTATTTCGACAGGTTTTGAATCAAGAATAATATGCTTCAGAACTTTTTTTTCTTTTCACATCTGCTATCTTAACTTCAGGACATCTTCACTTTAAAGAGATTTTCAACTGCCTGTCTATACCTTATTAGGCAACATTATTTCCTGAAATTTGGGGGAAAAAAATACAACAAGAGTGAAATACATGGGTCTACATCAATAGTTCCAAAATCAAAGAATTTCTTTCAATAAAGTTTACATTTCAGTGACTTCATTTCACTATTAAAACAGTCAAAGATGATGCAAGTCATGTCATTTATGTAATTTATAAAGCTTTGAAACATTCTGTTTAGAGGTGAGCTACTGGAATTCCAAATTCATATGGGGCTGGGAATGGAAGTATTATATCATTATTATAACTAGGGTTTTATTCCCCTGCCACATTTCTATTAAACATAAAAATATTACATTAATAAAAAGTTCTCCAAAAGGCAGTAAAGTAATCTAGTCATGCCACAAATATAACATCTCTCCTACATGGGATAATGAAACTGAGTATATACTGATTTCAGCATTGAAGATGAAGGAACTAACTTGGATTCATAGAGTCCAAGTTCCAGGCTAAAGTGTTTTAGTCCATCTTTGAATAAATTCACACAATAAATAATTTTAAATTAATTACCTAGCCTATTTAGGGAAATATATGTTACATAAATTTCTGATATGTCTAAGTGTGTTGGCAACTGTTCTTAAAAATTACCCCGAATTTTCATTAAAATTCTTGTTTTCATAAGGAATTTTCATCATGTTATAGCATATCCCATTCTAGAGTGAATTTTCAAAAAGCTGTGGACCAGATTTTAATATCATTAAGCAGATTTTAATTTAGAGCACAATACGGGAAGAGACTCTAACTAAAGCCAAATTTTCTGAAATTTCATAAATATTCTGAAAGAATGTAACCAACTTCAGAAATGCATTTCAATGCATATAACTGATCACTTATATATAAGTGATGCTATATAGAACAGTTATATACATATATATGTACATATATGTATATATATATGACGCAGAGTTTTTTGCTAGTTAAAAAGAACATAGCCATACACAGCCCAAATAAAAGAAAATTAGACTTCCTTCTTTCAAGAAGGGGAGAATCGCTGATAGAAACAGGGCAAGCCACATTTAACAATTAAAATAAGTGGTAGCTTCTTTCTTGAAGGTATCTTCTAATATCAATTAATTTGGTCCTCATACCAATTTTCGTCCTAATTATAGTCACCTAGTTTGCATGTAAATTTAAAGCCAGCATTTGTGTTTCTCAAGGCTCTGAATTAGTGAAAGCCATAATTTGTTGATAACTAATGTGAATGCTTTCAGACTAGAATAGCTCTGATACAGTAGTTCCAATTATTTGAGAAATCTCATGCAATATCTATTTTTTTCCATTGACCTGAATATTTAATCAAAAATATTCAGTCAAAATTTTCCTAGTGCTATGTCAGGTATTAAGGCATCATAATCTATTTATTTATAATACTTATATATACATTTTTCCTTGTTTTTGGTATATATTTATGTTGAATCAGAAACCTACTTAATGGTAAAATCATTTTCAAAAGTTACATAGTTTATAAGAGTATTTTGGAGGGGTTCCACATAAAATTTGGCAAATGGAAGAAAATAGCTATGGTTAACAGCAAACTTCTCATTTACTTGATAGTTGAATTAATTTTCAGAAATATTGCTTCCTCTTTGTTTCTCTCTCAATGGTCTAGAGCATAAGATGAACCTCAATGGATGGCTCAGGCCTGGGCTTCTATTTGGGGAGTATAAATTTTCTTTACTTCTCATTGATATCCAACTCTACAGATTACTTCATCATTCTTGAATTGATTTCTTCACTTGGTTTCTGGGACATCTACATTCCACTGATTTTTTTCTTTTACCTCTTTGAGGACACCTTTGGTCTTCTGATGGACACTCTTCTAAATGTTGCTTGAATCTTGTTGCTTTCCATTTTCTATGCTCAACTTTCTTCTTTTCCTTCAGTTTTTCCCTCGATGGTCAAATACACTACAAAATATTGATCTCCAGATACATCCTGAAGTCCAAACTCACCTTTCCTTTGTCTAGTAAATGAAGATCATTCAAGGGGTCTTTGAATTGAGGGATATGTTGAATGGAATCAGTATTTTTATTTCTCTTTCTCAAAACCAAGCTCCTTCACCAGTGGTTTTTTTTTTTTTTTTTTTACTTTAGAATTCAGTTGATGGGACCACCATTTATCTTGTTGTCTGAAGATGAAACTTCGGAAGATTTCCCTTAAGTTCCTCTTAAAACATTTTTGAGACTCTTCTCCTCTTGCCCTCTCCTACCCTACTTGAGAACACAGTTCTCTCTCAAAAACTACTTATTTTGTTTCTAATAGGTTTCCCGGACCTCAGGCTCATCTTCCCCACTCTCAATTAGTGTTTCTTACAGCTAACAGATTTCCTCTTTTAAAAATCTTAACTTTCTCTGTTTATAACCCTTCACTTACTCCACAGTAGCTAGAGTATACAATCTAAATTTCCTTGACTCGGAGAAGATTCTCTAACCTCCCAGGTAGTTGTCAACTAACCTCCTACTCATAATTCATCATGCCACCATCACAGATGAAAAGGATCATGTTCAGCCTAGAAATCGGACCACTCTTCTGTCCACCGAGAACATTTCTACTTCATTTCTAAATTTCAGGTTTTTGTGTGACATCTCTCTTGATTTTCCAAGACACATTTGTCACGACTTGCTTGTTCTCTGCAGTATTCTCAGTGTGACCCGTGCTTTTCTCACTCACTTGCAATCATTTATATAAATGCAAAGTTTTATATTTTCATGACAGTACCTTTCAATGTCTAATAATGCCTCAGCATTAATTGGTAACAAATATATAATGAGCAAATAAAGAAAGCAACTGTGAATTATTGAAAAGGACAAGGATTTCAATATTTATAACTTAATATTGTCCATGAACAAGAAAATAAGATCACATTTTTATTTTGCTTATGCTAAAAATACTTACTACCTTACAAGAAAATTCTAAACAACAGATTTTTTGGGGGGGCAGAGGGACAACTGAAATGTACTTACTGATCTTCGTGAATGTGAAAGTTAAGTAAAATGTTCTATGATGATGCAATTATTATATACCAACTCAGAGAAAATTAGAATTTAATTATAAATTATATTTCCATTACTAAAAATATTATTGAATCTGTCTTTAGCATAGTGAGGTTTAAAATCTCAAAGAAACTATGTAGATTATCCTGGAAATGACGCATTTCACTGGAATTTTCTTCAGAAATTATACATGATAAACACAGATCCCTGTGGTGGTGGTGCATGTCATGGCAAACCCTGGGATCTTTTTAAGTCTCTAAAACATAAATTATAGAAATGAGCACAAAAAAAGTTCAAATACAGTAATCATTTAGTAACATTAATTTATGTTTTTGTTCTAAACTTTAGAACAAAAACAACTAGACCTTAAGAAACAAAGAAAGCCTAGAAAATGAGATCAGTCTCTAAGAAGAAATTAAAAATATAAAACCAGGGCTGGGTTTGTGGCTCAGTGGTAGAGCACATGCCTAGCATGCATGAGGCCCTGGGTTCAATCCTCAGAACCATAAAAATAAAATAAAGGTATTGTGTCCACCAACAACTAAAACAAAATATTTTTAAAAAATAAAAATAAAACCTCCAAGGGTGATTTCTAATCAAATAACACATTGATTCTGCCATAGAAAAAGTATTTTACATTATTTAGAAAAAATAATAATTTTACCCACCCTAAAATCTCTCACCTGGCTGAATGTTTTCCCTGATGATGGTAACGTGGTTGTCTCGATCTGGTCGAGTGTGCTCATGCCAAAACCCAATGACGTGGCCCAGTTCATGAACAACGATCCCAAACTTATCACAGTTCTTTCCAATAGAGATTGCCTGGGGTCCATTTCCTCGCCGACCTACATAGGAGCAGCATCTGCAATAAAGTAGAAAGTGGAGATGTTGGTGGAAGGGGAAATGGACAAAGTACAATGTGGTGGAACTTGTGAAGAATTGTGTTGAACCATAAAGTACATTCAGAGGCAGACCACCCTTTTCATTAGCAAGTATGGTCATTTTCCAGAATCCTTTTAAATTTATGTACAATAACAATTTTAATCTGGGCACAGTAGCGCATCCCTGTGATCCCAGTGCTTCTGGAGGCTGAAGCAGGAGGATTGCAAGTTCCAGGCCAGACTCAACAAGGCCCTGTCTCAAAATAAAAATAAAAAGGACTGGATGTACTGCTGTATAAGTACCGCGCGCTAACCGATTGCGCCACTGGAGCTCCGCTTGGTATATATACACAATGGAATATTACTCAGCCATAATAAAGAATAGAATTAAAGAAGAATAAAATTATGGTATTTGTAGGTAAATGGATGATGTTGGAAACTCTTATGCTAAGTGAGATCAGCCAATCCCAAAAATCCAAAAGCCGAATGGTCTCTCTGATATATGAATGATGATGCATAATGTGGGGGGGAAAGATGGCAAGAATGGAGGAAAGATAGCTAGCATAGAGGGAAGGGAGGGGTGGGGGTGGGTGGGGGATAAAATTAATAACAGAATGTGTGACAGATACCATTGCCCTGTGTACATGCATGAATGCACAGATGGTGTGACTCTACCTTGTGTACAAACAGTGAAACAATAGCTGTACTCCATTTGTGTTCAATGAATCAATAAGTAAATAAAAGAATAAAAAAAAAAAAAAAAAAAAAAAAAAAAAAAAAAAAACAGGAATACCATTCAACAAGAATCAAGGTAACTCTAACGGAATACGTCACAATTAAATAATAAATGTAGACAGTCCTGCTCAAAGTAAAAAAAAAAAAAATAAAAAGGACTGGGGATGTAACTCCAGTACAATCTGGGTTCAATCTCCAGTACAAAAAAAAAAGGAAAAACGATGAGCTTAAGGAACCAGGAAGTGATCCCTCACTAGACATTGTATCTGCAGCACCCAGCCTCCAGGCTGAGATTTAAACTTGTGTTCTTTATAAGTCACCAGCCTATAATATTCTCTTACAGCATCCTGAATGGACTAACACAACTAATGGAAAAAAAAAGACAATAGTTAGTTAAAAGAATTATTAGATTTACGTGATTTGTGTCTATTGTTCAGACTAACATTGGAGTGTGATTTTTTTATTTTCACTGTCTGAAAGAATTTCCTGGACTCCAAGAAAGAATATGAAACACCCAGGAATATCTTCCTGCAAATCTTCATCGATTTATTGATATTTATACTTTTATATATGTGTGTACATACAACATTTTTCTATCCAAAATTAAAGTTCTATTTATTCAATTATGGGTGTGTGAGTACACATGTATGTATAAAAACGTAATAGTTTGGAAGGCTCTTATGCACACACTTTATAATAATAAACACATTGGATACCCTTTCAAATAAATTTTAAGTCATATAATAGTAGTTATAAGTAGAAATCAAATAAAAGCTTATCTAAAACTTTAATCATCAGGTTTGAATTAGAATAGCTTCTCTATAGGATGTCCCTCCTAAAGAGCATAGAGGGTACTAAATAATTGGTCTTGAGTAGCTGGGAAGGGCAGTGCGCTAGACATTGTCTAACACCTTTCTGATTTATTAGATTAAAAGAAAAATTGTCAAAAATTAATTTCTCAAAGAATTAATAGGAATTTCGCTACTTTAATTCATAGGTCAAGTGCATTTGACAGTGCTTTTGATTTTGCCCAACTATAAATTCCTGGGTCAGTCTCTTTTTTCCCCAAACTATTTCTGTAGGTGTTAAGTGTCTATGTATTTTAACTGAGTTAGAGGAACTCATTAGTACTCATTATATAAATCTATTATAGCAGTTAATAAAACTTAATAAATCAGTAACTAATAGAAAAGAGAGAACTATGGTGGGGAGGTGGAAATCTGAATTGTCTTTTTGTTCTGAGGAATTTAATATTTTAATCCACACATGATTATCACATATTATTACATACCCAATAAGTATTAGATAAAGGAAACAACTTTTTTCCAAATATTATAGAGATTTAAATGAAATATTTGATACCTTAAGGCAGCAGTATTGAAACTGAAATATCTGATGATTATATAGCCACTAAATTACCCACACTGAGTCATTTCTGCTGGTTGTATTCAGAGAAGACAGCACTTTGCAAAACAAATTCTGGGAGACAGTAAAGTAACATGGTCATTTTATTTAATCCTAAAACACCCTTTTTAGCATAATTTCACCCAGAGCAATTTCCTATAATAAGATGGGGTTTCATAATGGAAAGGAAAAATAGATTTCACACTGCCTTATTCATGAGTTATTATTTTACAGTGGTCCTGTGAAACAAGGAAAATGTGGTGCTTTGATCCCTGACTAACTAGAGGTCTCAGGGACAAAGAATTCTATACATTTGGATTAACTAAATATATAATTAGACAAATATTAGGCATGGAATGATAGGGTAGCGTGCAATTTAGAAAAAAGTGATTTAATCATATCCAAACATTATCTTAGTTTCTAATGTAATCCAGGTTTGAAACCATTTTCTTTAATGTGGCTCTTGAATTTTTACTCATAATTTGTGTGCCACTGTTACAGTTTGACCATTCTGTGGTCTTTCTGGTATCTCAACCAATGCTCTCACCATCCATAGGAAAGTCTCACCTCTCTCCCTGAGTCATAGGGAATAATCCAAGTATACGATTGCCTATTTCCACTTTGGTTTGGTAGACTGAAACACTTTCCTTCAAGGTAATCTTTGGGACATTCATAAAGTTGAAAATTGCTTCTACTTTTTCATCTGCTATATTTCCAATTATTTTTAGTTTAGTCATTATGTGTTTTTTTAAATAACTCCTTTCTTGCTCTCGCTTTTTCATTCTTTTATATTCTATGATAAACTCCTTAAAGAGGCCACTAAAATTTAAGGGTACCCCATTAGAATGGGGTATTTATCAGGACAAGGACCTTCATCTCTGCTTCGCTGATTTATCACAAGGATCCAGAGCAGTGCTAGTATACAGCTAGCACAATTTGTTGATTATCAAGCTCAAATATCCACCCACCTTTCTTAATTTTTTTATTTGGATGATAATAAATATTTCAATTTATTATGTTCCCAAATTTCCTCTCCAACAACCTGATCCACCTACTCAATTACCCATCTCAGTTAAGGGGAGCTCCAACCTTCCAGACTCTCAGACTGAGTAATGCCAGGATTCCTGAATCCTCCCTTTGTCCCCTAGCAGTCAATCTGTTGGCTCTACCCTCAGTCTATGCCCAGAATCAATCATCATCTCCACTGCTAACACCCTTAGTTCAACCATCAAATCTCATGGAGTGTGGGAATCATTGACTAACTGAAGATTCTCTCTCTCCCTGTTCTCGCCTCCATGCAGCAGTTTTCTTAGTACCAAGATACTTCTAAAACATCAAATCAGATTATGCTATTCTGCAATAGCTCTGCGGTAAATTGTGTCAATGCTCAAAAATATCCATTACCCTTCTCTAACAGATGATTATATTTCCCTACCCCACTAATGCTGGGTTTGGTCATGTGGTTTGCTCTGGACAATGTCACGGAAGCCCAAATGGTTTGTGTCATTTCTGAGGAGAGTCTTTAAGAGCCAACACATGGTTGACCATATTGTCTCTATTGCATCTGCTGGAGGAAGTACAGTGTTCAGAGAGACGCTTCCCTACTAGACTGGATATGAGAGTAACACCCCTTTAACAGTCAGAGCTCAGCAGTCATGGGCAAAGAAATAAATGTCTGTTGCTCTAGGCCACTGAGATTGAGGGGTCATTGTTTACCATGGTATAAATTTGCTAATCTGACTGAAAAAGGTTCTGCAAAGTCTTTACAAAATATAAGAAGATCCTGAACAATTTCCACACACAAATCTCTTCCCATGCAGTCCTCTCTTCTTGACTGACACCCCTGTCACTCCCTCAGCTCCAGCCATGCCTGTGTTCTTGGAGACAAGCTCTTGCCTATCATTTCTCCTCAGGAACTTTGTTCTCCCAGATATCCAGATGGCTCTTTACCCTAACTTTTTCAAGTCTTTTGACAAATGCCATCCCTACCCCATTTTCTTTGCTTTCTTTTTTTCCTCTTATAATTTATAGTTCATGGTATTTTTCACTTATTTCTTCATTTCTGCCTCTCTACCCTAGAGTGGAAGCTCTCTGTGCACACAGGACTCTCTCTCTTATTCACTTCTATACCTCCAGCCAGTAGAACACAGCCTGATGTATGGTAGAGCACAGTAGATATTTCTTAAAAGAGCAGATCTCAGATGCACAGGAGAGAGAGCTAGGATTCCAGCAGCAGTCAGGAAGCTTCTGTAGTAGTGGGATGGCAAATAGAGTGAGGGGTGAAAGATACTGCTCCTCAGATTCATCTCTCAGCCTGTCTCTCCAATTTTCCATTAATGTGATTAAGTTATTACCTAATAACTTCTGATACATTCTTTTTCCCACTTAAGTTAGCTTATCTCTGGTGTTTGCAAACAAGAATCTTGTCTATCACACCCCTACTGACTACCTACAACCTCCTCAGAGAGAATGCTTTATGTTCAATATTAAAATCCCAAAACTTACTATGGAAGTGACACAACATAGGAATTCAGTAAGTATATTTTAAATTAACTTATTCTAATCTGAATAATCAAATGCCACAGCATTTATTTATTTAGTGGCACAGCTCTTAGGAGATAAAAGACCCAATACTCAAGTCCAATAAGAGTGTGAAGTGTTTGACATACACATATCTTATTCTAGTTAGCCCTGAGTACTTTGTGCAATACTAACTTCCAAACTCCTTAATAACTGAAATGATTTTTTATGAGATTTAAAGGTAGCATCACCATAGCAAAAGACCAATAAAACAAGCAGTCATGGTGGCACACACCTGTAATCCCAGCAGCATGGCTCAGGAAGCTGAGGCAAGAAGATCACAAGTTCAAACTCAGCCTCCATCTCAAAGTAAAAAATTAAAGGGTTGGGGATGTGGCTCAGTGGTTAAGCACCCCTCGCCTCAATGACTGGTACATGGTAATAATAAAAACAACTATTTTTATGAATCATCAGTAATAATTCCAAGAGAAATTGAGAAGTCATAAAATGATTGAAATGATTAGCAGGACAATAATAAATTCTTACACAAAGTATCATCCCTCCTATTATTGCAAAAATAATGAAGAGTTAAGTTAAAATTAAAATGGTAGCTTCAAAAGAACCATCAGAATAAAACATTACTACTTTATAAGCCATCAATGAATATATATATTAATATGAAAAAGTCAGATTTCAGGAGTGCAATTACAGATTTAAGCATGTTTGTGCAAGTCACAATTTAAATTTTCATGTGGTTTAAATCATTGACATACGTGTATATTTTTTATATCCCTTTAAATGCTTACATTTTTCCCATATAAGCAGTAAATTCTTAGACTCTTTTGTTGTGGGAATTATGAACAAGGTGCTCAGATGATATTCAAATTGCTGATTCTGTCATGGTCCCTGCATGGAAAGCATGGAGGGTTACGGAGGTGAGTGACCTGCCCTAGTCCTTGACAGACATTTGAGCAAGCTGTGGTGATGTACCTGTCATGGCTGCAGACAGAGCAGTATCCCCCTGTGAGAACCTCAGAAATAAGTAAGGAGAGGTGGGTGAGATTCACACTGAGGAAACATGAGGTAGGGGCATTCTACACCGCAAAAATATCTTGAGCAAGAACATGAGCACATGATTGTGAATAGGAAGGAGAGTTTGTCAGAGGAAGCCATGAATGGGAAATTGTGAAAATAAATAAAATGCATGTAAATGTGAACTCACTGGAAATGAAAATTGAGCAAGAACATAATTAGTGATCGGTACTTTGAATGTATCTGACAGTGTTTAAGGGTCAGAAGGAAGAAAGATTTATCAATATGAAACTATTATGCATTTAAAAATAAGTAAAACGGAGCTTATCTAGTCCAATTAGAAAATCAGAAGGAAGGAAGGATAGTCAAGCTTCAGAACTTTTAAATGTTAAATAAATACAAAGAACTAGGAGGAATTTCAAATGTAACCAAACTTTATAGAGTCAAAATAAGAAGGAAACACTGCTTAATTATTAAACATTGCTTAATAATGATTTATGGCTGGGTGCTGTGGCACATGACTGTAATTCCAGCACTTGGGAGGCTAAGGTAGGAGAATCACGAGTTCAAAGCCAGCCTCAGCAATTGAGCAAGGCCCAAAGCAACTCAGTGAGACCCTGTCTCTAAATAAAATACAAAATAGGGCTGGGGATGTGGCTCAGTGGTGGAGTGCCCCTGGGTTCAATCCCCAGTACTGAAATAAATAAATAAATAAATAAATAAATAAATAAATAATAAAAAATAATAATAATAATTTATGGCAGTATCCAAAAATACCTAGAAAGATAATGATGTATAATTTTCTCAGTGTCACTTGTCTAAAACCAAAACTGAATTACATTACTTGTTTAAGTTAAATTATCTTCTTGGAAAAATATGGCAATGCAAAGATGATCATGGGCCTCACTCCAAGACCTTGTGAAATTATATATGCCCCACAAAGTGCATATCTTTAGGGCAAGAACTATTTTATCCAACAAAATTAAACCTTTAGTTTGATCTCCTTACTTGAACTACAGGGCATATTCAAATCACTGTAGATTAGAGAAAACTTTTTTCTAGACAAATTTCAGCTAATGAATGTAGGAAGAATAAAAGGAACAGAATTATAAAGCATTATTTTGTAAAAATAGGGACATTTACAATGGGAGGACCTGTGTACTCCCACTTGAATCCTCTGATCGATCACTGAATCTGCTGATCAGTCACTAAATCCTACGGTCAGTCACTAACATGGTCACAAGTGGCAGGTCCACGCACACGTGACTCCTGTTGTGCTGCAATATGAGGTAGCACAGTATTCTTCAATTTAACCAAAATCTTTAGATATAAATTCCAATGTATTGAAAATACAGGAGAGAAGAGCTTGAAAATTTACACAATAAAAGGACTTAAAGTACACAACCTTGCTTGGAGAACTGCTATTACTATATTTTGGCTAGATTTTGGATTTGTGGAGAGATGTGGAGACAGAAGCAGCTCAAAATGGAAATCGTGGTCAGTTTATAACATTCCTTCAATGTCCCATCAAGGAATTTGGATTGTATTTCCAGGCCAGGATTTCCCAAAATGCTCTGAGATATTGTAGAGTGATCCTCACTTTTAAAAAGGTAAGTGTTCCTTTTAAAATAAGTTTAGAAAGCATATTCAAATAGTTGAATATTAATAATGTTATTGGAGCTGAATCGGTGGCACACACCTGTAATCCTAGCAGCTCAGGAGGCTGAGGCAGGAGGATCCCAAGTCCAAACCAGACTCAGCACTTTAGTGAGGCCCTAAGAAACTCAGAAAGACCTTTCCTCTAAATAAAACATATATACTTAAAAAAGAGCTAGGGATGTAGCTCAGTGGTTAAGTGCCTCTGAGTTCAATCCCTGGTACCAATAATAATAATAATAATAATAATAATAATAATAATAAGGTTCATTGGCATACTGCTGTAGAAATATCTATTAAAATATAGCACTGCATTTTCACAATTTACAGAAGACTTTAAATTTTTTTATTAGTGTATTATAGTTATACATAATATTGGGGTTCATTTTGACATAATTATATAGGCATGGAACACATTGTTTTTGAGAAAGTAGTTATTCTGTAAGAAGCAAATCTGGAAAACACTATGTGGGAGGGAATATCTAAGAATCTCAGAAAAGTGTAGAATCTTGCTCTGACCAATATGTGTAGACAGTAATTCTAGTTTGGCAGCAAACAGGTGAGTCAAGATAGGAGAATAACAAAATAGCCCAGGCACGAGATGATGGGCACACTTGGTCACTGACATGGGACAGGGGTGAAAATGCAGATTTCAGAGGAAGCACAACGGAATCACAAATAAGCTGAAGTTCTTAACTCCGATGGGTGGATGTCAGCAATGCCATTGTTAGAAAGTGGTGTGGTGGAGGAGGAACCCACTTGCCCTCCAGGCACAACATTCTGTGGTTATAGAATATATTCATCCAATATGTAATATTTTCTGATGTAAAACTCAGACTTTCTCATGGCCAGAGTTCAATGCAAATATTAATAAACAAATCCTACTTACGGATTTTTTATTTTTTCCCATCGGAACTTAAATCATTCCCTGGTTCTACTTACCCACAAGGTCTGTAAGTGAATACAATGTAACTCTCTTCATCACCTCTTTCAATGAAAGTCACACACGTGTGCTTCTCCCAGTGCCTCATGGCCTGCTTGAACATGGCTCGCTGGCTGCCTGGAAAAAATGGCATGACTTTAATAACAACGGTGTCCCCTCCAGGGAGGAGTGCGTTGTGCTGGCTCCTCCACCCTGAGCGAGGTGGGCAATTCAGAATGCCATTGCTATCACTACACAAAGAATACTAGCTTACAGCACCCCAGATGAGTCATTGTTAAGATCGACACTCACTTTATAATCACAAGGTTAAGGCTCCCTATCTCTACAAGTATGTGTGTACAAGGCTCTACAGATGAGGTATACATTCTTCCTGTCAGCTGAAGAGAGATCAGCTTCCAGATTTAATGGGCACATTTGAAGCTCAGTTTAAAAACCAGAACATTCCTTTAGACTCTTAAAGATTTTTTTTTTTTCAAGTTCAGAGATATTCTCAGCTAGTAACCTAGTAAGGGAGTGTTTTTCCAAGTTTGATTGAATGCTCTGTTTGCCATGTTCATATTCTATAAAAATGCACACTTAATCTGTGTGGTAGTTTTTGTTTCTTTATCAAAACAGACACTTTGGGAATATCTTACCAGTAAAGTTTCCTCCGATAACATAAGGAATAACACCTCCAGGCCATATTCTTTCAGTTCTTGAAGTAGCAGCTCTGGGAACTCGATTTTTCTCATTTTGCCCTGAGAATTTTAGAGGTACTTTTCCCTTCACTGTGGTGTTTTGCTCCAAGCCTGCAGTGACATTTAAAACATTCTGTGAAACAGAAGTCCTCCGTCAGGGAATCATTTACCTCTTAAAGGACAAAAGTTGAAATGTCTTATTTACATATTTGAATAAATATGCCTGAAGTCAATACACATTAAAAAAAACTTTAGTTATATTACATAGTTTAGAAAAAGCACTAAAATATTTAAGTATTTAATGTCCAGATGCTATTTCTTAATGCTCTACGAATGAATTTTGAAGAATTTTCATTCAACAGCATACAGTAGGTGGAATTCATACAGATTGATAAGCCACAGGAAAAAAATTGTTTCATATTTTCTATTTTACTAGCTCACTACCAATTCTCCCATAAATGATAAAATAGATATTGTTTAACAAAGTCAGAAGGTATTCAAGACTCTTCTTATTTACTTATTGACTCCTCATACTTTAAATCAAAATAGTTAACAAAATAACATTGAAGACAGATGTGGTCTTGACCCCTTGGAACAGTAGGCCATCTCCATTCCAGTTCCCCTGACTTCATCTCCAGGTATCAGCATGACTCAGAGGTCAGCACCTCAAGAGCAGGCTAATATAAAAAGCACTCTATGCTGGAGCAGCTTCCAAGTCTAGTGTTTTACATTTCTTGGTAGCCTTTCATAATAGTTTTAGTTGTTGTTTCATTTCTCATAAATCTGCATGATTATTCTTTTATATTTAACTATCATTATTGATACAAATGCTTTCCCACCAGAATATATTTTGACATAACAAGTACTGAATACATGTTCCTTGTAACCACATCCTTAACTAGTCTGTCATTTAACTGTCCTGGGTCAAACCATCTTTGCTTAGGAAAAGTATTCCTTGAAATTACTTCAAGAATTTAATTATAAATCCATTGATTTAAGAGATGTTAGTATATAAGCATGAATAAAGGACTTTTAAAAATACTAAAATCTACAAATAGTGTTTAATAAATTCAATACTATAAATATTTACTAATTATGAAACCAGAAAGCATTTTCCCTGAATGTTGTAAATTTATGTTTAGTGGTCAAAAGCACATTACCTTTGCAATATAAGAAATCAGTTTGTCAATTTAAGTGACTTATTTAAGAAGACATGGTTATGATATTTTTCTATTTGATTAAAACTGATATAGGTTCTTGATTTATTAAAATATCTTGGTGTGATACTCAACTGACTGGAAATAAGTATCAACAAAATAAATACTGAATACATTTTAAATAGAAGCTTAAAATAGGTTAAAAGAACATTTCAAATTTTCCCAAATTAAATTCTAAAATCCTTATATCTCATATTGGCTAACACACTTAAAATGGAGAAAGGACTCTTTCTCAACATCTATCCTTTACAAACTTCATGTCATAATGGCACACTGTTTTAATAAACTGAACTTCTATGAGTATAATATTTACTGTACATCAAGTCAAGCGTCTGCAACTTTAAACATTGCTATACCAGAGCCAATTCTTCTTATCCTGTCTATAAGTTGATAGAGGGCCCCTCGTTTCTTTGATATACCATGGTCTCCAAGTCCACCTTAAAGAATACAAGAAAACAATTGAGTTAGACTCAATGGACTTTCAAGTACTTGCAAATAAACAACAGCAATATACTACACTGGTTTCTCTTTGGAAATCCTTTTTTGATCTTAAAGTGTTGGAGTTATGAATATCCATGAATCTTTGTGTAAGTAAAATTTCTACAGCAACAAATCTTGGTAACTAAAAATAAGGAGGTGGGGGGACATTCAGAGAACAATCTGAATGACTTTATTTGGACATCATGGCAATTGAGTCATCTATTGATAATTTGAAATATTTTTCTTCACTGTGAACTTGACATCACATACTGTTATGTGGAATAACAGCAAGTTGTTCTGCTCTATTGATTACATTTCAGCTATTTCCTCTATGCAAACTGAATATTTTCAAATGCCAGATCAGAAAATGGAATGAAAATATTGGAGGAGCAAACTGGTAGCACGTTTTGCTCCAAAGTCTTGATAACTTTTGAAAACTTTTAAAAAGTATAAAACATTTTATAATATATTTAGCTACATTTTCAAAAAGTAGTTTTAAAAAGTTTGGTTTCTCTGATTAATAAAAATTAATTTTATCTTGGAATAAACTTGGAATTGGAAGAAAGTCACAAGAAACTAAACTGATTTTGTCACTTGCAAAATTTATAAAAATAGATCTAAAGAATTTTAAAATGGAAGGGGAGAAGAGAGGACTGAGGAAATATGTCTCTAAAAAAATTACCAAAAAAGACTTTAAAAGGTAGATTTCTGTCCTAAGTCAGAAAGCAGATCTTTTGAGAAAAATCCATGTACCTAGGTTCTCATTCCAGGGCTTTCATAAAATATAGCCCCCAATTTTGTCCCCTATTTCCCCTAATCTCCTTGAATTTTAACAGACAACTAAAAGAGAGGTATCACTGAGCAAACAACCAATGCAACCACTAATATCATCAGAACCTGTGCAGATGGATTTGTACCACTGAGTGCCTATGGTTCACAGAGGCTAAGAATGAAAGACAGGTAAAAATTCATGAAGTCAAAAAACTAAGCTCAGACTTCGTACAATTTCCTTCCAATATCAATTCTTCTTTGAAATTAATTAATATTGAATATAATATCCTAGGTTAGAGCTAAAAATACAATGACAATAAAATTTACTACCATATAAGCTTCTTAAAGGAAAAATCAAGTATGCCCGTATATGGCAAATCAGTCACAGTGCTTGTTCACTGAGACATAATCTGCCTAATTATTTGCATGACAAGGTCACATTTTTGCTATGCATCTTGAGAAAAATTTTTGAAATTTTTTCACTGAACATTTTAGAAAGATGAGGTCATACTGAAACGTATTCATTCCTAAGCAGTTACGAGAAACATTTTTAAAGTATGGCATCTATGTGTTTAAAATGACCCTTAGGTAGTAAATGTATTTACATTAGATAGACCTAAAGTACATGTAAATAGATTTATAAAGGGTCTTTTGTGAGCAAAAAGAAGTGTCTTCGTTAATATCAAGGCAATCATAAGGATTAGAGTTATTATAGAATTGGAAAAGCAACATTTGAAGACAAAGGCAATAATGTCTTGAATAATATTTTAAATAATTTTTAACAATTTTATAGCAATTGAAATAAAATTTTGCATAGATAGCTTATTGAAATAGAAAAAGGAAGATGGTTATTTCTCACATATTCAAAAACAATGAAAATATACAAATTGAATATTTGTGGGAAAAATTGAAAGTTTGAAATTAGATGAGAAATGCATTGAACTCAGTACAAATTATTTAACAAGAAAGAAAAAAGAGAGAATAAAAACAAAATAAGATATAGCATTGTTTGAAATTCACCTAAATAGTGCAAGTTACTACTAAATTTTCAAATGTGTATACCTTTAATATATGCATTTACAATGAATATTTTCACTAATAGTAAGTTTAGTCCGCAAATTTGGTGTTATTATTTCTTACAACTATACTATCTCAAAGCTTAACTCTAAGTGAAATAACAAAATTAAATCATTGTATTAAAATTTTTTAAATCACAGAGAATTAATGGCTCCAAAATAATGAAGGACCTAAATAAAGATTAAAGCAAATGAAAGCTTTGATATCTACTGAAAATACAATTTACAATAAATCTAGAATTTTGCTAAGTGATGCCATTGTTCTGTCCAGAATAAATTGCCTCCATGGCAGTGTTAAGTGGGATACAAAAGCTTAAAAAATTACTGGTGGATGCATTGTTCTATCTATGATTCTACTGCAAAGCAAGATTTCCCCCTACTTTGGTGCATGTTTCAGAAAAGACTGTCCCTATGTATAAAACAAAGGCCATGCATACTATTCTTAAATAGTATGTGCTATTATTTTAAATAAATTCCTTAGGGTTTATTTTATATATTTCTTATTTTAAATAATTTTCTTAAATGTGATAATGGCATTTTCACTACATAGGACAAAATCCTTATTCTTAAAAAGTGTGTGTGAACTATCTTATATTGTTTTATGGACATTATACATATTTTCTGCAATTAATTTCAAAATGTCTTGTATACATTTATACATGTATGTGCACACACAGAGCAAATATATTGAACTGTTAACAACTATTGAATCTAAGATGTGTACTATACTGATGTTCCTCAAACTATCCTATTGACTTTTTCGTGTTTGAAATTGTCACCATAAAAAAGTTTTAAAAGCAATAAATTGGCAAAGAGATATTGATTCACATTAAAAAGTCTTAGATCTAATATATATTTGTCTATGAGATATCAGAAAGGAACCATGTATTTGATTTCCATGTCAAAGAAGAAAATAAAAATGAGAAAGTGATGGGAATGCAAGGAGATCAAAAGGATGACATCAAATACATCCTTTAGCTGTTAATACAAAAAGAAACTCTATTCTTTTAATGGAATTTTTCTCCAAAACAGAACACAGAATAAAAATCTTACTAGGAAAATATAATTAATTTTTATATTTTAATAAAAATATTTTAATATGAGTACTGAAGTAATCTTTTATAGAGCTCAATTCTTATATGGACATAATCCTAATGTTAAAAACAACTAAAATTAAAATTGTCTCTTTGGGTTTTCAAAAAAGTTACATAGAAAGTTCACATTTCCATCCCTGTAGACATGTTTTTCTAAACAAGTTTCTGTATAATTACTCTAAGAATGATTTATTTTGAAACTGAATAGTCAAGTGGGAAGCAAAAGAATATGATGCTCAAGAGTATGAAACTTGTCCTAGAAGAACTGAGTTCTTTTCCTGACTCAGCCACTTCCTATGTGACAATAAGAAAGCTTCTATATTGTATAGAAGTATATTCTATATTGTATAGAAGTATAGAAGCATCCTCATTTGTAAATTATAATCACTTTCAACCCTCATGGGTTTGTTATGAGGTTAAAAAGTTAATATCTGCAAAGCACTTAAACCATGCCTTGTACACAGTAACACTAAAATATCTGTTTAATAAAATCAAAACTATAAATAAAACCCAAATTTCTAAAAATGCTAATTTCTGTGCAAGAAATAAAAGCTGATCCGGGGCACATTAAATATGATCCAAAAATATTCATTGCATTCGAGTATGTTTTCTTCAAAATGAACAAAAATTTACTCAAATAGCCATACCTGTGATATGTCCAAGTTTTCCAAAGGGGTTCTGTGTCAGGTCAATTGTCCTATCTATTTGAAAGATATTTAAGTCTTCATCATCTAAGGCAATATCTCCCCAAAATACAGCTAAAAAAGAAAAGTTGAATTAAAATGTAAGATATTTCAGGGGAAATAAATGTAAACAAAGCTAATTAGGAAAACATTGCAAAAGTAATATTAACTGAATGTATTTGACTTGTTACACTATAAATATGAGTCACATATTAGAAGGAGATGAGCCCATTTTATTTTACTTTGTGAAGAGCAGAAGAAAGAGCTTCCTTGATGAACTGATTTATGGGGAGTCCTAAAGAAACCTAAATTGACCATCATGAGCTAACCTAGGAACAGGTGAAACTCTGATAAGAATATCCACATCTTCTGTGGATACCTGTGGCCAACTGTAGTTGTTCACTAACAGGTAGAAAGAGTAGTAATGACTAAACCATGTGCTATGATAATTTCATAAAATAAGGTACAATCAAAACAAGAGAATATTGGGCTATTATAGAAACTCATCACATTTCATAAATTTATGATGCATTTTTCTAAAGATGGTATTGCCTTTGAGTCTCTGTAAAATGGATATATTACTACCAAAAATAATACCTAAGTCAATATTTATTTAGGCAACAACTAGGTAGCAGAGCTTGATTTTTACAGAAAAATATGACATGGTTCCTATTTTCAGAAGCTTCAAAATCATTATACAACCTAGAAAAAACTCTTGACTATAAAATGCTTCATGATAATGTATAAAGCAAAGCTCTAGACCATAGTAATATAATGAAGAGCTGTTTGTAACTAAAATCAAATTTGTCTTTCAAGGTCATAAATATACAAGAACAACAATGAGATGGCCTTCTTGTATCTGAGTTCAAACTAACCCAGTCGATCCCTTAGTACTGCCAGATGTCACAGCACAATAACTTTAGGGAACACAGCAAAACTGAGAGAAAATATAAATTGAACATGAAACTGTAAGAACATCGAAGATGGCAGATTAGAGGGAGGCGGCATTTCCAGTAGCTGTGTGACTCAGGAATCAAGCACCAGGAATACTGCTTCTCAGAGAGGTGAGTGAAAGGGGAAATTCACTAAAAATTCATTATCAGGTAGTCAGAGTCTTTTAGAGACTCAGCAATCCAGTTGCATTGAACACAGAACAAAAAAGAATACATTGGATCCAAGCTGGTTATAGAAGCCGCAGTGGCAGAAGCATTGGTTCACCCAGAAGGGAGAAATGAGAGGAAGAGAAACACAAAAGACAAATTTGGAATGGAGAAACCTGTAGATCACAAAAGCAGCCTCAGTGTGGCTGATGGAGAGACTGCACAGTGAACTGGTGTTTTAAAAGTGCTCTGTGTCTCAACTAACCAGCAGAGAGGTGAGACAGGGAGCTTCATCTTCAAGATGAAGAGGCCACATCTCTACTTGCTGCTGTGGGAGTTCAGGAGTGTCTGAGTGAAACAGGCACAGAGGAGCTTGTACCCAGAAAGATTCAAGCCAGTGATAACAGAGGGAATGCAACTTGCTTTCACTTTCACTCTGACAGCTCAGCTGACCAGCAAAGATACTTGGGAAACTGAACAGGTGAGCATGAATACACTCAGAGTCTACACCTGGGCAGGCAGCATTTTTAGGCAGTGGAGTGTGAGACCTTTGGAGGGTTGGTTCCCTGCCCTGTGAGTAAGTTCTTGGGAGAGTGATGAAATCTAGACTCCCAACAGAGATTTGCATCTTTCCATTGTTGATCTAATCTCTCCAAAGCAAATACCACCAACAAAGCCCCGAAGGATTGATTAGAGATAATCCTATATCCCATTTAGAATTCTGCAGAAGTCACACCCTGGGAGTGCCTGGATCTGGTCTGTCCAGACAAAACTCCAAATGACAATACTTCCCATTCCATACTACCTTTAGCAAAAAGGGAAACTGAGAACTATTTCAACCAGTTTCAGGAATCAAGCAACAGGTGTAAGGCCACTCCAGCTGGCAGCTTGATGAGCAACGCAAAAAGAGGAAGGGGTTAACAACAGCCAGACCTTGGTGTTCTCTCCCTCCCCAGCCCTCTCTGCTGGAAAA
>JAJEJO010000796.1:235010-259999 GCA_020662805.1 Glaucomys volans | reverse complement strand
CCTTCTTCTTCTTCTTCTTCTTCTTCTTCTTCTTCTCTCTCTCTCTCTCTCTCTCTCTCTCTCTCTCTCTCCTTGCTGCGCTGCTGATTGGTTTGTGGGTATATATGCTTTTATGGTTTGGACATGAGGTGTCCCCAAAAGCTCACATGTGAGACAATGCAGGAAGGTTCAGAGGAGAAATGATTGAGTTGTAAGAGTCTGAACCCAATCACTGAATTAATCCCTGATGGGATTAATTGAAGGGGGTAGTGTGTGGCTGGAAGAGATTGGAATTGAAGTGTGGCTTTGGGATATATACTTTGTATCTGGAAAGTGGAGACTCTCTCTCTGCCTCCTGATGATGTGAGTTGCTTCCCTCTGCCACGCTCTTCTGGCATGATGTTCAGCCTTACCTTGAGCCCTGAGGAATTGAGCCGACCTTCTATGGGCTAAGACCTCTGAAACTGTGAACCCTCAAATAAACCTTTCCTCCTCTCTAAGGTTTTTCCCTACTCTCTTGTTGCTGGTCAGATCATTTAGTTACAGCAGCAAAAAAAGCTGACTAAAACATATGCATATACATATTGCTGCTTTTTTTCTCATTTTTCGCACTTTTTATGATAGTTTTTTCTTATGTCTTGAGGGTTAGCATTTTTGTTTATTTTGGTTTTATTTGTTTTTACATACTTGTTTCTCTTTCTCTCCTTTTTTCTCCCACTTACAGTCAAATTTTCTTTCTCTTCCCTTTACTTTGCTTTTTTTGTGTGTTTTTTCCTGCTTCTTTAAAGTCATTATTTGTTGCATCTCTTTTGCATTCTCTTGCTGACATTTTTACTATCATAAACACTGTGAGTTTTCTGTCATGTTTTCTTTTCACTTAATGAACTGTGTTTTTACAATTCTTTAGAACTCTTTAGTTTGCATAACTCTTTCCCCACCATTAAGGTTACTGCAATTATTAGTACTGTGGATAGCATAGTTGACACCTACCGTTTACTTCAATGTCAGATCTAGTTCATGGCTATTTATTCTTTTAGCCGTTGGCAATTGCTGACCCCACCATTCCTCTTTTTGTGGTAATTAGTGTTTTAAATGTCATAGTAGGTATCAGTTATTTGTTTAAATGTTGCATATCATTTGCTCCAATTGTCCCCTTTTCTGTGAGGTGCTGGCAATCTACAGGAACACTACAAATTCATAGGGTAGAGACTCTGCTGATGAACTAAAGCCAAACAGGAAATAGCTCTCCTTGATCCACACAGGAATAAACCATGCTCAAACTTCAATGATATCTTAATACAATGTATAGAAGAGACAAAATCCACAAATCATGACCAGGTCCCAAACTTGAATGGATAGGGGGTCCTTCAGGCCTCACTGAGATATCCACTTCTACAGCAAAAACAGGAATAATTAACATAAAGGCTGTAAATACCACAGCTATGAGTGGTCTCAACATATAGCACAACAACACTTGGAAAGAGAAGACTGTGCCTTAAAAGAGCCACATGTAAGTGTGGAAGAGAAATCCGTACCAACAGATGTGGAAAACCCAACACAGGAATAAAAGAAATATGAAAAAATAAGGTAACACAAGATCTCATAAAGTTTATAATTCACCGGCAACTGACTCCAAAGATAATAAAGTGAATGAAACATCAGATAAAAATCACATAAAAAATAAATCAGGACTCATCCAAGATGGGAGAATAGGCTGCATCCAAGAAGAGGTCACATTCCAGGCTGCTCCATGGAGTGAAACCAAGAAAGCAGACAGACAGATTCTCTGCAAGGTGGGTGAACAACAACAACAACAAAAAGGTGATGGGGGCTTTACTGGAACTTAACACTGTACATTCAAAGCAGATCAGGGACACAAGAAGTTGGATATAATAAAATAAGGAAAAAATCCCCAGTGGCACAGCTGCTGCTGCAGCCAAGCTGGAAACACCAGTCAAAGTGGTCTCTCTGTGAGCATAGCAGAGGGAGAAGGGAATTAAAGAAACTCACATTCTGTGGGAGACCCAAGACGTGTCTGGGTACAGAGCATTCAGAGACCAAGGACATTCCCCAATAAACCTGAAAGATGTACTGCACAATATCCTTGTGCACGGAAAGAAGTCATCACTTCTCCAGGCAGCTTGTGGAGGATAAGAAGAAATCATTTTGCAGCCTCCATGCAGGGACCAGCAGGTGAAGAAGCTGATTCCTGGCAACCCAGAGTTGGATAGGAAAAACAGGCCCAGTAAACACACAGTGCATGACATAGAGAGTGCTTAAGTGACTAGGAGAAAATCAAATATGGAAAGAGGTTTCCGCAGGGGACAACTGGTCCTGGAAACCCACCAGGCTCTACCATTCCAGTTTCAATCCAGCTATTTGCAGGACCAGCTGGGAGAGAAGCATCTGGTCTGGAACTCAGAAGGGTGGGAGCAGGAGACCAGAAAATGAGGGGTCCATAGGTGATATAGGGGGACCAAGAATTGGCTCCTCCACCATAAGAGTGAAACCCAGGGGAGATACCTGGGGTAAAGTCTTCCAGCATGGACCAGCAAGCACTGGGCACTAGAGGTGCACTGACTTAAAATTACAAAGCCACTGGCTTTCAGCAAAGAGCCTGGAGGCTGCCTAAGCCTAAATCCTGCCTGCAGTCAGCCTATGAGATTATCTCTTTCACAGCAAGACAGAGAACATCATGCTCCAGACAACCCCACCTAAAACTGCTGAGAAGAGAAGCTGAGAATCATTTGAACTCCCATAGAAAGAATTCTGTAACTTTTCATCAAGATATCTTAAATTCTTTTTCTCTGTTCAATTGTGACATTTACGGTGCATGGGTATTTATACCGTATCATATTTTTTTCTCATTTTTGGCATTTTTGAAGCCAGTTATTTTTCATGGATTAGTTTTTGTTTTAGTTTTGTTATGTACTCTTTTACTTTTTTTTTTTTTACATTTTTACTTTATATATGTTTTTGACTTTTACCTGTTTGCCTTGATTCTCTTTTCTTCTGCTAAAAGCCAATCTCTATTGTTCTTTCACTCTTCCTTTAATCTTTTATTTCTATCTTCTTTCCTCCTCCTTCATAATCACCACATCCTATATCACTTCTGTTCTCTCCCTGTCCACCATTTGAAATTATAAACCCTTTTGCAAACTTTCTGTTTTTACTATAGGCAATAACTGTTCATAACATTTCTGTTTATTATGATAATTAACATTGTAGACATCATAGTAGAACTATTTGGTTTAATGCTGTATATTGCTTGCATTGGTTGTTGTTATTACTTATCTCCCCGTAAAAAGTGAGGTACTAGAAACCTTCAGGGATACTATAAATCCACAGGGTGAAAACTCTACTGCCTCAGATCCATACTATTACATGGGTAAACACACAAACAACATGAAAAAGCAAGGGAAAAAATTGCCACAAGCAAACCAAGATACTCCAATAACAGAATCCATTGACACCACAGTGGAATAAATGTCAGAGAAGGAGTTTAGAATGTAAATAATTAAAGTGATGTGTGAAGTAAAGGATGATAAGGAATGAAATCAAAGAGAAAATACAGGAAGTGAAAGATTACTTCAATAAAGGAGGCAGACATTTTGAAAAAAAAAAAAGCAGACATCCTTGAAATTAAGGAAATAATAAAGCAAATTAACAATTCAGTAGAAAGCATCACCAAAAGACTAGACAAGTTAGAAGACAGAACCTCAGAAAATGAAGACAAAATATATAATCTTGAAAATAGAGTTGACCACAGTGAGAAGATGTAAAGAAACCATAAACAGAATTTCCAAGAATTAGGGAATAACATGGAAAGACCAAATTTAAGGGCTGGGGCTGTAGCTCAGTGAGAGAGTGTTTGCCTAGCATATGTGAGGAACTGGGTTCAATTCTTAGCACTGAATTAAAAAATAAATAATTAAAATAAAGGCATGCTGTCCACCTGCAACTACAAAAAAAAAACTGTAAAGACAAAAATTAAGATTTATCAGTATAGCTTAAGGTACACAGAGATACAAACCAAAGGAATGCTCCATCTTTTCAATGAAATAATACTAGAAAATTTCCCAAACCTGAAGAATGAAATGGAAAATAAAATACAACAGGCTTACAGGACCCCACATGTACAAAATTACAACAGACCCACATCAAGTGAAAATGCCTGGCATACAGAATAGAATTATAAAGGGAGCAAGATAAAAATATCAGATTACATATAGGGAGAAACAAATCAGATCTCAACTGATTTCTCAGTCCAAACCCTCAAAGCTATAAGATCCTGGAATAACATATACCAAGCTCTGAAAGAAAATGGATGACAACCAAGAATCTTACATGCAGCAAAATTAAGCTTCATATTTGAAGATGAAATAAAAACCTTCCAGGGGATAAACACACACACATACACACACACACACACACACACACACACACACATTAAAATAATTTGCAGCTAGAAAGTCTGAACTACAGAATATTCTCAACAAAAGAGAGGAAAGGGAAAGGGGACAGAGGAAGGAGAGATAGTAGAATAAGACAAATATCATTACCCTATGTACATGTATGATTAAATGAAAAGTGTGACTATCCAGTGTGTATAACCATAGAAAAGAAAAGTTGTACCCCATTTGTACACAATGAATCAAAAAAATATTCCATGAAGATGAAATTTTTTAAAAAGTGAAAACCAGTGAAGGGAGGAACTACACTAAAGGAATAGTCAATCAAAGGAGAAACTAATTCAAATTAAAAACTGAAAATAAACCAAAATGACCAGGAATACAAATCATATATCAATAATAACCTTGAACATTAATGGCATAAACTCATTAATCAAGAGACAGACTGGTGGATTGGATTAAAAAACAAGACCCAACCATATGCTGTCTCCAAGATACTCACTCACAGGCAAACACATCCACATATGGAAGGTGAAAGGATGGGGAAAAATAACTCACATGAAGTGTGTATACAAGCAGGAGTTTCCATCCTCATACCAGAAAAGTGAATGTCAAGCTAAAGTTAAGGAGAAGGGACAAAGAAGGATGTTTCATACTGCTTAAGGGAATCATACATCAATAAGACATAACAATTATAAACATATATGACCCAAATAACGGACCATCTACATACATCAAACAAACCCATCTCAATTTCAAGAATCAAATATACCACAGCACAATAATACTGGGTGACTTTAACACCCCTCTCCACTACTAAATATACCCTCCAAATACTAAACAAAGAAACTACAGAACTAAATAATACAATCAACAGTTTAGACTTAACAGACATATATAGAATATTTCATCCATTAATAAGCAAATACACTTTCTTCTCAACAGCATATGGAACCTTCTCTAAAATAGACCATATCTTATGCCACAAAGCAACATCTTAGCAAATAGAAAAAAAAAGAGATTAATACCTTGCATGAAAATGGATTAAAATCAGAAATCAATGATAAGATCAAAGGTAGAAGGTACTGTAACAGCTGGAGACTAAATAATATGCTATTGAATGACAAATGAATAGCAGAGGAAATCGGGGATGAAATAGAAAAAAGTACTTAGAGGTAAATGAGAATAGTGACACAACACATCAAAATCTCTGGGACACTATGAAGGCAGTGCTAAGAGGAAAGTTTATTGCATTGTTTATTCATTAAAAGAATAGAAAGTTAGTGAAAATGACATAATATTGTATCCAAAGCCCTAGAAAAAGAACAAATCAACACCAAAAGCAGTAGAAGACAGGAAATAATTAAAATCAGAGTTGAAATCAACGAATTTAAAACAAAGGAAACAATTCAAAAAATTGGCAAAACAAAAAGTTGGTTCTTTGAAAAAATAAAATTGATAAAAAATAAAATTGATAAACCTTTAGTCTCACTAATAGAGAGGAAATATCAAAATGAACACTACTGAAATACAGAAGATAATAAAAAACTTTTGAAAATTTATACTCCAATATAATAGAAAACCTTGAAGACATTGACAAAATTTTTAGAGACCTATGACTTAGCCAAACTGAATCAGAAGAACATACACAATTTAAACAGATCACTCTCAAGCAATGAAATAGAAAACACCATAAAAAACATAACAAATAAGAAAAGTCCAGGACCAGAGAGATTCTCAGTCAAGTTCTACAAGACCTTCAAACAAGAATTAACATCAATGTTTCTCAAATTATACCATGAAATAGAAAAAGGAAGAAAGTCTTCCAAATTCAATTTATGAAGCTAGTATCACCATGATACCAAAGCAAACAGGCACATCAAAGAAAGACCAGTATCCCTGATTAACACAGATGCAAAAATTCTCAATAAAATTCTTCCAAACTGCATAAAAAACCTATTAAAAAGGTAGTGCAGCATGATCAAGTGGGGTTCATCCCAATGATGCAAGGTTGGTTCAACATATGGAAATCAATAAACACAATTCACATCAATAGACTTAAAGACAGTAATCACATGATTATCTCAATAGATGCAGAAAAAGCATTTCACAAAAACCAGCTCCAATTAATGTTCATAACATGAGAAAAACTAGGGATAGTAGGAGCATACCTCAACATTGTAAAAACTATCTATGCTAATCCCAAGGCCAACATCATTCTACATGGAGAAAAATTGAAAGCTTTCATCCTAAGAACAAGAACAAGGATACCCTCCCTCTTTCACTACTTTTATCCAACATCATTCTTGAAACTCTAGTCAGAGCAATTTGACAAAATAAAGAAATTAAAGGGATACAAATAGGAAAAGAAGAACTCAAACTATCCCTATTTGCCAATGATATGATTTTATACTTAAAAGATCCAAAAATACCACCAGAAAACTTCTAGAACTAATAAATGAATTCAGCAAAGTAGCAGTATATAAAATTAACACTCATGAATCAAATGGATTCCTATACATCCATGAGGAATCTACTGAAACAGAAATTAGGAAAACCACCCAATTCACAATAGCCTCAAAAAAAAAAAAAGGGGAATCAATCTAACATAAGAGATGAAAGACCTCTACAACAAAAAATAAGAACACTAAAGGAAGAAATTGAAGAAGATCTTAAAAATGGAAAAATGCCCCATGCTCAGGCAGAATCAGCATTGTCAAAATGACCATACTTCCAAAAGTGTTAAACAGATTTAATGCAATCCTATTAAAATCCCAATGACATTCTTCATAGAACTAGAAAAATAAATCATGAAATTCATTTGGAAAAATAAGAGAACCAGAATAGCCAAAGCAATCTTTAACAAGAAGAGTGAAGCAGGAGGCCTCACAATACCAGACTTTAAACTATACTACAGAGCTATAGTAACAAAAATGGCATGGTATTGGCACCAAAATAGACATGCACACCAATATGGTACAGAATAGAGGACACAGAGACAAACCCGCATAAATACAGATATCTCATACTAGACAAAGGTGTCAAAAACATAAATTGAAGCTTTTCCTAGCAACAAAAGGTGCTGGGAAAACTGAAAATCCATATGCAGAAAAATGAAATTAAATTCCTATCTCTCATTCTACATGAAACTCAACTCAAAGTGGATCAAACACTTAGGCACTAGAACAGAGGCCCTGTGCCTAATAGAAGAAAAAATAGGCCCAGATCTTCATCATGTTGGCCTAGGCTCTGACTTCCTTAACAAGACTCCTACAGCACAAGAAGTAAAATAAAAATTCAATATAGAAGATGGATTCAAACTAAAGCTTCTTCTCAGCAAAGGAAACCATAAATAACATGAAGAGAGAGCCTACAGAATGGGAGAAAATCTTTACTATGCACACTTCAGATAGAGCATTAATCTCCAGGATATACAAAGAACTCAAAAAACTTAACACCAAAAAAATAAATAAATAAAATAAAATAACCCAGTAAATAAATGGGCTAAGGAACTGAACAGACACTTCACAAAACAAGAAACATAATCAATCAGCAAATATATGAAAAAATGTTCAACATCTCTAGCAATAAGAGAAATGCAAATAAAAACTACACTGAGATTCCATCTCACTCCAATCAGAATGGCAATAATCAAGAATACAGGCAACAGTAAATGTTGGCAAGGATGTGGGGACAAAGTTTCACCCATACATTGTGGGTGGGATTGCAAATTGGTGCAACCACTATGGAAAACAGTATGGAGATTCCACAGAAAACTTGGAATGAAATCACCATTTGACCCAATCTTCCCACTCCTGGGTTTATAACCAAAGAACTTAAAATCCCAGATCCAAGATGGCCGACTAGAGGGAGGCTGCGTTCTTTGTTGCTCCATAATCCAAGATTCAAAAAGAGGAGAATCTGATTCTCTGGGAAGCAGTCTCTACTCCTCATCGATCCCCTGTTCTTTACCACATCTGACTACCTCGATCACCTGCAGTCTACCAGCCTAGCGTTACATTTGAGTGCAGATTGCTCACTGACCGCCGCCTATCATCCATCACTTGCCTGTCTGCCTGCCTCTGACCTGCCCATCGCCTGCCTCTCACCTACTCATCGCCCACCAACCGAGGTTCACCTGCCAATAGTCCACCAGTAGCCTGCGGAGCCTGCGGACTGTCAGTGGACCACCAGCTGCCTGCTGTTGCCTGGAAATTCACCATCATAGTACCTGCAGGTTTGGTTACACGTGGCTGCCGCCATTTTGGGGAAAAAAAAAAAAAGCCAGGAGCTGCAGGACCACCAGCCTGACTGACAGCACCCTGACTCCAGGACCCCTGGCTTGACTGACAGCACACCACCTCCAGGGGTCCAGCCTGACCGTCTGCACCCCACACAGTCTCGGTGCCCACGCCCTGTGCTGCAGCTCACAATTTGCCAACACGTTTAGAAACCAGTGCAGCCATTTTGGATTACCCATGAAAACTGTTATTAGGTGGGGCAAATCCCATCCTGAGATGCCCACTGGAGACTGGAAGCTCATTGCCAGATAACTCTCATGCCTCAGGCTACTAAAGACTGGGAGGTTTGAATAGGATATGGTGGTTATAGTGCATATTTTTTTTTCTCCTTTGTGATAGCTTTTAAACTTTTATTTCTATACTTTTCTTGCTCTCTACTTTCCTTTTGTTTACCTATTTCCTCAAGGGCTTTTTCTCACTCTTCCTATGATCTAGAATTTCTTCATACTCTTTTCTTATACTGTTAACAATTACAGCCTACACACCTCCCCATCCTCTTTGTCCTCCATTAGAAACTGGAGTCCTTACCACAAATCTGTGTGTTATACTGTAAATAATAATAGAACTCATCCTCTCTGTTTATTATGACAATATTATAACAAAAAGACTACTGTAACAATAGTCTTCATAGGGACTATTTGGTTTACAGCTGCATATTGTCTGTACTGGGTGTTGCTAATATTGATTCCCCCCCTTAAAGAAGAACTTTCAGAAAACTATAGGGTCACTAAGCCTATAGGACAGAAACTACAATACCCTAGTTCTGCATTGCTGAAGGGGAAGATACATGAACAACATGAAAAAACAAGGGAGGAAAGTGTTCCAAACAAACCAAGATTCTACACTAATAGAATCCAATGACAGCATGGTAGAAGAAATGCCAGAAAAGGAGTTCAGAATATACGTGATTAAAATGTTCAGAGAAGCAAATGATGAGTTAAGAGAGTAAGTGCAGTCAGTGATTGACCATTCAAATAGGCAGCTGAAAGAGCAACTACAGGAAACAAAAGATCACCTCAACAAAGAGATAGAGATTCTGAAAAAGAACCAAACAGAAATCCTTGAAGTGAAGGAAACAATAAACCAAATTAAACACTCAATGGAAAGCATCACCAAGAGACTAGATCACTTAGAAGACAGAACCTCAGACAATGAAGACAAAATACTGACTCTTGAAAATAAAGTTGCCCATACAGAGAAGATGGTAAGAGATCATGAATGGAACCTCCAAGAATTATGGGATATCATGAAAAGACCAAATTGAAGAATTATTGGGATTGAGGAAGGCACAGAGATACAAACCAAAGGAATGAACAACCTATTCAATGAAATAATATCAGAAAATTTCCCAAACCTGAAGAATGAAATGGAAACTCAACTGCAGGAGTCTTACAGAACACCAAATGCACAAAATTACAGCAGATCCACACCAAGACACATTATAATGAAAATGCCTAATAAACAAAATAAAGATAGGATTTTAAAGGCTGTGAGAGAAAAGAAACAGATTATATATAGGGGGAAACCAATACGGATATCAGCAGATTTCTCAGTCCAGACCCTAAAAGCTAGAAGGGCCTGGAACAATATATTTCAAGCTCTGAAAGAACATGGCTGCCAACCAAGAATCCTATATCCAGCAAAGCTAACCTTCAGATTTGAAGATGAAATAAAATCCTTCCATGACAAACAAAAGTTAAAGGAATTCACACATAGAAAGCCTGTGCTACAGAACATTCTCAGCAAGATATTTCATGAGGAAGAAACGAACAACAACAATGTAAGTCATCAAAGGGGGGAACTATCCTAAAAGAAAAGCCAATTAAAGGAGAAACCAAGTCACATTAAAAACCAAATCTAAGTCAAAATGACTGGGAATACAAATCATATCTCAATAATAACCCTGAATGTTAAATTAGTCAATCAAAAGACATAGACTGGCAGACTGGATCAAAAAGAAAGACCCAACAATATGTTGCCTTCAAGAGACTCATCTCATAGAAAAGGACATCCACAGGCTAAAGGTGAAAGGATGGGTAAAAACCTATCATGCACACGGACTTAGTAAAAAAGCAGGGATTTCCATCCTTATATCAGATAAAGTGGATTTCAAGCCGAAGTTAGTCAGAAGGGATAAAGAAGGACATTACGTACTGCTTAAGGGAACCATAAATCAAGAAGACATACAGTGGAGAAAAGATAGCCTCTTCAACAAATGGTGCTGGAAAAACTGGAAATCCATATGCAATAAAATGAAATTAAACCCCTATCTCTCACCCTGTACAAAACTCGACTCAAAAATGGATCAGGGATCTAGGAATTCGACCTGAGACTCTTCACCAAATAGAAGAAATAGTAGGCCCGAATCTTCTTCATATTGGCTTAGGACCAGACTTCCTCAACAAGACCACCAGAGCGCAAGAAATAGAAGGAAGAATCAATAAATGGGATGGGTGCAAACTAAAAAGCTTTCTCTCAGCAAAAGAAACAATCAAGAATGTGAAAAGAGAGCCTACAGAGTGGGAAAAAAACTTTTCCACACACACTTCAGACAGAGCACTGATCTCCAAAATTTATAAAGAACTTATAAAACTTTACACCAAAAATGCAAAGAGCCCAATCAATAAATGGGCTAAGGAACTGGGCAGACACTTCACAGAAGAGGATATACAGGCTATTAACAAATATATGAAAAAGTGCTCATCATCTCTAGTAATTAGAGAAATACAAATTAAAACTACCCTAAGATTTCATCTAACTCCAATTAGAATTGCTATTATCAGGAATACAAGCAATAACAAGTGTTGGTGTGGATGTGGGGAAAAAGGCACACTTGTACATTGCTGGTGGAGTTGCAAATTGGTGCAGCCACTTTGGAAAGCAGTATGGAGATTCCTCAAAAAACTTGGAATGGATCCACCATTTGACCCAACTATCCCACTCCTTGGTTTATACTTAAAGGTCTTAAAATCAGCAAAATATAGGGATGCAGCTGCATCTATGTTCATAGCTGCTCAATTCACAATAGCTAGATTGTGGAACCAACCTAGATGCCCTTCAATTGAAGAATGGATAAAGAAACTGTGGTATATATACACAATGGAATATTACTCAGCCATAAAAAAGAATAAAATTATGGCATTTGCTGGTAAATGGGTGGAGTTGGAGAATATCATGCTAAGTGAAATAAGCCAAGTCCAAAAAACCAAAGGCCGAATGTTTTCTCTGATCAGTGGATGCTGATACCTAACAGGAGTGTGTGTGGGGGGGGTGCCAGGTGTTATGGGGAGGATAGGAAAGAATGGAGGAAGTATGGATGGTATAGAGGAAAATGGGACGGGAGGGGATGGGGGCAGGAAAAATAGTAGACTGAGACAGACAGTACTACCCTATGTAAATGTAAGATTATATGAACTGTGTGAATAAAAAATAAATTTAAAAAAAAAAAGAACTTAAAATCCCCACACCACAGTGATACAGCCAATGTTTATAGTGGCTAAATTCATACTAGCAAAACTAGGGAACCAACCTAGAAGCCCTTCAACAGATGAATGGATAAAGAAATTGTGGTGTAAATACACAATGGAATATTATTCAGCCTTAAAGAAGAATGAGATTATGACATTTGCAGGTAAATGGATGGAATTGGAGAATATTATGCTAAGCAAAATAAGCCAGTCTCAAAGAGCCAAAAGCCAAATGTTTTCTCTGATATGCAGATGCTAATTCACAATAAGGAGGGAGAAATAGAGGTACTCTGGACTAGACAAAGAGGAGTGAAGGGAGGAAAGTGGGTATGCTGGTAGACATGATAATAGATGAATCGAACATTATGACTCTATGGGCATATATGATTACATGACCTGTGTAACTCTACATCACGTGCAACCAGAAGAATGAGAAGCTATTATACTCCATTTATGTATGATGGGTCAAAATGTCTCCAACTGTCATTATAACTAATTAGAACAAATTTTTTAAAAATTTAAAAAATGAAAAAAATCTTTACCTTTTGAATTTTGAAAAACTAGCTCTTTACCCTGGTGATCACTATTATAGTTTTGTTTTTCACTTTTAAATTTGTGTTTTCTTCTTTATTATCTTACTTCTACTTGGCTTGCATTTATTCTTATTTTTATTATTATTTTAATTTTCACTTCTTAAATATAATACATATTCTCAATATTTTTCTTTCCTACTGTAATACCTGATAGCTACATATTTGCCTCTAATTTATTGTTTTAGTGCATGCTCCAGCACACATATATTGTTTCCTTTATTATTCATTTCAACTCATTTCATAAATTCAACTATGAATTATTTGATTCATGGGCATTTTATAAGTGTGCATTTTTTAATTTATAAACTTACAGAGTTTTCTAGCTGTTTCATGATATTCCTTTTTGGCTATATTTATGTTCTAAGAATAAAATATCACAACCTCTGAAAAAATAAATCAAACAATTTGTAGCATTAAAATAAGTATTGATATAAAAATGATCAATGAATGAATTCCAAGAGAACACATAAAGGCAACTGAATAAATTAAGAAAATCAGGATATCAATAAGAAATTCAATAAGGAGCTAGAGATATTGAAAAAGAACCAAATGGAAATCTTACAAATGAAACACACAAATAAAATGGTCAGTTGAAAGTCTATATAGAGTAGACCCTGGTAAAAACAGAATCTTGGAGCTGAAAGACAAAGTAGTCCACCCTTTAATATTCGGATAGTATCAAAGAAAAGGAAAGAAGTAACCATAACCAGAATATACAAGTACTCTGGGACAACATAATGATAACAAATGTAAGAATCATTGGAATTGAATAGGGCTGTGTGATTCAGGCTAATGGCAAGAATAACCTCTTCAGGAAAATAACAACAAAACTTTCTAAACCTTAAGAATGAGATGGACATCCAGATACAGAAGGCATTCATAATCCCAAATATATAAGATCAAACAACAAGCTCACTACATTTTAAAATTAAGATGCCTATCATACAGAAGAAGGATAGAATTTTAAAAAGCTCATGTGTGAGGTAATGCAAGAAAGCTTAAAGGTGAAATGATTGGGTTATAAGGACCTTAACCTAATCAGTGCATTAATTACCTGATAGGGATTGGCTGAGTGGTAAAGGTGTAGGCTGGTAGGGTATTACTGCAGAAGGTGGGTCCTTGGAGTTGTGACGGAACATATCTTTGTTGAGCAGCACTATTTCTCTGCTTCCTGGTGCCATGTCCACAGCTGCTTTTCTCTGCCACACACTTCCACCATGCTGTCCTACCTCCCTTCAGCCCAAAGGAATGCAGTCAGCCATCTCTGGACCAAAGACCTCTGAAACTGTGAACCCCCAAATAAACTTTTCCTCCTCTATGTTGTTCTTGTCAAGTCTTTGTGTCACAACAGCAAAATAAAACTGACTAAAATAAGCCTCCAGAAAAAAAATGTCAGTTCACATTTAGAGGCAAATCCAATTCAAATTACTCCTGATTTCTTGGTACAAACTCTAAAATCCAGGAGGTCTTGAATTAAATGAAATCCAGGAAGTCTTGGCCCTAAAAGAAAATAACTGTCAACACAGATTGCTATACCCATCAAAGTTATTCTTCAGAATTGAAGAAGAAAAAAAAGTGTTTTAATATAAGCAGAAAGTAAAAGAATTCATGACTACTAAGCCAGTACTACAGAAAATACTTAAGGAAACACTCACGGAAGAAATTAAAAAAAAAAAAAAAAAAACTACTGAAAAAAAAGGAAAAAATCTTCTTGGAAAAGTAGCTAAGCAATGAAAAACAAGAAAAAAATGTACCTTAGAAATAATTCAATATGTCAGGAATTGATAAACATCTCTCTATAATAACATTGAAGATAAATAGTCTCAAGTTTTCAATTAAAAGACATAGGCTGGAAGAATGTATTAAAAAACAAGAACCGACTATATATGGTTTGCAAGACACTCACCTTACAAGCAAAGACAGCCACAAGCTGAAAGTGAAAGGATGAAATTTGACACAGCACGTGAATGAAGTCTGAAAAAAAGGAGTAGCTTATCTCATATCTGATAAAGAAGACTTCAAGTTTAAATTAAACAGAAAAGACAAAGGTCACTTAGTACTGTTAAAGAGGACAATCCAACAAGAAGATATTATAACAACACTAAATATTTATGGTATGCCTAATTACATAAAACAGATACTACTTAAAGGCTTAGATAGATGCTGGTTCAATGATATTGGGTCACCTCTCTCACCAATAAATAGTCTCCTAGAAATAAACTCAGAAAAATCTCTTTAGATGTAAAAAGTATTTTAAATCAAATGGAATTAACAAACATCTACATGATATTTCATTCAACAACAGCAGAATGCACTTCCTGCTGAACTACTCATGGAACCTTCTCCAAAGTACACCATATTTTATGTCACAAAGCAAGTGTTAACAATTTTTGTAAAAAGTTGATATAATTCCTTGTATTTTATTGGATCATAATGGAATTAATTTATAAATCGATACCTGAAAACCCTACAGAAACCATATAAACTCATGGAAATTGAATAACACACTTTCAAATGATGAATGGGTGATAGGAGAAATCAGGGGAGAAAAATATAAACGTTGTTCGAATCAAATGAGAATAGTGATACAACATACCAGAACCACTGCGACACTATGAAGATGATTCTAAGAGGAAAGTTGATATATATAAATGCCTACTTAAGAAAATCAGGAAGATCTCAAATGAACAACCTAATGATGCTTCTCAAGTCCCTTGAAAAACAGGAACAAACCAATTCCAAAACCAGTACAAAGAAGTAAATAGTAAAAATCAAAACCAAAATCAATGAAATTGAGGACAAGAAACAATACAGAGGATCAATGAAACACAAAGTTGATTCTTGGCAAAGATAAGCAATATTGATAAGCCCTTAGTCAAACTAACTAAAAGAAAAATAAAAGGAGAAGACCCAAATTAATAAAATTAGAGAAGAAAAGAAAAATTCACCATAGATATCACAGGAATTCAGAGGATTATTAGGGACTATTTAGAAAACTTGTACTTTAGTATATTGGAAAACCTAGAAGAAATGGATATATTTGTAGATACAATATATGACCTGCCAAAATTGAGTCAAGAGGAATGATAAAACCTGAACATACCAATAATAACTAGCAATGAGGTAGAAGCAACAATAAAAAGTCTTCCAATAAAGAAAAGTCCAGGACCAGATGGATTCTTAGCTAAATTCTATCAGATCTTTAAAGAGAAATAATGCCAATGCTCCTCAAATTATCCCTTGAAATAGAATGGAATCAAACACACCCAAATTTATTCTGTGAATCCAGCATCATCCTCATGCCCAAACCAAATAAGGACACATCAAGGAAAGAAAATCTACATGCCAATAGTCCTTATGAACAAAACTTCTTAATAAAATCATATCATATTCAATGACATAGTAAGAAGATTGTACTCCATGACCAAGTTGGTTTTATCCCAGGGATGCATGGATGATACAACATAAGCAAATCAATAAATGAAAATCACCACATAAGTACAATGAAAGACAAAAATCACATATTCATCACAATTCATCACAATGCAAAGAAGGCCTTTGACAAAATGCAGACTTTGTTCATGTTAAAAATAATGAAGAAACGATGGAAAGAACCTCTCTTTACATTGTGAAGGCTATATAGGATAAACACTAAGCCAACTTCATTATGAATGTGGAAAAACTGAAAATATTTCCTAAAATCTGGGACAAAAGAATGATGTTCACTCTCAACAGAAGGAAATAAATGAGATAAAAATAGGAAAGGAAGAAGTCAAATTATTACTGTTTGAAGACGATATGATCCTATACTGGAAACATCCAAAAAACTTCAGAAAACTGCTAGAGCTAATGAACACATTCAGCAAAGGAGCAGTTTGCAAAATTAACAGAAAATTCAATAGCTTTCATATATGCCAAAAATAAATCCCCTGATAAAGAAATCAGTAAAACAATTCCATTCATAATAACTTCAAAAATAAAATAAAATAAAATAAAATAAAATAAAATAAAATAAAATAAAATAAAATAAAATAAAATACCTTGGACTAAATCTATACAAGCAGGTGAAAGACTTCTAGAATGAAAATATTGAAGAAAGAAATTGGAGAAGACACAAAATGGCCAAGACCTCCCATATTCATATAGGAAGTATTAATATGCTAAAATAATAATACCACCAAAAGCAATGTACATATTCAATGCAATCCCCATTCTTCACTGAACTAGAAAAAACAGCCCTAAAATTCATTTGGAAAAACAATAGACCCAGAATAGTCAAAGTAATCTAAACCAAAAAAGCAATGCTAAGAGGCATCACAATACCTGACTTCAAATTATACTCTAGAGCTATAGTAACAAAAACTGCATGGTACCAGCAAAAATATAGACCCATAGACCAACCATACAGAATACAAGACAGAGACAAACCCACATATCTACTATCATCTGATCCTTGACAAAGTGCCAAAAACATATACTGGAGAAAACAGCCTTTTTAAGAAATGATGCTGGAAAAACTGGTTATCCATATGTAGAAGAATGAGACTAGATCCTCAACTCTCACCCCACACAAAAATAAACTTAAAAATGGATCAAAGAATTAGGAATTAGACCAGAAACTATGCAGCTTCTAGTACAAAATGTAGGATCAACAATCCAACATATAGGCACAGGAAATGATTTTCTCAATAGGACCCCTAAAGTTCAGGAAATAATGCCAAATGTTAATAGAATAAATGGGATAGCACTAAATTCAAAAGTTTCTGCACATCAAAGGAAACAATTGACAATGTGAAGAAAGAACCCACAGAATGGGAGAAAATCTTTGCTAGTTACTCTTCTGATAGAGAATTGATTTCCAGAATATACAAAGAACTCAGAAAACAACACCAAAAACCAAATAGTCCACTTAATAAATGGGCAAATGAACAGATACTTCTCAAAAGAAGAAATACAAATGGTCAACAAATACATGAAAAAATATTCAAAACCATTAGCAATTAGGGAAATGCAAATCAAAACTACACGAAGATTTCATCTCACTCCAGTCAGAATGGCAGTCATCAATAATACATATAATAAATGTTCGAGAGGATGTGGAGAAAAAGAACACTTTTCCACTGTGAATTAATACGACGTTCTGGAAATCAGTATGGAGGCTCCTCAAAAATCTGGGAATGGAACCACAGCAGGACCCAGCTATACCACTCCTTGGTATTTATCCTTGAAGACTCAAAGTCAGCAAATATAGGGATACACGCATACCTGTCTTTCTTGCAGCACACTTCATAATAGCCAAACTATGGAACCAGCCTAGATGTCTGTCAGTGGCTGAATAGATAAATAAACTGTGGTGGACATGCACAGTGGAGTTTAATTCGGTTCTAAAGAAGAAAGAAATTATGTAATTTGCAGGCAAATGGATGGAACTGGAGACCATTATGTTAAGCAAAATTAACTAAATTCAAAAAACTCAACATATGTTTTATATGTTGGACATATGAGGAAAAAAGGAAAAGAAAGGTGTGTGTGTGTGTGTGTGTGTGTGTGAGATGGGATCTCATGGAAATCAAAAGGAGGTCAATAGAATAGAGGAAAGGGACCAGAGGGAAGTAGGAGTGGAGGGAAAATGGAAATAGTGTTGAATAATATTGGCTAAATATATACTTCTATTGTGTGCATGTATGAATATGTAAGAATGAATCCTGCCATTATGTAGAGCTATAATGCACTAATAAAAATGTGTGAAAAAAAAGTTAACATGACACGGTAAAACTCTGACAAAGCCTAGAAATTCTGGGATAATTGTTTTGTTTTGTTTTTTAACACTGGTTCACAAATTTTCTCTTTAAACTTTAAATTTTTCCCTGTAAAACCAAAAGTGAAAGGAGGAAAACAAATTGAAATTTAGGAAGACAAGTTCATGTTTTTCAAAACGACTGACTGCATTCAATACCTAATATTTATGAATTTTTAGCACTGTAAAGAATGAATTAATAAAAGTAGCTAACTTGTGAAATTTAAACTTTAATCTTAAAAGCTATGAAACATTTTAGACTTTGATCAAAGGTTTATCATGTAAAATGATAAATTAATTGGATTAATTACCTGCTTTCATTCCCTTACATAAATATAACATGAGATAAGAAAGTCTAGATTTACGTGTGAATCTCGAAAGGAAGAAACCAGAATTTGGTTCACTAGTTGGAAAAGCTTTCTTAAAATCTGAATTCTCTCTTAAAAATAACCACTCTCTTCTGCCCTACCGCCAATAATCTGACCTACTGCCATGGAATGACAGACTATAATTGATATAAAGAGGTGTTTTATTATCTTTTTCTGTCATAGAAACAAAGTCATGAAGAGTCTGTAGAACGGTTTATTATACTAACGGGTTGTTCTCCTTGCCTAAAATTGAATCCAGAATCCAAAATTAAGTTCCACTTCATACACACGCAGCAGAAAAGACGAAGCTTCAATGTCCCTAAAGCCAGACATCCAAAGAAACAGATCACCTATCTAAATTAAATATTATGCCAATTATAATGTAAGGCTTGTTGATTTTCATTAAAACGTATTTACTTCTTGTTTCACTGCTTTAAGGTAAAACCTAGTTTGCTAGTTATTTAAAACTTCCATCCTTTGTATTATTATGGAAATAGTTGTGGGCACTGCCTGGCAGAGACTCGCAGCCTGTCTCTTCCATTCTTAATGCTGAAGTGCTGAAGCAACTAGAGACACTAAAACTATTCTTCTCTGACTTTCTTTGCGTAAGAATTACAGCAAATCTGGTTGAAATGAAAACTGATATAGAATCTGGAGAGGAGCCTCAGATTCTTTACATTTTTAACAAGCTCCAAATCACAACAAATAATTATCCTTGTCATCATCTTTATTAGCCCAGATTTTTTTTTTCTGCAGGAATAAACTTCCACTCCTCTCCGAGTCAGTGGGATGACATGAAAAACTAAAGCCCTCAACCAAGCATAGATTGACATACTTTACATAACAAATGTAGTACCAGTAACAGAAAACTCAAATATGTTTTAGATTTTTATTTTCTTGTAATGACTTTTCGCATGCAATAAGATTCATGCCCTGATGCATTTTATCAAACACAGATCAGCAATCCAAGGATAAGTCACTTCACAGAAGCAAAAACATGCCTTCTGGAGCAAGAAAAAGGCACAAGGCCAGATGATAAAGGAAGACAAAACAATGTTAGAGTACATAAATCCATTTTCTTTATCATTACTTTTTCTAAACTAATCACTTTGGAAGAGCTTGGCAGTTCTGAATACACCATAAATTGCTTCAGAAGAAAACCAAATGCCGTGATAAAGCCAATTCGTTTCTGTGCAGAATTGAAGCACTGCAGACTATAGACATCTTTAAACTTTGATATTATCAACAGAATAAAATACATATTTTAGAATTTTTCACCTATCACATTTTTTACAATATGTATTTTCTTTATGTTGCCCATATTTGAAGGTTTCCTTAATCCATCTCTAATTAAATCTAAGTGTTCTATTTCTATATGCTCCAATATTTTACTTATGCATTAGAACACCATACAGGAATATGGCTATTTATATTATATCGTATTTAGAATTCACATTATAATCTAATATAGAGTTTATCTTTAAATGCAAAGAGATATATGAAATATTCATTCCACTTTGGAATTTTTTCCTTTATATCTGGTATTTTCTATTTATTTTATATCAAAAAATTACAGAGAAAAATTTTGAAAGTATGAATTATCATTTATTTGGCCCTTTTTAATACAGTGATTTGAGGTTAGTGAGATCAGAACTAAAAGCAATATGGGAAACTGGTTATATGGTACAATACTAGGGAAATGTTCAAGTGCAATTAGAGTATTTACTATCTGGAATTCTTCTTGGATTCCTATGGTCAAAAGGGGGGGTTGGAACTAACCAGTAGGCCAAAATTAAATGTCAGGAAGAACAATTTTCAAACTACATGGAAAACCACAGGCTTTTATTTTTTTCTCTCTCCTAAAGGTCATTTGCCTTCAATGTACTACAAAAAATTTCAAGAGTCAAAGATCAAGAGAGAGAGAGTGCTTCTGTTGTAGTATACACTTTATAGAATAATGTAGGGTGGGAAAAAAGCAATCTAAGCTTGTGACTTCCTATACTTAGCTTTAAAAGATGTCTATTGCAACCACTTCCTGATTCCCCAGTGATTATTAGCCTTTCAATCCTGAAGTTGGGGTCCAGGGATCAGGTTTAAGGAGGTTTCAAGTTTACAGTGTTTGAAGAACTAAATGCCAAAAATATGTATAAGTTTGTAAATAATGGAGAGATTTACAGAAGATTGTCAAAAGGAATCACATAAAGACTATTGTTTTTTAAAATATTAAATTCTTTTAGTACACTGGAAGGAAAATTCTTGCAAACTTATCTTTTTAAGAAAATGAATATATTTACTTAAATTAACGCTAAACTATCTGATAGTTACTACTAGAGAGTACTATGTAAAAGTCAAGAAGACAGGATCTCCTCAGTCACTATTTACAGAAAGCTTCCTGCCCAGTTCACCTAACTAGACATCTCCTCTGCTGCATGTCCTGATGGTACTTTCATCAATAACAGGCCAACACACAACATTTCATAATTCTGATTGCTCAATCTTATTTTGAAAATACTAATCACAAGAAGTCTGTATTTCTCACCTTGATTTCTTTTTTTTTAATAAATTAAACTTATTTTAACCAATACATAAAAGCAAAAATGGTCCATATTAACCAAGTAGTGTGTGATATTTCAGTATATGTATACATTGTATAATATTTAATTGGAATAAAATCTGTCTTCTCATTTATTATCATTTTTTGATGGTGACTACTTTCAAAATCCTTTCTTCTAGCCTTTTGAAATGTACAGTGTACTATTGTTATCTGTAGTCACCCTACTATGCAATAGCACCTTAAATCCCTCAATGCCAGAGTACCTAAAAATAAATGGATCTTCAATATATATTTTGGGTTAAAAAATGTGGAATAGAAATATACCATGGATCAGGGTAAAAGTCGAGGATTGGTGTTTTAGTCAACTGTTTTGGTGCTGCAACTAAAAGAACTAACCAGCACCATTATAGAAGAGGAAAGGTTTATTTGGAGGCTCAGGTTTCAGAGGTCTTAGTCCATAGAAGGCTGGCTCCACTCCTCAAGGTTCAAGATGAGGCTCAACATCATGGCGGGGGAGGGTGGCCGAGGGAAGCAGCTCACATCATGGTGATCAGGAAGCAGAGAGAGAGAGACTCTACTCTCCAGATACAAGATATATACCCCATAGCCACACCCCAATTTCCACCTCCTCCAGCCACATCCTATCACTTCAATTAATTCCTATCAGGGGATTAATTCACTGATTGGGTTAAGATTCTTACAACCACAACCCAATCATTTCTCCTCTGAACCTTCCTGCATTGTCTCACATTAGAGCTTTTGGAGGACACCTCACATCCAAACCATAACACTTGGTGTTCTACATATTTGACAAATTTGCCTTAAAACCAAAATAATAAATATAACCATTCTAAAGAATGGTTATTCCAAAGCCCTTCTATTTAGAATGAATTATTGCTATTTATATTTTTAAAAAATCATTTAAAAGCAGTTCCCCTTCTTTTTCATTGTAATAGTATATATTATTAAGTGCAGTAATGAGAAATGTGGTCCCTTTTCTCTAAATACCATACTTAGAGGCTCAAGAAATATACAACTGAGCTAAAAGACCAGTTATCTTAAGATTTATGGGATTTGGAAAGATAGCTCAAAGACTCAACAATCACCCAGTGCACTTGCTCCTTATGTGTTTCCATATTCTGTTTGAACTTTCAGCTTTTATTGATATTGGATTTAGGGAAGAAGAATGATGTCATATGAAGGTCTGACAAGACTGCCTTGAGTCACAATGAAAGCATAATGGAAATGTTCTCAGTCAAAGGCAACAGTGAAGGCTCAAAAGTCAACTATTTTTGCATGATTGACAACCACTAAGCAAACTCCCTAGGAAAGTAAGATCTGGCAAAATTTCTAATGTATACATTTTAGAGATAATGTTACACCAGTTAAAAAAGAAAATAATTTCCTGTTGGCATTTTATATGCACAGAATAAGTTTTTCCTCCAAAATAATACACATGGAAATTAATATAAATTCCAAGTTTGAGAAACAATTATCTAAAATTTTAAAAGCTCTTCATATAGTACCTAAATAAATAAAAATATATTTTATACAGATTCTCAGAAATATTCTTAAGTACATTTTCGTGTAGTATGTAGGTTTCTTAAATTTATATTAATAAAAAGGAAACTATTCACAGTCCACTTATTTTAGTGGTTGTTCACAAAACATTCCATGGAATGTTTCACTTTAAGTATTTTGTAGCTTTTATTTTTAAAAAAATCTACATTTCTACTTTTACTATATACTACTACATAAATGCAAAAACATCATCTAATCTACAGTTTTTAAAAAGTGAGCTTGTAGTGAAATACTGACACTAAAAAAAAATTGTTTCCTTATCCTTCCCTCATAAACTGGATTTTGGAAGGTGTATCTAGGAACATGACTTACCTGGCCACTTCAAAATAATATATTTTTATCTATCAATCATAGGTATTTTGGAAGATTGTGGAGGTTCAATATAAAAGAGCTAGATGGTTTGGATCATTGATTATAGGGGGAAAAAAAGAAAAGAAAAACTATCCAAACACTCCAAATTCAAAAGTGGCTTCAAAGAACAAAAAACTGATGCTCTAGTTAAATGAGTTTCTTCAATTATTTATTAACTCAGGAAATAAAATACTATCTCAATATAAAATCAGATGTTCAGTCTGAAGTGAAAAACAAATATATACATATCTAGATGTGCTCTTGTGTTAAGCAAAGATGATTCTCCAGAATGTGGGGACATTTGACAGTGAAGTCACTTTTCACTCTATTTCTTTGTTTCAATATAAATTTAGATTGAGCCATCTATTCTGAACACAGAACACAAAGCAGCAAATTGTCTTTTTCCAAATTTTCTTCATCTGTTTTTACATCATTTTACATTGTACATTATAGATATGATTAAATGGTACATTTTTCAAATAAACATATCTTTTTTCATGTCAGAAAACAAAATTTTTTCCCATAACAAAAGATCCATTGAAACATCATATCAATCTGCATTTATAGCCCACAATGCCTGTGGATAGGATTTCTCAGGACATTTTTAAAATATCACCCATACCACAAATATTCATTTGGAACGCTTTGTCTCAAAAGAGAAAACATTGACCAAAAGTACTTTGATCAAGAAATGTAAAAATAAATATTGAAACTTCTCTGTGTGTAGGGTCTAATATTTTCTCTCACGTACTTTCAGAAAATAAATTATTGTGGTCCACAAGCTTTTAGAAACTGCCATTCTTACATGACTCAAATATTGAATGTATAACCAACCACTAGGAAGATTTGGTTTATTTAGATTTCCCACCTCATACATCTTGTAAGGACAGAGCAAACACTTGTTTTGTAAATTCCCTTGGGCCCATTATTGTTTACATTTGTGGCCAGAGCAGGAGTCAACTCTGATACTTCTTTTTTAATTAACTTTGTTTATTTTCTAAATATTGACACTAGCTCTTGATCTCTTCCTGGAAGTATGACTGTTTATGCAAATTGACTATTTGCTATATTCTAGCTTTGTTTTACCCTCTGGCTGGTCACCTTCTCACACAAACCGAGAATCTCTTCTCCCACTTTTCTCCATTTTCATTTAGCCTAGTTTTATTTTATGATAGGTTGAGAGAAATGGTAATATAACCTTTCTGGTTATTATTATCCAGTAAAAGAGTTCCTTTGGGCACAAGTCAAATGCTGCATTTTCTTTGGTTAATAGTTCACATTTGCAGAGTCACAAAGCTATGTGTACTCAGGGAAAGAAACTTTCTGAAATTTAAAAAATTCATGGACAACCTGAAAACCTGACTCTACACACTGATTTCTATTTGTTCTCTTTGTAGTCTTAGACCCCTTACACAATCGGAAGGATAACTGAAGAGCATTTTATCCAGACCAAAGAAGCAAGAAAAAATCAGTGAAATGTCCTCATATTTTTTCCAATGATTCAAAGCTTTACTTTAAATGTTCCATAAAGGGCTATTAGTTTATGCTACTAGTCAGTGTGTGGTATTTCATAAAGTAACCTCATC
>JAJEJO010000796.1:161942-235000 GCA_020662805.1 Glaucomys volans | reverse complement strand
TGATAAGATTTACTTTTTGAAAACCCCCATTCTCTTATTGCATATTATATCACTATGTCTACTTTCTACTTCATATAGCAGAGTGTGTTAGCACCGGTGATGGATCTTTTCTCAGAGTCACATGATTCGGAATGGAACACATCAAGTCAAACTTTCCATGTGAGGTCCTCCTGATTGCACATTTTAACCAACGCAGAATCTCAGATGAGAAATGAAGGACTAGGCAGTCACTACCTTTTCATAGCTGCAGAATAATGTTACCTGTATTGACAACAGTGATAATATACTCTCTGGAAAAGGAGAAATGATGTACAGAGGAAATGTTTATTAAAAGAAAACAGAACTCATCATAACTTGCATACGGGTAGAGATAAAACTACTTATATTCTCGATTTTTAAAGTTGTTAATCTGTTGTGCTATGTCAAGACTTGTTAGAGATATGACGAGATAAGAAAGTGGATATTCAGATCCAAAGATATTCATTCACATTTACTACATAAAATCTTCATAAATGCCAGCAATCATAGCCCTTAATGTACTATTTTAAAATTTAAATATTTAGAACTAGAAATATAGTTTTTTTACAGTAGATATAAATGGGAAATCTGGCTCATTCAACCCTCTAATCTCCCCCACAGTATTACTGATTACTTAATGTTAAATTCACACATTGACTCAAAGTTTTTCAGTTCTCTAAATCTTTGTATTTGAGATAGAACTGTAATTCTCCTCTTAAATTATTCATAGCAAAAACTTGCCAAAGGAATACTTGTGTAATTTTTTTAAAACAAAATCCCTCAGATTTGTATGCATTTTATTTTGCTGGTAAAAATATAATATCATAATATCCAAAACATTTCAAATAATTACTATATCTTGGATATTGAATACATAAACTATATAAATATCTGGTTAACTGAAAGATAATCTTTTTAATAAAACTAGATGCATAAAAAAACCTATGGTTAATAAAGGTGAATATCATTTGCTTCTATAATTGACTTCCAGATAATTATACTGGTTGCTCTTTTATTTGGAAAATATTAGACATACAGTATTTTTCTAATCAGGGCTAAAATTTTGTAAAAAGTTCCATTTGTATTAATTCCCTTTAACAATAAAATCAATCAGTCATTCTGCAGAGAAATTGGAGGGCTTATAAAACAATGTTTTTAAATTTTTCATAAATAAGGGAGCCACCCAAGAAGAACAATGACTTTAAAAATGCTTAAAATCTGTTTCTGTTATTTTCAAAAATTATGAGACATATTATTATCATTTATCAAACTTATATTTTGTGCCTGATAGTGTGCTAGGAATTGGAATTCAAAAATAAATAAAACAAAGTCCCTTTCCTTGGGGATTAGTGATTTAGTATATCAGGTAGGTTCTATTAAAAGTCATTCAAAGTCAATTTTAAATTTGCCATTTAGCCTTCTACTTACCATTCAGAAAATCACAGTGTGCTCAGGTACTTGAAGGCTACTTTGAATCAGGGCAAAGAATATTAAAAATAGATTTCACTGCAAGAATTAGTCACACTGCCTGAGCAACTACTCCTAGGGTGTCTGGTTATACCAGTTCTGTACCTTTGGTGCTAATTACACATAATCCTGAATGTCTCTGAATGGCAGTTCATCAGTACAATCTGCTGCACACTTGGATGACTTTTTCTCTGCAGCAGCCTTTGACTTGCTACTTCACAAGAGAGCTCTCATTAAACCCAAGAAGAACATATCATAGAATTGAAGGATATTTCCAGGAAGAAGCCTCAAACATAGTTATCTAACTTCAATAACTTTGCTAAAATTAAGATTTGGCTATATAAAATAGTTTCTGATTTTGGCTGAATTCAGATTTGGCTGAATCAGAAACTGTCTCTCATAAGTCCCCAAGAATCCATTGCACTGGGAAATGCAGACATCCCTGAGAAAGTTCATAAGACATTGTTGTCAAAATAATCAAAATGTCTGTTCATATTAAGAAATATAATTATGAAAGGGAATTGAACAATCAGGGTGTCTGCCCAACATACTCTTAGGATAGATAAATACATGTGAAGAAAAAAACCACACTCGTAAGAGTGTCTATTGAGTGTGGGATCAGAACAAGGAAATTTACTTACATGATTTCAGTGTTTCCTAGCATCTATACTTACATGATTGCAGTGTTTAATGGCATCAGTCTATTAGATATTTGAACAGAACTCCCTCCTACATGGATAGAATGTGGACCAGCACTATCAACATTGGCCTTTGGAACTATATTTTTCCTGACTTTCATGTCTGACATAAACCTCTGTCATTGGACATCCTTTTATTATCCATGTGAATATATTCAACCAACCAGACTGATCTACCCTCTCTATTTAGAAATCATGCAATATTTCAACTCCACAGAAAAGCATACTCATCCATTTTGCAAAATTTTAAAATTTTGGTCTCAGATCTTATTATTAGAATGAGAATATCATGATCTATATACCCCTTCTAGTTCCTAGGACCACATTTTCTCTCTAGAGTAATAAATATCATGAGTAAAAGTACCATGATAATAATCATTTTCACTCATGTTTCTGTTCTTCTACATCTCTTGTATGATTTCTTGCAGAAATGTATAGAGTTTCTTCTTTTCTCTGTGATTTTAAATTTTATATAAATATCAGCAAACTATGATTTTTGCAATTGGTTACTTTGACCAATATTGAATATATTATGTTTGTTTGTGATATACATTTAAACATAGACTTTTAAAATTCTAAGTTATTATTTTACATGAATACAACATTCTTGTATCTTTTTCTATTATAGAAATTTATATAGTGACAAAACTTTCCCTTTACAGTTTCTAGAAAATACTATGTGTAGTACAAGAATTTGTCCAGAATATATATCTAGGAGTTCAGTCAGTTGGGTCATAGATATGCATGTATAAACCTTTTGTTAGGCCAACCTAGTGGCAATAGCAGCAGCAACATAATAATCGAATATTCTCTAATTGCCAGCTGTGACCCAAATGTCTGACAAGAATTATTTAGAAGAGAACAAATTTATTTTGGGTCATACGTTCAGTGATTTAAGTTCCTGGTCAGTTGGCTTCTTTGCTATAGGTCTTAAGTGACATAGAACATCATGGTAGAAGGGGATAGCAGAGGAAATCTCTTCAGCTCATGGCCACAGGAAAGCAGAGAGGAGAGGGAGAGATGAACTAAGGGGACAGAGACAAAATATAGTCCCTGAGGGCATGTCCCCAGTGACCTACTTTCTCCAACTATGTGCCACCTGCCTAAATTTTCTATCCTCTCCCAGTAATCCATTCAGCTGTGTCAATGGATTGATCCAATGATGAAGTCAGAGCCCTTGTGATCCGATTGCTTCCCCAAAGCCACACTTTTGGAAATTGTTACATTGGTGACCAAATCTTTAACACGTGAGCTTTTCAGGGACATTCCAAATCCAAACCCTAACACTAAGGCTGATATGAAGCCACCAACATAAAACCAAGACACATACACTATATGCAGCATATAACTAGATGGTGAGGTATCTGCAAAAAGCCCCAAATGCAAATTGATGGGGAAAAAAAATTTTTATAACTTTGCTGACACCACACCAGCTATAAGAACCACTCAGTATCAACACACGAGCAAAGTAACAAACAAGGAAAGCCACTGGGTCCTGACAGGTGAGTGAATAAGAAAATGTCATTTGGAAGAGTAAGGGACCCAGTATACCTAAAACAATCCTTAGCAGGAACAGCGAAGCAGGTGGTGTCACAATACCAGAACTTCAATGGTACTACAGAGCAATAGTAACAAAAACAGCATGGTATTGCCACCAAAATAGACAGGTAGACCAATGGTACAGAATAGAGGACACAGAGACAAACCCAAATAAATACAGATATCTTATACTTGACAAAGGAGGCAAAAACATGTAATGGAGAAAAGACAGCCTCTTCAACAAATGGTGCTGGGAAAACTGGAAATCCATATGCAGCAAAATGAAACTAAACCCTTATCTCTCACCCTGTACAAAACTCAACTCAAAGTGGATCAAGGACCTAGAAATCAGACCAGAGACTCTGCACCTAATAGAAGAGAAAATAGGTCCAAATCTTCATCATGTTGGCCTAGGACCAGATTTCCTTAACATGACTCCCAAAGCACAAGAAATAAAAGCATGAATCAATGATTGGGATAGAGTCAAACTAAAAAGCTTCTTCTCAGCAAAGGAAACAATCAGCAATGTGAAGAGAGAGCCTTCAGAGAGGGAGAAAATCTTTGCCACACACACTTCAGACAGAGCACTAATCTCCAGAATCTACAAAGTACTCAAAAATCTTTACACCAAGAACACTAATAGCCCAATCAATAAATGGGCCAAAGAAATGAACAGGTACTTTACAGAGGAAGATCTTCAAGCAATCAACAGATTTATGAAAAAATATTCAACATCCCTAGTTATAAGAGAAATGCAAATCAAAACTATCTTAAGATTTCATCTTACCCCAATTAGAATGCCTTTTATTAAGAATACAGGCAACAACAGGTGTTGGCGAGGATGTGGGGAAAAGGGTACACTCATACATTGCTGGTGGGATTGCAAGTTGGTGCAGCTACTCTGGAGAGCAGTGTGGAGATTCCTTAGAAAACTTGGAATGGATCCACCATTTGACCCAGCTATCCCACTCCTTGACCTATACCCAAAGGACTCAAAATCAGATTACTACAGTGCTGCAGCCACATCAATGTTCATAGCTGCCCAATTCACAATAGCTAGATTGTGGAACCAACTTAGATGCCCTTCAATAGATGAATGGATAAAGAAACTGTGGTATATAGTGGTATATATACACAATGGAATATTACTCAGAAGAATAAAATTATGGCATTTGCAGGTAAATGGATGATGCTGGAGACTGTTATGCTAAGTGAGATTAGCCAATCCCAAAAATCCAAGGGCTGAATGGTCTCTCGGATAAGTGAATGATGATGCATAAGGTGGGATGGAAGGGTGGCAAGAATGGAGGAAGGATAGATAGCACAGAGAGAAAGGAGGGGTGGGGTCAGGGTGGGGGGGTAATAATAACAGAATGTGTGACAGACATCATTGTCCTGTGTACATGTATGAATGCATAGATGGTGTGACTCCACTTTTTTGTACAACCAGAGAAACAATAGCTATACTCCATTTGTGTTCAATGAATCAAAATTAAATTAAAAAAACCTAAAAAAAACACAACAAAATAAAACAAACAAAAAAGAACACAAGCAATAATAAGTGTTGGCGTGGATGTGGGGAAAAAGGCACACTTATACGTTGCTGGTGGAGTTGCAAATTGGTGTAGCCACTCTGGAAAGCACTATGGAGATTCCTCAAAAAACTTGGAATGGACCCATCATTTGACCCAGCTATCCCACTCCTCAGTTTATACCCAAAGGACTTAAAATCAGCATACTACAGTGATGCAGCCATATCAGTGTTCATAGCTGCTCAATTCACAATAGCTAGATTGTGGAACCAACCTGGGTGCCCTTCAATAGATGAATGGACAAAGAAACTGTGGTATATATACACAATGGAATATATTCAGCCATAAAGATGAATAAAATTATGGCATTTGCAGGCGAATGGATGCAGTTGAAGAATATCATGCTAAGTGAAATAAGCCAAGCCCAAAAAACCAAAGGCCAAATGTTTTCTCTGATAAGTGAATGATGACACATAATGGGGGTACCATGGGGGTAAGAGAAGAATAGAGGAACTTTGGATGGCGTAGAGGAAAATGGGGAGGAGGGGTGGTGGACGGAAAGAGAGTAGATTGAGACAGACAGTATTCCCCTATGTGTATGTATGATCACATGGATGGTGTGAATCTGCATTATGTACAACCATAGAAATGAAAAGTTGTACCCCATTTGTGTACAATGAATCAAAATGCAGTCTGTAAAAATAATTTAAAAAAATAAAGAAAAAATACAAAAAAAATAGCTAAGAGATGGTCCTTGGGAAGCATAGCAGGTAGATCTGAGAATAGCTATACTTTGGGGAGGATTCTGCAGAATTGCACTTGCAACCTAACATAAAGAAACAAATGAAACTATCATGTGTCTGGCAGTATAACAAAACCAAAAGAAATTATTCCAATTTATTTGAGAAAAGAAAGACAAAATAATATTTTGACTATTTATCTCCCTTGACATAAACCCTTAAAAAAGGGGTAATTTAAAAAAAAAACTGTTTCCCATAATCATATTGTTACTGGTGATTAATGATTCTGAAATTGCTATTCTGAGATGTGTATATATTATAAGGTAAAAAATAAAAAAAAAGTCTATGTTATTTGAGAACCCTGATTTTCATTGTGAGAAAGAGGAGGTGAAGTAAATTAGAATGGGCATTATCAGAATAAAGTTTTGAGGCATTTCATAGCTAAAAATTATATATGTGTGTATTTCTTTATTCTAACTAATTTTAAAAAATGCCTAGAAGCAATGAATGGCCAATAAAATCAATGGTAGTAAACACTACTAGTACCCAGAAAACTCCCCAGTAAAGAAGTCAGAGTTCTCCCCACCCACACATTTCCCAGCATTGGCTATATTTGAAAGGGTTATACTTGAGAAGGTATCACATCTGCACAATCACACTGCATCCGAAAACCCCAGTATGAGGTATTAAAATAAACACCCTTCCCCCAAATACACACATATCTTCTCAGTCCATCAGGGGACTGTAAACGGAGCTTCAGGAGTGAGAGCCATAGCTCAGACACTGGAAGTAAGCCTTGGCTCAAAAGAAGAAAAAAAAAATGGTAGGAGGGAATAAAATCAGAGATTTCTAATTTTCTCTTCCTTTCCAGAGAGAAAGATGACAAACATGAAACTGGAAATAAGTAGACACATAACTACCACTCAGCCCATTCCAGGGGCCCTACTCCCGCTGAATAGATGTGAGTGATGAATAGATGTGCAATACTCTACTGCCCTGCTATAAATGCAGCCCTGAGAGGGGTTCCCATAGATAGCTACTAATAGAAGATGAAATTCTACTTCCATGCTCTACCAATTGCCCTACGGAGGGTGTCGGAACATTACAGTGGAGTCTGGCAGTGGCGCTGGCTTAAAGAGGCAAGGCTGCATTTTGTTTTTGGCCCTTGCCCTGACATGAATGACAGGTGGTGAGTTAGCTGTCTAAGCTTGACCCCATTTCATCTAAATCAGCCAGGAAGCTCAGTAGTAGAGAATATGGCCTGGACAGGGAGGGACATAGGATCCAGAGGATCTAGCCAGTCAAGAGGCTCTACCTCAGGTAGATTTTAGTGAGACTGGACCAACATATCATGGCTAAAATGTGAGTTAAAAAGCTGCAGGTAGTCAGGTAGTACTTCTGGCGGCTCACACTGCATTGTCACACTGGAAAAGGTAAGCTGTGGAGAAGCTTGGTAAACAGGGAGGCTAGCCAGTGTGGACAATGCATACCAGTGTGTAAAGAAGTATATGCATGTGTGTACACACACATACACACACACACAGGCTTGTACCACTAGAGCCTAGAGAAGCCACAGTTAGAAACTCCCCTGATACCTAGTACAGGGGCAAGAGCTGATGCTGAAAGAGAAAAATTGTATGTCTATAATATGTAATACATACACAACCTTAGATTCTTATGTTCTAAGTTTCCTTTCTATATATGGCTTGAGCATGGAGGTCGAAGCAGGAACCCTATCTAATCCTCTCCCACTGGAAGGCTATCTAGGCTCTCAAAGGCAAGCCTCCCTCTCAATTCCCCCATTAGAGTCCCAGTAGCCATTCCTACCCAGCCTGAAGCCTGACTGCAAACCTGGCAGGAGGCAGATTGATCTAAGAGTTGGACTCACTCTGTCCCTGCAGCCCAGATGCAGCAAGCCCTGCAGCCCAGATGCAGCAGAGGTCCAAGAGCATCTCCTCTCTCTCAAGCTGAGGCACTGAGGTTTTAGGAGATGGGGCTGAGAGTCAGACCCAGAAGAAGGGAATGAGAGACAGAAACATGTGTGTGCATACACACACACACATACACACACACACACACACCCTAATGTTGACGGATTAACGGACCCTGACATAATGCAACCAGAAGCTGAGACTCCATACACAGAACTTTGGGAGTCAGAGAGGGCAGGTGCTGGGGCACAAGAAGCAAGGGTGAGAAGTCCCTCCAAATGGGATTGGAGTACTAACCACCCTGCCTTGCCCCCAACACCTGCCTCCAGGGCCATGGCAAGACACCAATCCATTAAGTGCAGCATGCAGTACTAGTGCTTGGAGTCTCCTGTCCTCATCAAGGAAGCAGTGGGTGTGGACAGGGCAGCAGTCCTCTGGCAGGAGGCTTGGACCACTGGCCGGCTAATTATATCAGCTCTTGATCATTGTGTTCAATTAAGGTCCCCCTCTTGTGGGTTCCCCAAGACCTCTCCAAGCGGCTTTTCAATGTTTCTCATTATGGCCACTTTCTGATGAGCTTTGAGAGAGTATCAATCTCTTAGGGGTGGGTGACCCCTTATAGCCAGAAGTGCACAGTGATGGTAATCCCCCCATTTAGTAATGACTCTATGTGAAGCCACCAGTACATTGGAATGTAAAGAACATCACCAGGGCCAACCACTGTCTCATGACCAACCATGTTCTGGAAATTGGGGAACCTCTCTTAGTCAGGATTGTCAAAGTCCACTTGGCTCTATCTGTCACATGGGAGATGAACAGGATTTGGATAGAGGCACTCAAACTAATCCAGAGGGCATAAGATGCATTGCTTATGGCCTTTTATCTGGGCAAAGAAGTTCTATTGCTCATCATAGTAAGCTGGTCACATCTCTTAAGAGGACAAAGAGCAGCAGGTAGCTGTCCCCAGCCCCGTTTTCCCTGTTGCTTATTAATCCAGTTCCAGTTAAAACCCAAGAAGTCCATGCCACTCTTCCTGCCCAGTGTCATTGAGTATTTGCTGCAGATCAACCTCTTGTCCCCTCCTTGCTGCTGTATATCCTGCAGTTTCTCAACAAATTCATGAAATTTCATTTCCTCCCTGTTGGACTTGGGTTTAAAGTTCTGGAAATGAGCCATCTTCTTCTCATCGTAGTACAAGGATTTGTGGGTGCTGGCAGTGTACATGGAGAAGTCCCCGTTGCCAATATTCTCTAGTAGGTATTCAAGGATACCATTTCAGAACAGGATACACAAGATTTGGGGCGGTCAGCACTACAGATTCCTCCTTTTGGATGAGCTTCTCTGCCTCGGGGCTCTCTGACTCAGACTCAGGATGGGGCGGGTAGGGAGGTGTAGGTGCACCGTTGTGATTCACCCCAGGCGGGGCTCAGGGCTTCAGCCTCTTCCTGGGGCTCTCCAGAGCCCCAAGCTGCAGCCTCATCTGCGCTGCAGCCATCTCTGCCACTAGGGATGACCTGAGAAGTCAGACTTCTTTAAAGAAAAAAAAAAATTGATTCCAGACCTGTGGCAGAAAATGAGTAAGAGGAGCCTGGGGTATATTATACTACCAGAGAGCAATGAAACTACCAAAGATCAAAGTATTCTGTTGGAGAATTCAGGAGAAATTGAAGAAGCTCCCACTGGCCAAAATTAGAACAGTTTGCATATGAACAAAGATAATAATTGATTGGATTGAAAAACATTATTAAATGTTTAAATCCATCATTCATCATAATAATAAAAATGCACCTTTGGACAATGCTAGGAAATTAACTCATTTCTTTTGCAAATATACATATAAAGAGAAATAGATTTTAAACATTTCTGATTAAACATTGCCTAGTAACTTGTGGGATGGAGTATTTATATATAGGTTTTTAGAATTCTTCCTCTTTGGGGAATTGTCTGTTTCCATTCTTTGGAATGTTTTTCTTTGGCTAGTTTATCTTATGCTGGACTGTAGGTACTTCTTATATACTCTGGATATTAATTTTCTCTCATTGTGGTAGCTTTCCCCAGTGTAGACTTTATAGTAGAATTTATTACTATATCTAATTTAAATAAATGTATTTTATATTCTCACAATAAATTTGTAATCATTTGCTCTCTCATAGTTTGTGTTTCGAGTCATATTTAAGCAACACATCTTTTTTTCTGAGATAATTTCCCGTATCTCCTAAAAAATTCTAAAATCTATCTTTCACATGGATGTCTTTACTCCACATTGAGCTATTTTATTTTTTGTGTAAGTAAAAAATAAACTTCTCTTCTGCATGGATAACTAACTCTCCCCCGCCTTGCAAAAGAATGTCTAGCCTTTTTCCAAATATTTGCAATACCATCTCTGTCACATACATATCATGACATGTTTGTATCACTGTGACAAAATACTAAGATAAGCGGAAGGAGGAAAGATTTGTTTTGGCTCATGGTTTCAGAAGCTGCAGTCCAGGTTGCTTGGCCCTGCTGTGTTGGGGCCTAGGGTTGCACCGTATATCATGGTGAACACTCATGGCAGAGGAGGCCTGCTCACCTCATGGCTGCCAGGAAGTAAACAGAGGGAGTAGGGGAGGGGTCCCAACAATCCCCTTCAGGCACAAGGCCCCAGTGGCCTAACTTCCTCCCATTCAGCCCCAATTCCTAAAAGTGACACCACCTCCCAGTAGAGCCACAGGCTGGCAAACAATTCTTTAGCACATAAGCCTTTGAGGGACATTTTGGATCCAAATGACAGCACACATCTTACATCTAAGCCTTCTATTCTGTTTCATTGGCACATTAGCCTTTAATACCATGCTATAAGGCAACAATCACTTTATTAGGAATCTTTTTATCTAATAGGATTAGTCCCTTATCCCCCTACCCATGTGTTTAGAATTTTCACAATCACTCTTAGCAATATAATTTTTCCTTTTGAATTTGAGAAGTAGATAATCAAGCTACAAGAAAAATCCTGTTGGGGTCTTGATTAGGACTACATTGGCTCTGTAAATTAATACAGAAATAATTGTTAGTTTGAAGACATTGAGTTTTCATACTTTTGATCATATTCAACTTATTTTGGTTTTACTTACAGTTTTTCATAAAGGCTTAATTCTCCTCCCTGAAGATTCTATGTATAGAGAAACTTTCAGATTTTGTTGCTGTATCAAATGCTAACATTTAAGTTGTATTTTGTGTTACTTGTATATAAAGTGCTGTGTTTGAATCTTGTATTCATCAGATAGGAATATTTCCATTGACTCCAATAATCTCTTACATTTCACATGAAGACAGTTTTGTCATCCAAAAGTAGTGTCGTGTTCACCAATTCTAGTTCCAGTATGTGTACAAGTATGTGTGTTTGTGTGTGTGCAAACTAATTTTTGTTGAACACAATTCTTAAAACCTTAATATTGAATATAATAGTAGGAATATTTGTCTTACGAGTTTTTGAGAGAAAGTTTCCAATATTTTATCACCGATTATACTTCTAGTTAAAAGTACTAGCAGATAATTTATCAGGTCAAACAAGACCCTTATGCTCCTATTTTGGATTTGGGGCATTTATATTTATAAAAGAAATTGATTCATAATATGTTTTCTTTTCATTTCATTGTCCAGTCTGGAATCAAAGTTATACTAACCTCATTAAATGATCTGGGAGATGTAATTTCTGGTCATTCAGATGATTCTTATAAAAATGGAATTTTTTTTCCTTAAACAGTAAGCAGAAAATGCTTGTAAATGTGTTGAGGCATGATATTATATGTAAGGGAAGATTTTTTATCCCCTCATTCACCAACCTAGATATTTTCTGTTTCCAGTGCTCTTATAAAGATGGTAAGGGAGGAGAAGGGTACTACTATTAGTCTTTTCCATGGTGTTTTAAGAGGATGCTTTGATGGGCTGCCCAGATTTAACCTCAAGAAGGAAAAACTCATTCCCAGATACTGGAAAGTTGTTGACTAAAAAATTTCAACTGTCAGCCCTCTTGGCTTCTTCCATAGCCAAAGCCACTTCCTGTAGGTAGCTGGCATCCAGTGACTGATCAAGGAATGTATGTAAGAGTATATCTCCCTCCACCCAACCTGGGACATCTCTAATGGATCATTCTAGCATCAGAGACCATCACTGAGGCTATTTTATAGCCTGATATCTTTATCCAATCTTGCTTCCATCCCTTTCTTTCCCTTTATATTTATAAGTAGTGACCCCAAGAACTCTTCCCTCCATTATTGCAACCCAACCTGTGATAGGGGCACACATAATTGGGCCTTATAAGGTTTTGGCAATGGAGATTTTGAACTGGGAATGAGAACCTCATCATGGGTTATAGGCAGCGCACAAATAGCATCCATCATACAATAACAGTGTAATAATTAAATTTTCATCCTGTAATAATGAAAGACTGGAAAAAGCAATGCTTTGGGGGGTATTATTTATCAGGTATGTGTGCAATAGAGGGGAAACAGTAACTCTAAGGGCAGTAATTGAGCTGCTAATGTCAAACTATACTGATCCTTGCTAAATGTTAACAGAAGAATAGCAATTAATCATTAATTACAAACTATGGATGAACTCCAGAGAGCCTTCTCAGTAGCATATAAAAATGTTTCCATCTCCTACAGCCTATGACAGAGAAAACTAAGGATGAAATCCAGGACTTATTTCTAAGAGTTCTAGAACTCCAAGGAAGAATTAGCCTTTGAAATTCATCCAGTCAGGAATGGCAATGTCCAGTCCTAGCTGGGATGTGATGGCCCCTTAACACATGGGATGAATGAGGGCCAAGGCACCTGAAAGTCTTGAATCTCCAAACTTCTTTAAATTTCTTTAGTCTGAAGAAAAAAACTATACCAACCTGTCAAGGACTAATACTCTTCTCTAAAGATAGTACAGTGGTGTCTCTCTCAAAAGACAAGATCTGTCCTTCCTTCTGGCCACAAAACCAATAGGGTTAAATCACAACATAAGTTGTCCAAGTTGGCCTTAAAACAGAAAGTAAGGGACCGTGTTCAAAAAGATCTACCTAGTCTTGCCAGGAACCTAGAGAACACTCAGGAACTCCATACTATGGGCAAAACATGAAGTTGTATAAGAATTTATTCATTTGGTAGCACTGTTTCAGGATAAGAATATGACACCCTTACCAGAAAATTGTAAGATGATGCAAACATTTACTGGAAGAACCAGTAAAGCACTAACCTACATTAAGTAAAACAGAAATACTAGAATTGCCATGTCAGAAGGATTAAAGACAGAGAAGTATGCTTCAATGGAAATACTTCATTCAGTAAGAAAAGACATTTGAGAACCATGCTGTGTTGTAAAGTTCTGAAGATAAACCAGTTACCAACAAGGAATGTACTAATGAAAGAAGAACTGATATCACTGAGAAGTTCAAAGTTGATGCTCCTTTGAAGGTAAAGACTGGTAGAATAATATGATGTTGCAGAATAATGGAAATTTCAGGATCCAGAAAAAATAAAGGCTGTAGAGTGATATTTAATTATGATAAGCCAGGTGAAGACAATCATCATAAGGCATGGCAAGGTAGTCACACAAAGGAACCCTCGCTCTCACACTGTGATGATATGGTTAATAGAAAATGATATCTAAGGAGCATAAGAGATGGATATTCAACCAAGGTTATGTTGCAAAGCATGCAATCAAAAACTATCAAGACTGGATGATCAGAAAATTGAGGATGGTTACTCTCCAACCCCCCCAAAAATACCTCATTGAGCTTCAGGTTATGAGCCAGCTTTCAGACCTGGATCTCATATGCCTAAGGAAAGACCAAGTTTCTAGGAAGAACAACCTGTTAATGTCATGGGAAGAATATTCAATAATCATTCTTCAGTCCTTCCACAAAGGGCCTAGAATCACAAGCTTGTTTAACCATAAACACACATTTTAAGGACTGTTGGAATAAAAATCAATGACAATAATACTTGGAGACCCAAAGAGCCAATTTGGGCCTCCTGTTAGAGTGGACCAAATGGGAAAAAATAGAGTCTCAGTTCAGATTTAACTCATAGTATGTCTGGTTTGTAACCCACCTACTGGTAATTTTTTAGGTCACGAATTATATAAGTGGGATTAATTTAGGTAGATGGAACCACTTCCAGATTGGTTCTTTATTTCACCCAATCTATTAAAGGAACAAAGCCTCTTAAATTTTCATCCATGTCTCCCACACAATGCAAGATATCAAATCAAAACCAGTTAGATAGTTCTACTTTTTGTATAGGATGTTAAAATCTAAGAGAATGTTGCTCCCATCCTAACCACAATTTAAAAACACAGATAATTGACAAAAGTTACAGTTTTTCTTGAACTCAGATGTCACTTTGGCAACTCGAGGTGAACTGCATTCCATGTAGCAATCCCCTCCAAACAGAGGTAGGGCAAACAAACTATCTCACTTCTGTTAGAGCATGAGGGGAATATGCAGTCCTTTAAAAGTGGGTCAGAAGAAAATATTTACAATTTTAGCAAAGATCTAATGGCTGAGCATGGGTCAGCATTACAATAAAAAACCACGAGGGAGGCACTCACTGGAAACTCTCAGCTTCTCCTCTCCCATTGCTTTGGATTCTGGGCATTCAGAGGTCTTGGTTTCCAAAAAAGACCTCTTCTACTAGAAGGTATGGCAAGAATGCCACTGAACTTTAAGATCTAGGTACTACATGGGTACTTTGGGCTCTCTGTGCCAAGGAACTAGAATGAGTCAATCAATATAGTTCTCTAATCCTGACAGGAGAACCTGACCTGATCATCAGAGGATGATCCAATGTTTGGTTTCAGGTAATTCCCTTTGGGCACCTCATGGTAATTGACCAATTTTGATTGCAAATGCAGCCTGAAAAGGGCATGATAAATAGTTGCTTAGACCCCTCAGAGATGTGTGTGTGAGTGACACCACTAGCCAAGGCACCTAGACTAGCCAAGGAAAATCCAATACTGCCAATCCAAAGAGTAAGACCTTGGGGGAACAAAACCTTCATGAATTCCTTTTGAGCATGATAGACATGAGATCACCATTGAACCAATTCCACATTATTCATACTATGTTCTCTTCAAAAGAGAGTAATTATAATCACTTAAATAATGTGTTGATTACATTATTAGGAGTATACTCTATGACAGGAAATTTGAATAGCTAAACCAGCAAAGGTAAACATTCTTGGATTGCAGTCACACATGACCATTATAAGGTCTACTTTAAACTATAGCATTCTGGTGCCTCCTATGAAACAAAAAGATTCAAACTCAACCTCCTCCTACAGCTTGCACTTGCCAGGAAAGAATAAGTATTGAGTACGGAAAGTAATATTCTCTAAAATAGTTTAAATATACTTTAAATATCTCAAAGAATTTCCTGCTCAAGAATATTATATTTGGTCATATTTCAGTTAAATACTACAGAAGATTCCCATTGGATCATTTTGAAAACCCACTGAGAATATAGATGTCTGTATTCCTTCCTGAGTGTAGTGAGAAATCAAAGGTAGGTACCTAAAGGAGACAGCAGTGTTTAAAGCAGAATTTTAAATGCTGCTTCTAAAATGGGACATATTTAAGCACAAAATAAAGAATAAATATTATCATATGATAACTATCAAATTAGTAGGCAAAAGCAACGAATAAAATATTCTAAAATTTTTAATTCAAAATGGTCTGAGAACACTCATGAAAAGCTCAATGTTTACTTCTTATAAAGTCATGAGATATCCAGAATCCTTCTAGATTGCACGTTTAATGCCAGTAAATTCCCTTATGGTTGCATAGGATGAAAATCTGTGTAGAGACTGCAGATTCCTATAAAATTATGTACAACTTCACACAAAGTAAGACTCTAGCTGGAAATAACAACTTCTTATAAACAACATAATAAGAACGTGTCCCGGTGATAACATAATACACAAACAAGTTTCTTCAAAGGATCAGCTAATGTTTTCAACATTTCAACATGGGCTTTTTAGTCTATTCAAGTATAGTGGTAAATAATTTTGGAGTTGTGTTCTTGTTTATCTTCATGACATCAAAAATGCCCTCAAGGGGAGACAAAAGCAGACCTTGAGTAAATTTGGTGAGATCATCCCTTAGAATAATAACAGTAATAACAAACAGACACACATACACACACACACACACACACACACACACACACAACTAGTTTATGCATATTTTTCTCAGAACTCGACTTAGAGCTAGGATTGTTGCCTCTGGACTCTGAATATATGCAACATGTATGAAACACTCTTTAAAATGTTTGTACACAAAAAATATTTCTCATGTTATGCACTCAACTGTACCAAATAAAAATTACAGAAGAGCCTGATATTTAACAGAGTAAAGTCATGAATTTAGGGTCACTTGTAAACAAAGGTCCACTGAAGCATATTAAGGTAAAACTGCATATATAATAATAAGATAGACTAATTAAGCATTTAATATAATTAGACATACCAGGAGTGACTGAGGCTATCTGGCTAATCATCAAGGTACAAATTCAAAATTTTAAACTGAACTAAGGATTCTTGGACTAGAATACTATTTAATATTGGCATGAAAAAAATTCTATGTTCAAAGAAAAAGGTCCACGATTATCAGAAACCTCTCATAAAATATCGGAAATGAATGAATAAGAAATAACAACAAAATGACATAAAATACCCGGAGGTATAAACTTAAGGAAGAAGGCAGTTTTCAAAATGTGTTTTGAGTTTTGCTAACTGCAAAATATTGCAATGTGAATTTTTTTTTTGCCAAGCTCAAAACACTTCCAGGGTCTCCAAGGCTTAACACATACACATTTATATTCTTCCTTTTCACCACCCAGGCAGCAATGGACGTAGCTTTCCAAAACCACAGAGTATTTCTGTGACCCAAGGTATGGAAGTTCTCTGTGTAGGTCATTGTTAACTACTGCTGCAATCACGTGGAGGGAGAAACTCTGACATTTAATGTAAAAGATGAACTTCTTTTACAGTTCTGAAATCATAGATTGACATGATGTTTTAGTTGGAAGCATCATGATTGAAATATTTTTCCTTAAAAGAAATTAAGAAGACAAAACTCATCATCTTCCCTCTCTTGAACTTCGAATGTGGCTCAATTTACTTCAAGTTTTCTTTGGGAGAGAGCCAACACCTCACGTTCATTTTACTATTTCGTTTTAATATTTTAATAAAACTATTTTGGCCAAAATGATTGTTAGTCCAAAAAGAAGAAGAACTGAACCTGAAACTGACAATCTTTCTCTACAGAGCAGTGAAAAAGCAATATTTCCTCATCAGTCACTAACTTGGGCTCCTATGTGGAGAATTGATGAATTAGCAATCAGGGGTATGAATTACAAAGCAGAACTGAAAAGTGTACTGTGAAATCCTCCAGTCGGAAGGGGTTCGTTTACTATAAGGAGAATTTCAGTCCTTTAGGTACACTGTATGACGGTTCATCTCCTCAACACCAGTCAGACCCACCGTCAGAAACTTGGTGTCTACACTTGGTGTCTATGAATTCTGCCTTGTGAAAGAAAAATCATGCAAAAATAAATTAAAATCTTTTTTTTTAACCAACAGAATTCTGGGACCAAAGACAAGTAAAGCATGCCTAGAGAGCTTCCCTGTGATATTCACAATTTCAAGAGGAGATGCAAAAAGTGCTCTCTGGGCTCATAAGAGCTCTGCAAGATTGGTCCACCCCTGTTACATATAAGATAGCTAAAGTTCAGTGACTTAAAAAAACCTAAGTTGGAATGAGGTGGAATTCAAACCCAGGCATTTATTAACTCCTGAGTAAACTTAAATAGAAATCACTCTAATTGCTACCAGAAAAAGAATGATCCAAAATAAAATCATTTGTTGCTTTTTAAATGTACTTGCCAGAGATATCCCAGTTTATTTGCTTTGTTATTTCCTATCCCCCTCTCTCTCCCATATTTAGAGTGAATCCTTACTTTCTGTTGAGAGCCCTCTTCATACCCCTAGTACCTTTTCTGTGAGTGTTTCTTGCCAGGACTCCATCACCTCCTAGATGAACTAATTAGTAGTCTTCGTATTGACCTCTGGCATGACACTCCACCAGATTCATCTTTCTGGAGTACATCTAACATCTCTCTGCACAAGATCCTCAACAAAGGTCTCCATTTCCTCTGCTGCTATTTCTCCAAGTGTGAACCTGGGATCACATGCATTAGAATTTATCAGGGTGTCAGGAAAAAATGTTGCTACCTGATCCTAGTCTCCAATCTATGAGAACATATTTTTTTTTTTTTTTGAACCAGGGATTGAACTCAGGGACACTTGGCCACTGAGCCACATCCCCAGCCCTATTTTGTATTTTATTTAGAGACAGGGTCTCACTGAGTTGCTTAGGGCCTCGCTAAGTTGCTGAGGCTGGCTTTGAACTCGTGATCCTCCTGCCTCAGCCTCCCAAGTCGCTTGGATTACAGGCGTGCACCACCACACCCGGCGAGAACATATTTTGTAAAGAGAGAACCCACAGATTAGCATTCTAAGTAGCCTGTGCTAAAGTGGAGAGCACCTCCTGCCCCTCAGTCTGGATTTACCCTCTGCCTCAGTCTCATTGGCCTTCTTTTGTCCCATGATCATGGGCTTTGCAGTTGCTTTCCTCTCATCCTTGACCTTTCTAAGTTCAAATTCCATCCTCTTGGCTGCCCCTGGAAATGCTGAGATTTTTCTTAATATTCTGGGTATGGGGACATGCTACATCAAATTCTTAGATGGCAATGGTGAAATAGAACACAGCACACATATGCCTGTATTCATGAAGAACAGACAGTTACATTCTTTTGCAGTGATTCATAGTAGGCAATATGAGCACAGATTATTGAAAACCACAGGAATACATATCCCTGTTGACGCTAAGGTCACTGTCTCCACCCCCGACTGTGTGAGTCATTTCTCTAGCTATCAGTACTTACCTCCAAAATCTTTGCTCAGTTCTTTTTTAGTTTTCAGATTCAGTGTGATGTGGGTCAGTAAACCTGATAAGCAACTTTATTAAAATACTCTACTAAGAAAGAATCAATAGGGATCTGGTAGAAATTCCAAAAAATAAAGTGCCCAGTGGAACATGGGGTTTTGTGACATGGATTTGTGTTAGATTTTTGAGTCCCTATTTACTGCAAGATTCAACCGTACTCTGTTCTACAGGGTTGAAATAGCTCTAAATCTGACTTCATAGTGAATAAATATTCATAAAATATTTTGTAAACAGTTTTGACATGTAAGGTTCTTCCTTTAAAAAAAAAAGTAAATGGAATCTCATCAAAAACCATCCAAACATTTCTATAAAAAAAAACCACATTGCTAGACTGTGGAACCCAGCTAGATGCCCTTCAACAGATGAATGGATAAAGAAGATGTGGTATATATACACAATGGAATATTACTCAGTCATAAAGAAGAATAATATTATGGCATTTGCAGATAAATGGATGGAACTGGAGATTACCATGCTAAGTGAAATAAGCCAATCCCCCAAAAACAAAGACTGAATGTTTTCCCTGATAAGCGGATGATGATATAGAATCTGGTTGGGGGTGAAGGGGGGATGAGAGAGGAATGGAGGATCTTTAGATTATGTAGAGGGAAATGAGGGGTAGTGGGGGTGTGTACCATATGTACATGTGTGATTAACAATAATGATACGAATGTTGATCATGTATAACCATAGAAATGAAAATTTGTACCCCATATGTGTACAAAGAATCAAAATGAAGTCTGTAAAAATTAAAAAAAAATACAAATTTAAACAGTTAAAAAAAGAAATGAGAAAAAAAGACAAAAAAAAACCACATTGTCTTCTTGAAATGTACATACTATTCCAAAATGATACCACTATATTTATATTTTGATTATTCTAACATAGGAACAAAGTCATGGACAAAGTAAAAGTAAAATTTTGGAAACCTGAATAATCTGAGCATAACAACCAGATAACATCAAACAACATAATTTCATATATTAAAAATGAAAAGCCTAAGGGTTGAAAATATGCAAGGATAATTGAGATGGACAGATTCATTTATTTTTATTCCAATTTTAGGGTGTCTCTTTACTATTCACATTACAACTTCTGAAGGTAGGATTTACAACACTTGAGAAGACTGAAAATAGGAGAGATTTAGCAACTCACAAGAGTCACAACTCATAAGCATCTAGGTGGGAATTAGAGCCTCGGTCTGTGTGGTAACCTAAAGTCAGAGCTCTTCTGCACAGTGTGAATGTACACACACACACACACACACACACACACAGATGTTCTGAGGTTTTGGTGCACTATTGCCTGTATATCAAAATGTTGCTCTCATAACATTTTATTCATGATTATCTTCACAACTAATTTGCTATATGTAACGTAACAAGTGCCAAAGTGAGTGTGGTAGAAGGATGTTTTACACAACAATCCACTAAGTCAGTCATTTCTATCATATTTTGAAAAAAGGATGAAGAAATTCAGCCTCAGAGAAATTCAGCCACCAAAACCAACAGAGATTCAAACCCAGATGATCTGATTGCATAACCTAAAATTTAGCCCTAATTCCTTTCCTAATATCTTTCTTTTGTTGCACTTAATTTGTTTCAATGTATGTGCTAAAATGTGCCTCCAGCTAGGCGGTAAATCTTAATGGGACTCTGCCACTGTTAGCTGAAAATCTTGGCAGAATACGGCACATGCAAGATTCTGAGGAGTTCATGATCACACAACTCTAACAGAGATAAGCTTTTAAGACGTGATATTTTAAAGACTACTGATGTTTTTAACAGCGTGGCCTGCACTGGTATCTCCGTGTCTTCTCCTCCATTTCTCCCCAACCACACTTCTGCATGTCATCAGGTTCATTCTCAAACCAAGCACAGCTGTCTGACTCTGTACACCTGAGTCATCACCATGGAGACGAAGTTCTCCTTCCAAGACCGGATAGGACGTCTCATCAATTGAGCTTTCACCTCTGCTGCTCAAAGTTCCTGATGAATTATAGACTCTGGAGATCCTTCTAGTTTTCCAATGATATCATGTGTTTCTCTCCTTCACCTGGATTATCTTTTCTTGTTAATTTATTATTCTTCAATCCTTACTATAAAAATTTGAAATTACAGTCTCCAAATTCAGTCCTCCTTGAGCTTTGCAAAAAAAACAATTTCCCCCACTTTTCCTGATAAAGGAAGCAAACATGATACATAACAAACATAAAACAATGCAAAGGCCATCTTGAGAAGAAACCATTGCGTTCCTTGCACAGTTACGGTCTAGAATTTTCAATCTTAGAAACAGACTCAACAGTCTTCTTCTCTCTTTCATAGTCACACCTCTAGTATTCTGCTTAGCTGGTTGACTCCTCCCTCCCACATCTATTACTAAGCTCTTGGTCACAATATTTTTCTGTTTATTATATTTTTATGAATGCATCAATGCTTTCCAGAATCTTAGAGCATTTTCTTCTGCTCCACCCAACTGTACTTATCCCTTCTACTCTTCTCAGATGTATTCTGAGTATTTCAGACAAATTGTTACAGTGAATCTTCCACATAAAAGTCACACACCTTAACATTCTCACAGTCATCCTCTCCCCCTATCTTTTGGCATTCCCATCATTAGTGGGTGACGTGGTGTGGCTCTCTGCAGCATTTTCCTACAAATCCAGTTAAAGAATATAGGAAAAAAGTCAACTATTTTTTGAGGAGTTAATGATCTCAAATAAGATATAATAAAAATAAGAGTTGAATATAAAAGTCAAACCAATAAGATACTATTCAAGTTAAGAATCTCAGGCACTCAAATAAATTTTGAAATAGATAAGTTAGGTGAACACCAGTGTTTGGCCATAAAGATCACTTCAAGGAATGTAAAAGTTCAAGGAAATATTTTAACCCTTTTTCCATGAGACTTTGCTTTAGCATCCTTTCTTATCCCTAGGACTTTACAACAATTCTCCAGTGGAATTAATTTCAATTATAAAATTCTAGCATGCACATGACTCCATTTCAGAAATAGTTTCTCCTTCATAAATTATTTGAAGTTGAAAAAAAAAGATTTAAGGGAAATTATGTTCTACTGTTAAATATGAAGTGTGTAAACGGCATTGTGTCCTTGACTAAATGGAGTGAAATTCACTCTCGTTTGTACAAAAATAAATAAATAAATAGCAAAGAGCAAATGGATGACCTATTCCAACGGTGTTTTGTTTTGTTTTTTTCTTAAATGAAGAATAAATACCGCTGCAGTCAACATCTTTGTAAATGGAAAACAACAACAATATAACCATCTGGGTGCTGCAGCATGAGGTGATATATAAATAGATGCTCCTCAAGACAGCACAGCCATGGAGGCAGGTAGAAGTTAGCTCCTGGTGCTGCAATGTGCTGGCAAAGTTAACCAGCCTCCAGATGGAGAAGGGAAGCATGGGGGAGCCAAAGTAAGTGAGAAGCACAAGCTGTCCATCTGGCCGGACCTCATGGTTCCTAAAACCTGCAGGTTGGGCAAGAACCTGAACGGTCACAGTAAAAAAACAGAGGACAAGGACGATGCACACTCACTTGGACCTGCCCCCAACACTTGACCCTCTAAAGCCCGAAGTCAAGGTTTAGTGTCAGCAGGTATAAGTCACTTATCCTTGACACTCTGGTAACACACTATCAAACCTCATACTTTAAGCACTATGACTTAATGAAACAAGTCATTAATGAAACAAAAGATTAACATCTTATTCAGATCATCATTTTGACTGTACATCTTTAGACATGTTATGCCTGTTTCAAAGATGCTCCAAAATGCTACCAGCATAATAATAACATAAATAAGTGAAAGATGAAATCAAAACAAAAACATAAGCAATGAAAGCTATATAATATCTCAAATTTTCTTTTAACTCATTCTTGCTCTTTATTGGGGAATGCTCTGTCTATTGTAAATTGGAAAAAAACAGTAACCTTTTTCCTTTAAGTTATTAGATCATTTGGCCTTTTGAAAATATTTTTTCCCCTAATGATATAAATTTGGAAGAGTTAAAATAGGTATTTTGGCTGCATCAATCCTTTATTGTATCTTCCAATGACTATTAATATATTAAAAAAATGAAAACAGTAACCCTATGTTCTTAGAAGGTTCAAAGACTAGGGACTATAACCCTTCATTTGTTTATCTTTATTTTCAAACTCTACAATCCACACATTCTCATCCATCTTCATAAGCAATCTGTGCTTTAATCCCATCTCCCAGGCAAGGCTACCCAATCTTCTCTCAGCAACTCATAATACAAAATTTCCTCCTTCGTTATTGACTATTCTTCCTCAGTCTATAAGCTGACTCTACAAAGTTCTGTTTCTGAAATTAGTAAGATTTCTCAAACTTCTTGCCTGGACTTGCACTTCCCAGATGACTACACTCAGTTCTGTGTATTAGAGCACAGATAAAGACGGCCAAGTTTCCTCATTTAAATCCTCTTTTGTGAGTTCCCAACTTATATTCACTGCCTAATTGATTTTTCTATATGGATGTCTCAGACATGCTCAACACAGCATGTCCAAAATCTTTTGTTGTCCCACCCAAACGTGTCAACCCAAGGTCAGAATTATACCTCTGCAGAAACCACACCAGCATTACCTTCTATCTCCACCTTCTTTTTATCCCACTGACTGCCACTGTTAAAATCCAAATCACCATCTTCTTCGCTGATGCTGCACAGCTCCTTAATGAGTTTTTCCTAGTTTTACTTTTGCATACTTCCAACCCAGTCTCCAATTTTGAACTTTAAAATTCAGACCTTGGCTTGTCCTGTTTAAAACTCTATAATGATTCCTCTATATATGTGGAAGGAATCTCATGCTTTTTTAAATGTGCTCTTGTATTCCCTGCTATTGTCTCTAACCGTATCTTATGCCACTCACTGTCTTGCTGTCTGTTATGCTCCAGCCACATGGGTTTCCTTTCCGTTTCAGGAGAGCATCAAGCCCCTCCTGCCTCAGGAACTTTGCACAAGCTATTCTTAATGTGTGAAAAAGACTATACTCTTTATCATCTATTCTTTTATTTACATTCTTTTTTTATCGTATGCTAATCACTGTGTAAGATGCAAATGTAGCTGTGAAAAAAATAGATCAATTCCAGGTCTTCATGATCTACCATTTAAGGCAGAAAATACAAACAACTTTAAAAATGATATATACAACGTATAAACAATATATTTTCATGTGCCATTTTACATATGCATAATCAAGTAGATAAAGAGTATCATGACAGGCTTGGGGGAAGTAGTTATTTTGGGTTGATGGAGAAGGCGTCTCTGAGAAAGTAATATCTAAGTTGAGGTCTGAATAATGAAAATGGGTTATTGAAGTAAGTAAACCAAGATTCATCAAAGCAAAGGGAAGAACATGTGCAAAGATCCTGGGTTCGAGAGGGTCCCATGGTACAAGAACCGAAATACAGCATGGAGACTTAAGCATTTTGAGTCACACAAGAAGGGTCTATGACAAAGTTAAGGAGAAGATAAGCCCAAATCAGCAGGGCCTTGAGAGACCAGATGAGAAGTTTAGATATTATTATTAGTACATTGGACAGACTTTAGAGTTTCTAAACAATAGAGTGATAAAACCATGTACAAAAGTAACTTTAAGGCAATACGTTTCTTAAAACTGCTCCATCTTTCATAGCCTAAAATTAACTGCTGAGATCACCAGATAAAGACCATCTCCAAAGACTACGTATGCCTCCAAACAAATATTTAATTTTTATTATAAAAATATACCAGAAGAAAGGTTCATTCTGAATAGCTGCTGAGTCCATGAAGCCTGAAACCACTACTAAAAACACAAGGACAAAAGGCACCAACCTCCAAAGGAAGGTGGAACAGCTACACTCAATAACACCACGATGGGCAGATGCCCACACACATTGGGCACACGCAGCAACAATGAAACTTTCTAACTATAAACATTCAGTTCCCAAGAAAATACACAGGAAAAAGTCAGAAATCGAAATTGACTCCAATCTACACTTGCAGCTTTATTTATATAGTGCATGCATTTTTCCATGGATTTAGACGATGATGTCAATAATAAGTATTTTGCTGCACATTTTCCAAAGAGCGCATGAAGCTCAGAAAGACCATAGGAAACAATTTCCAAATAACCAGAGCTAGAACTCAGATTTATGGTTTACTTAATACTTCCTGGCCTGGGTATTTTCAAGGTTCATATTTTAAACAGATAAGCCGTTTCCTTTTAAAGAAGCATTCTCTATTATAGGCATTTAATCCATTCTTAAGAAAAGTCATAATAGGAGTATCAAAAATGAACAAAAAAATGGAAAATAGCATCAAGGGAGGAGAACTTGGGATCTTTTAAAATTTCAAACTCCCAAGCTCTCTGTGAAGATTCTTAAAAGCATAACAAAAACTAACATTACTGTTTATACAACCAATAACACAAATTTTTCTTTTGATCAAAAAGATGACTTCTAAAAAATGTAACATTTTCAGTTTTTTGGTATGAAAGCTTAAATCTTCTTGTTTTGAATATAAGTTTTCAAATTATTAAATAAATGGTTTGCAAAGAAGAAAAACCCATTTAAGCAATTATTCTATTTGCATTAGAAAGCAGATTCTTTTTATATGCTGAGTGTACTAAATGAATAATTGAGCCAGTCTTGCAGTGCAATTAATTTTGATCTCCAGTACCCAGATAAATATTGCAAATATTTGCAAAGAATGAAGGGATGTCCTATTTCCTGTCCCTACTCACCTTTCTCAGTTGAAGGCATTCTTCCTACTTTTGCCAACCTTTAAGCAAAATACTCTATCAGCAAAAACATCTTTCTGATGTGAAATTAATGGTGCTCAAGGAGATCCAGGACCGGTAATAAACTACCCATCTTGGTTTCCTGATAAATATATATATTTGAATAATCAAAGACACCAATGAAACACAAAAACAGCTCTCTTATTGAGCAAACATTCTGTGGTATGAACACATTTAACAGATATTATTCCAATTCTCACAATTTTTCTATGAGAATGAAAAGAGTATAGAACCCAACTTTATAATGGAAAAAGCAATAACATTTAAACTTTCCAAGAATATAGTCCATACTTAAACATATATTCCCAATTACTACTCTATTATCTTGTACAGGAAGATATTCAGCTAGGTTAGTTTCTGGTGCCAGAAAGAGAGTCTGCAACTTTTGTTTCAATCCAGTAATGGAAATAGACAAGTAAAGCAATAACTGTAATATCATAAAGTGAGAGACAAATCATAAAGGAAGTCATGGAAGCCCAGCATCGTTGTCTTTAACTCAGCCTCAGCTGGACAAAGAAGGGAGTCTTTCTGCTGTAAGTGATGATAGTGTTCAAAGTGAGTCTTAAAGAAGGATAAAGAGTTAGCCAGGAAAAGAATTGAGGACAACAGAGGGATCTCCACAGAGAAGAGTGTAACGAAGCCACAAAGTCAGATCTCTTTCATTAATTGTAAATACCAGTGTCGTTGGGAGCATAAGGGTTATGGAGAGACACAGTCAAAAATCAAGCTGGAAAGGAGGGTTTGCAGCAGATGTCTCTGATGCAGAAACTGTGACTTAATCTTTCTGAGCTCCCATCTCCATCTGTAAAATGGATCTAGAATCCTACACACTCTTTCGAGGAATAAATGAATTATAAACCAAAAAGTAAAAGAAAAGAGTGACTAGCCATACTGCACATTGTTATTTGAATTATTTATATTAATAACTAACAGAAGAAAAATAACTGAATCCAGATTATAGCCAGGAAATATCCTAGCCAGGACCTAGATTTCAATGGGAGGAACCCTACAGGCATTAATTCGAACATCATTTTAATAATCATGTCTTATAATCTAGAAAAATATAAGCTAATAAACATTTAACTATTGGTGACAATATTTGCTCCTTGTTTTAAGAGCAGTTTGTTTGAACAATTCCTCTTTTTGATTAATTTTTAAGTACTTTTTTTTATGAATGTACTTCAACTCAGGCAGATTTTTATGTTGACACTGGCTATAGAATTCCCAATGCTAAGTTAGATTAATTGCTAAACCTCAGCAATAATAAATTGTTAAAATATGTCTTGTCCTTATCACCCATTAAACAACGTTATGTTTCCACTTCATAAATTTAAACCTTGCTATAATTGCTTGTAGTTTTGCTTCACCCATTCATGGTACCTGTTCTCATTATGTTTTCAAATAACATTTGCCTTTAATTTACCCTACTCTTTCCTAAACTGGAATCCTTGCCACATCATTAGAACAAACTATCTATTCTGTAGGACATCAGAAGACTGACCTCTTATCAAAGCCTGTCTTGTAGACAGGGGAATAATTGCCTCTGATTTACAAAACAGCAAAGTCCCATTCAGCACAGGTTTTGTGTTCAGAAGTAAGACAGTAAAACATGAGTCAAAACCAAATTAAGTCTTGCAAACTGAAGTGGCAAGAAAGCATCCATTTTGAGTTTTATATAACTTTGGCTCAATTACAAATACCTAAATATACAGAAAATACACACAAAATATATATTATTCTCTAATATCTAAAATGATCATGAAACCTCTGAGACAGCAAAATCATATTAAATGCTGAGTTATTATGTATATAGAATTAATAAAATAATTCTAAGAGACTGAATTGAATAAATATATGACAGTGTCAGATAAATGACAGGATGTAAGATACCAGGATAACCCCGCAAGTGGTAAATGTTTACAGAATATGAGTAAGCCTCACCCTGTCCAACACAGGTGGACCATGTGCATTCTGCTCTTAATGAAATAGTGTAAGATAAGTAAAAGGACACAGGTCCATATCATGTCTTTCCTAAAAATAACACAGGGAGAAGTAGAAATAAATCTCATGACGTTTTGCTTGGAACAGTGTACTTTTTATAAGTGCATATTGACAAGAAATTCTTTTCTTGGACAAATTAAGAAACTGATTTCTCCTTTTCATACAACAAATTCAGCCATCATAATATTATTAATTTCTCTAATGATTTTTACATCTAGTGGGCATATATATGTATGTGTGTGTAAATATGTATATGTAGAAATTCCTAAGATTATATATGCAATTATCTATAATTATATAGGTGTAATTACATATATTTAATCACATATTTTATTACCTGAAGACATTATGTGTAATTACATATATTTTATACATTTTTTTGAATTTCAGACTGTATTTTTAATTTTTTTTATTTTTAAAGACTGCATTTTGATTCATTATACACAAATGGGGTACGACTTTTCATTTCTATGGTTGTGCAACCATGTAGATTCATACCATTCGTGTAATCATACATGTACATAGGAGAATGATGTCTGTCTCATTCCACCATTTTTCATACCCCTGCCCCTTCCTCCCTCTCATTTCCCTCTACCTAATAGCATTTTTAAGACTGATTAGCATTCTATTGTATGTACATACCAAAATTTGTTTATCTATTCATCTACTATAAAGTTCCTCCATTCTTCTGTATTTTATTTTATTTGGTACTGGAGATTGAATCTGGACGCACTTTACCACCTACTTCTATCTCCAGTCCTTTTTTATTTTTTATTTTGAGACAGAGTCTCACTAAGTTGCTATGGGTCAAGCTAAATTGCTGAGGCTGACCTCAAACTTGCAATTCTCCTGCCTCAGTCTCCTGAGTCTCTGGGATTACAGGCATGTGCAACTGTGCCTGGCTTGAGACTATGTTAGTGTGCAAATGCTTTTTGCATATATCTTTTTAAAATAAAGGGAAAAAATTGCTCCAGTTGAATTCAAGCAGCAGTGAGGAAAAGAAAATATTGAATGCAGTCACATACAATTTTCAAAAAAGAACCAAATGGATTAATCTAATTATCAATTAAATTTGCAGGCTACAGTTAAAGATAATTCCAGAAATGTCAAGCCTGATTGTGCAGGAAAATTGTGGAGTCATGGAAAGAGTAAAGCAAAGAGGAGAAGCTGATCTAGTAAGGAAAATAATTTTGCTTTTTTGTGTGAGTGTTGTATGTAAATGAATAGAACACAGGATGAAAATGAAAATGGCCATCGAGAAGATGAATACACAGACCTGCAATTTCATCAGAACTGGATGTTACAGTAAAAATTGACCATGGATAGAAAGACAGAAGACAAATAAGTCTTTTGTGCAAGAAGTACTGTGGATGAGCCAGGCACAGTGGCGCACACCTATAATCCCAGTGTTCAGGAGGCTGAGGCAGGGGGTCATGAGTTCAAAGCCAGACTCAGAAACTTCACGAAGCTCTGAGTGAGATCTCTATCTCAAAATTAAAATTAAAAGAGCTGGGGATGTAGCTCTATGGCAAAATGCCCCTCCATTCAATCCTCAGTAGCAATATCAGTAGCAATATTCTAGCACCATATGAATGAACAAAAGAAGTAAATTTTAAGAGAATAAGAGCAAGGAGAATTATGAAAGTTAAAAAGAAAAAAGTTCTAGCAAGACTAATGCATTAATACATTTACTCTGTCAAATGCTGCAAAAGACTGGTTTATGTACAAGAAGTCAATAAATATTTAAGAAAATACCTATAGACTTCTCATTTCAGGATATGTAAAAAGACATTTCCATGCCCTTCCTTCTATTCTCAAAAAACTCCCTTTATCAAAAAACAGAACAAGAAACCAAATAGACACCATCTTGAATGAAATTAAGAAACATCCATAACCCAAATAGTAAGTGGTAAGAGGGCAAATAAGGTTAGAGCAGAAGAAGGATAACTTTTGAGGAATAATGAAGAGGAAGTATGCCAATTATCCCTTTGGAATCTTAGAAAGGCTTAAGAGCCGGGGACTCCAAGCGTAGTGAAGGGCAGAGATTAGGTGGGAGCTTAAAAACAGGTAGGTCACTTCAAAACTTCTTGAAAGAGGAGTTGGATCCTCAGATCTACTCGCTCCAGGAAAAAAACAAAAACAAAAACAAAAACAAAAAAGAAAAATACATTTACAGATTATTCTGGGGTCACTAGTGATTAACCAGCCAGTCATTCCATCACTTCTCAAGAGGGAAGTCTTGAAGTCTGCAAGAAGACCTGTGCACATAGAGCTTCCAAAAAGCTCCTCAGTACTTTGTTCTTAATATGATTGCACACTTAAGAACCACCAGACATCTGAGAAATATATGTAAATTGAAAAAAAAATAAAGAACAAAACAAAGAACAGTAACCAAGATAAGAAAGTCCAGGAAGCCATAATTAATATTCACAGAGAGAAAACATTACATCAAGGCCATGAAACAAAAATAAGATGCTAGAAAGAAATTTAAATATAATTTAAAGTAAAATACTTATTAGAAGGGTACTTAGAAAAAGATCTACAAGTTGAGGAACTCTACAGAAAGTAGAACAAAGGTGAGAGATTTTAAGGGAAAACTCTTGGAACAGAAATCAGAGCAGTGTCTACCCGAAGCCAAGGGTAGGAAAAGGATAGGCAGCAAAGGAGCACAGGAAACCTTTGCAAGGATTGTGGGGCAGATGCACGACTGTTCACATTGGTCAGCATGTCACACTGTATACTTTAAAAAGGTGGCTTTTGAGGCTGGGGTTGTAGCTCCATGGTAGAGTGCTTGCCTAGCTCCTGTGAGGCACTGGGTTCCATTGTCAGCACCACATATAAATAAATAAATAAAAGATCCATCAACAACTAAAAAAAAGTATTTTTAAAAAAGGTCACTTTTATTGTACGTTTTATTGTAAGTTATACCCTCTAAAAGAAGACAAAGACATGGAAAAATAGAAAAATGAAGATAAACATAAAATTCATCCATAAAGCCAATTATTCAACTAATATGAGTTGTAAAATGAGAGAATTAAGAAGAGGAGGTGAAACTTTGAAGAAATAATGGGAGTAAATTTCCCCGAACTAAAAAAGCAGATGGTCTGGATGAACATGGTTGTTTCTTTTAGTGAACTACACTCAGTGAGCTTACACTAAGGCACATGTTCAAGAAATTTCAGAACAATGGGTATAAAATCAAAATCCTAAAGACTCACTGAAAAGTCACAAAAAAAGGAGATAGGAGACAGAAGAATGAATGGAGCATTATTATCCTATGTGCTTATATGACTACATGACCAGTGTGATTCTACGTCATGCACAACAAGAAGAATGAGAAGTTATATTTCATTTATGTATGATGTGTCAAAATTCATTCTACTATCATGTATAACTAATTAGAACAAATTCTTTAAAATGAGATAAACATACAATAAAACAGGAATCAAAGTGACTTCTGTATTTTTATATAACATTAGCTACAAAAAAAAATACAATAGTGGGGCAATATTTCAAAATGAAGAAAAATATCGCCACTCTTATTTCACATCAGTTCCTGAAGGTAATAAAATAAATATTAAAGTTGTAATATAAATAAAACTTTCTAAAATAAAATGTTTGAAATTATGCATGCAAAGAGCATACAGTACACCTGAAAAGTATCAACCCATAATTCCAGCGTCAATATATCATCTAGTAAAATTCTGGATTTAAAAAAAATACCATGGCATCTAGATAAAAAGACTATATGACATATAAGGGAAAGAAAATACTTTTCTGTGAAAGCAATGACAAATTTTAGAAAAAAAAAGTGCAAAGTATAATTTAGATACCCTTGGGGGGTATCTAAATGTTAATTTCGATAAGTATAATTAAGTATAGTTAAGTATAATTTAGATACCCTTGGGGGGTATCTAAATAAAAATGTTAGCCAAAATTTTATACCCAGTGAAACTTGCCTAAAATATAAAAGATACAAACTGCAACCAATATTAAAGAACTCAGAGAATATGGTTACTATTCACTTTTCTTGAAAAATGTTCTAGAGAACAAACTTCCAACAACCAAAGTAGCTAGAACATCAACAGAAAAAATTGTGTGGAGCATTAAACAGTTGCTTCCAGAACTAAAAGAAATGAGGGTTAGAAGGAAGAAAAGATTATACATGATGGCTACAAACATGTATAATTTAAAAAGTTATAGATGTAGCGTATATGAAGACATTTCATTTTATTGTTTTCAGTAATCAGAATTGGTAACAATAGTACTAACATTATTCTGAGGATGGCATGTGTGAAATGTGGGATAGAATAATTCTGGAACATTCTTATTCTAACATTCCCTGTGTTCTTGAGAACCAAAGTAAAATAAAGGGGTTAAGTAAAAATCCAGTGATCCAAAATTTGAGTTGGAAGGGTTAAATAAATACATCAAGAAAATAATCATTAAAAATAAACAGATATGGGGTTGGGGGTGTAGCTCAGTGGTAGAGCAATTGCCTACCATGAGCAATGCCCTGGGTTCAATCCCCAGTGCCTTAAAAAAAAAAAAAAAAAAAAAAAAAAAAAATATATATATATATATATATATATATATATATATATATATATATACATATATATGTGTGTGTGTGTACAAAAAAAGCAACAAATCAAACACTATAAATAAGGTAATACAGATTTTTAATCATTTTAACTGCAGGACTCTAAAGCACATCAAATTGTTTGAACTAATCAGTTCATAAATGGTACCAGTAACATTAACTGGTCACTTTTAGAGGATGAAAGAGAATGAAATTTGTTGCCTTTAAAATCACATGAAGGGAAAAGATCATTTATCCCATCTTTGCTACATGAAGTATTCCTCTGGGTAACTAAATAAAAGAGGGGAAATATCTCTCTATAAAATTGTAATACAAATTAGAAAGAATGATAGAACATCATCATTTTTCAAAGCTCAAGGAATGAATCATTGTAAGAATTAAGCACCAATAGTGATAACAAGAAAAAAAAAGTTATCTGGGCATGGTGGCAACCTCCTATAACCCTAGTGCTTGGTAAGGGTGAAGCAAGAGGGTTGAAAGTTTAAGGCCAACCTCAGTAACTTAGACCCTGTCTCAAAATTTTAAAAATAAAATAAAAGGGACTGAAAATGTAGCTCAGTGGTAGAGCACCCTGGGGTTAAATCCTGTACCAAAAAAGAAAAAAAAAGTTAAAACCAGACACTATGTATGTCCTGATAAAAGTACACATCTCCATCCTAAAGAACTTGAGTCTGATTACACATCTATATCGAACTGTCAAGTGCTGGAAATTTAGAAGACAGAGGAATGTGTTGAATGCACTGAGTATCCAAATCAGCAAAATCTGGATTATGGTAAACTATACTGGTTAAAGAGTACTAGTTCTTCCTCAGATGATATAAGGAAAGAGATTGAGGGGTAAGCTGTAGACTAGAGAGACTTTAAGGATATCAAATTTTAAAATGAACCAGACTTAACTATCATGTCTAGGATGCCCTTTTGCTGATAAAACCATAGCAAGATGTGATTATTATAAACACAAAGTCAGTGGTTATTCTGGAGAATGGGAGAGGCTGACAACCAGGTTGGGACACATGAACAGCTGCTGGGGCCAGTGAAAATGTTCAATTTCTTGACTTGGGTTGAGGGTACAGGGTATTCAGCTTATAATTCACTAAGCTGTATGTTTGTTTTGTCTGGTTTTCCACATCTGAGCTTTATTATATAATACTATGGTTTAAAAAGGTTAAGCATAGATCATATGCTAAATTAATATGATGTTAAATTTATATACTGCTAGAGCAAAAGAGATTGAGGCCAGACAGGTAATATTTACTCTTTCAACATAACTTCCCTAGTGTGTTCCTAAGGTAACTAAGCATTACACCTTTTTTTATTTATTATAAGATTTTCTGTCACAGAGAAATTCCTAACATGATCTATTTACTGAAGCTTAGTAAACTGAAAAGGCATGAATGTTGACTCAAGACAGGCCTAAATTTTTATCCCAATTCCACCTCTTTCTAGTTTTATGACTTAGACTTTCTGATTCTCAGTTTCCATATCTGCAAAGTGGAATAACTACTGGATACTATTGTTTTTAAAACTGGAAATATTTTATATAAAGTTCAGGCACTCAAGAAACATTATCAGCTATTTTGATTACAGAAATTCCTTTTATAATTCCAATATTCACTCTAACAAAATAAACTCCCAGATACTGGCTCTTCCCAGCAGTATTCTATAACAAAGGAAACACAGATCGGATCTTTGGCTGAGATTAATTAGTCTTAATAATTTTAGTTCATTTTTCCACTATTGGCTTACAGATATTTGGAACCAGCAAGAAATGTCATGGCTATCTCTTTATTGGGGATCCTGGGACCTTGTGCCAAATATGTTAAAATGTGTTAAATTTCTGGAGGCCCTAACAAAGGGAGGCTACCAGGAACCAGCTAGAGGTGATCCCAGAAACAGCTGTTGCTCGAAATCGACCAAGGTGTTAAAGCACGTGGTGCAGAACAGAGAAAACCTCTATGTCTTTACCTCTGGCTTCTTCTTTTCAAACGAAGGTCATCTTCACTGCTTTCAGCTCCCTGGGACATCCTCCTAAAGCCAGATGTGAGGTCTTTGTGTCTGATTAATAAGTACCACTTTCTGTAATTTTTAAAAGACATTTGATTCACAACTTGACAAAGGATTTATCCTCTTGCTTCTAGTTGCCAGGATGAAAGCACTCAGTTTAAATCATGCATTGGAGGATACAGAATGATTTTTGAAAACATTGTATTTTTTTTTTTTTTTTTTTTTTTAGAAAAATTGCCCATGTTTCCCAGCAGGTGTTTGCACTTAAAAAGGGGAGGATGAATGCTACTGTGGGAAGGAGGTGGGTGAGCCCAAGGGGAATTTCCAGTAAAACATAAAGGAGAAATAAAAGAAGTTCAGAGCAATTTGAAGGATAAGAAGAACAGCAGGGAAATCAGGCAAGGCAGCTCCCACACCATGTGTTGAAAAAGCAAAGAGATCAGGGCAGGGAGCAACTCAGACGTGCTGAACTAAAAAGGCAGAAGCAAAGAGCAATTGTAAATCTGGGAGGGAAAACTTGCTTTCAGGTGGACCTGCTTCATTGTAGCACAGCCATGTCAGAATAAAATGCCAGTGCCACCATTCCAGGTAGAAAGGAATCCAAGTTGGCACTTCCAAGCATTCCTCAACCCTTGAGCCAGAGAAGCATTCGGGATACTTCTTCACATCCTGTGCAGGATGCAGAAAGCAGCTGATAGGGCTGCATATGATTTCCAAGTGAGTCTCTAAAACAGGGTCAGAGTGGTTCTGAAATTAAAGCTGAATGACAGACAGCTAGGATAGAATGGACTGCAGACTTCTGGATTTGCAAGGCCGGTGACAGTCCTTGGTCTGCCTCAGCCAAGGTACACCTGGTTTCCAAAGTGGCATCAGTTAAGGAAACAGCCATGGCACAAGATCAACATTGCTACCCTTCAGTGAAAGCCAGTGAGAACTGGGAGACAATACCCACACCTGGGGCTACCTCTCCCTACCCTCTGTGCTCCTGGATGACTTCTCAGGAAAAAATGTGGGAAAAAACTGATCAGACAAAGAAGTGAACTTACTGAATAATTAATGCAAAATGAGCCCTGGAATTACCTAGGACCACAACCAAAACTGCCACCAGCTGCAAAGAAAGCTTAGAAAGATAAAGACATGCTAGGGTGTCTGTTTGTTTTGCACATATAGTAGAGCATAAAGGTGCGATGTTTCATGCAAGAATAGTTTGAGCAAATGGAACATATGTTTTGTCATGATTCACAGTTAAAAAACTTTAAGCATGAGAGTAATAATATAATCTGTGTTGTATAAAGATGATTCTAAAGTGTGGGCATATAAGTCATTGGATGCAGGCAGAATGACAGGGAATAAATGAAGTTATACACTACCGTGAGAAGAGATTAAGAAGGACAAACCATAGCCCTGGCAGCAGAATGGGGAGAACAGACTGAATTTGGGTGGTATTATCATATTGCAGTAGATTGCATAAGCAGTCTCCATTTTTCAGTTCCACAAAATAGTATCACATGTATAAACTCATCCTGTTGCAGGACAGGATCCCACATTTTGTTGGGCAGCTTGTGTTGCCCCACCCTTTGACATGAGGCTTGGTCATATGACTTGTTTGGCCAATAGAATATTAATTCATGTGCTCTGAGCAGAGCCTTGGCATGTCCTTGTGCTATTTGGCTTTGCTTTCTTGGGTTTCTGTGATCTTCCATGAGAACTACTTCTCAGGCCATCACTGTCCCTTTGGTCCTGGCCTCAGAATGAACACATGTGCTATAGACCTAGCCAAACCTTCAGATTCACAGCCTGAAAAGAGTCGTCCAAAAACTCCAAGGACCTGTGACTATGAGAATAAATGTTTATTGTTGGATGCCAAAAGAGAGGGAGAGAATTTTCAACAAGATCAAATACTTAAAGCTGTTTTCTCATTCTAATTAGAAGTGATAAACTTATGTGTAGGTTAAGCACGCCTAATCTGAAAAATCCCCAAATTCAAAATGTTCCCACAAACCATTTTAGCACTATCATGAAACTTTGTGTCATGCACTAAATCACTGAAAACACTGTAGGTCTGGGGAGTGTTGCTCAGCGGTAGAGAACTTGCCTAGAATGTGTGAGGCCGTGGGATCTTTTGGTAAGTGCGGCACTAAACAAATAAATAATGAATAAATAAAATGTTGTATAAAATTACCTTCAGGCTATGTGCATAAGGTATATATGCAACATAAATGAATTTAGTGCTTAGATTTGGATCCTATTCCCAAGATATCTCATTATGGATAAGCAAATATTCCAAAATTTAAAAAAAAATTCAAAACCAGAAACATTCTAACCCAAGCATTTCAGATACGTGAGACTCAACCTGTATATGTGTATTGAATAATGGTATTATATCTGATTAGCACCTGTACTGCAGCTTCAATAGCTCTTTACCATATATGATAAAATTTAATATCAAAATCTATTTTACATTCAGAAAAGCTTATTTTCCTAGGGGAGATTTAAATCATCAAATCAATGCATATAAAATGGAAGGCTTTTTTTCACAGAATTAAAAGGAACAGGGAACACATTATTGGTATTAAGTGATTTAAAAGCTTTATCTGACAAGTAATTCTAAATCTCTTTAATAACAATAGATTACAAACAAATTCTAAAAAAGGAATTAAATACTGTTTAAATGTCAGAGCAGCCTATTCAAAGTTGTACTAACTTTCTATTACCATTCTCTATTTCTGGCTTCATGGCTAAGTTCTATCTTCAGAGTTCTGAGTGGATATTAAAGATGCTGATTGGCATCCCCAGTTTGAAAGGATTGTAATTCATCTTTGTTTATTAACTTTCCCTTTTGCTTTAGTGTAAGCAGTTGTTCAGACAGAACACTGTAAAATATGGTATTAATCAGGAGTGAGCAATACTTTCTCTTAGGAATACTCACTTTCTACTCACAAAAATTTTTTTAAATCAACTGAAAATCTCCCAGTATAAAGAAACCATGGCAGTATGAGGAACAGTTAAACAACATTTTCATGGATAAAAGTATATGGTAATGTGCCAAAGAGCTGAAATAGCAGTGTTATAGGTTCACAAAATAGGGGTGGGGAGAATTTCATGAGTGCTAACTGGGGAATTTCTGATGTCGCCTGACTGATGGGTTTCTTCCCTTTGCTTCTTACCTCTTCCCATGTATTCCTGAGCTTTCCCAAGAGAGCTTCTGGAGTAGGCAGAAATAAGTGGTGCAATATACTACTCCCATAAAATCCAGCCATCATCTGCCTTCCATGCAAATTCCCCACTGGTGCTTCTACTCACAGTTGAAATCTGCCTGTCAACTGACATTCTTACTGATCTGCTTGGCAAGGCTTCCACCTCACTACTGAAGTCATCCAGGTCTGCTTCCTGTACCTCCAGTCCAGATGTCTGCTAAGCCCTCATCTTTTCCTCAGGCCACACTCTCGCTTTGTGTTAAGCGTGTTACTTCAGAATGAGCTGCTGAATGGAGACCCACCCTGAGCAGACCATGAAGTCAATGATTGCAATCTTCAATCACATTCGAATTTTTTAACTTTAAAGGAGGAGAAATGTAAACCCCAAAGAAACCTAACTGTATAAAAAATTAAATTAAGGACAGAAGAAGCTTAAGAAAATTAAATTGAATTCAGAACTGAAAACTATCAAATTACTATTCAAAACAACTCTCCTATGGTATTAAAACTGTTCTCTATATTTTTAAGACATTAGTCATGAAATAGAGTCAATGTCTTGGCTTTATAATCTCAAGAAAAGGAACTAATACTTTGTATCCATAACCCATGAAATAAATTATAAATTATAATTTATTAGTTGTTTTCTTGCAAATGAAATTGTGCAACTGTATTTACAAACAACAGAGTCATCTAAAAAACAGAGAAAATAGTTTTTCTACTTCACAATTTCTGGAAATGAAACATAAAAGTACTTAGAGCGGTGCCTACGACCCAATGAGCATTTTATAAGAATTTGCTCTTATTACTGTCATTCATTTCCTAATATAACTAATAACATATTATTCAAGATCACTTTACAGTTACTATTCTGTTATATGCATATTTTCCTCATATCATAAGAAACACCATTTTTACATATTATCTCAACACCTGCATTTTATAAGAATTTCTCAACTATTATAAAGAAAGTAAGAGGAAAACAAAGTATTTGTATTTCTTTTATGCAGAGAACAGCATTTTAGTCAACTTTGCATCACAGTAGCCAAAATACCCAACAATGACAACTTAGAGGAGAAAAAGGTTATATCTGACTTATGGTTTCAGAGGTCTTAGTCCATGGTTAGCTAACTCCATTGTTTTGGTCCTTTCAAATTATTAATCCAAGGAATGAATTCACTGAATAGATTACAGCTCCCATAATCTAATCATTTCACCTCCTACATTAACATGGGAGCTTCTTTAAAGCATGGAGTAAATGATTTTTTCCTTTAGAAAGCAAAAACAAATAGACAATAAAAGAATGCAAGTTCATCACCTATGAAATAAAGAACTGGGGTTGGGGATATAGCTAAGTTGGTAGAGTGCTTGCCTCACAAGCACAAAGCTCTGGGTTCAATCCCCACCACTGCAAAAAAAGAAAAAAAAATAAAGAACTGCCTTTATTTATTTTAAATTCTGATGTGTCATAGTCAAGACTGCCTATCCACTAACTCTTCATCATAGTCCCCCTATACTACACTGCTAATAGAAAGCAAACGGGAACATGTTGGCCTTGAATGCAGTTATTTATGCCTCCTCTTCCTCTCACCAAGCTGATAGAAGGAGCTGATTTCCAGTGATTTCTGGGAGAATGCACTCACACCCTGATCTCTGAACATTCCCCCTTAGCTCAATTCAGATTAAAAAGCCTTGGCTTATTTTAGTGGCCAAATTAGTAAAGCTGTACTGATTTAACTCCAGCCAAGTCTGCTCTTTTCTGGGATATTTATTAGGTTAAACAAGGTTGTGACAAATTCATACTGAATAGTTAATCATGATTTTTACCTTCTGATGGGGAGTGTGGAGAACTTGCCAAATGTCAGACTACTTAGAAATAACATTAACAGGGAACAAAGTGATATTAATGGGTGGAAATAATGCTCTTTTTGTGCTATAAAACCTTTTTCTTCTCACATACTCTGCAGACATTACTTCATAAGTCCTAATCGAGGAACAGCAGGTATCCTTAGATTTATTTCTAGAAAGAGTTCAGACATCAAGAAGTAAAGTGTCACAGTAAGTCAGCTGCTTGGCTGGAAACAGAAGGCAGATTTCCTGAACTTGCATCAAGTCCCTGTGATATCTACTACATATTTCCCTTTCTATCCGGAGATGTCCAAAGGAAAGCTAGAGAAAGTTTTGCCACGTAAACTCCCTTCCTTAGCAGAAATGTCAGACATGCTAGAGAAAACGTGTGTAAAATTCTTCTACCTCTTTACAGACAAGAGAAAGACCAGTTTCCCTCAGTGTCCTGTTTCTGACTTTCTACCAAAGAAAACTGAGGTCATGGAGGCTGAGGTCATGTAGCAAGGTCGGGCAGCACCATCACACTAAGCCAAAAACAGGTGCTGCCTGTGGTCAGTTTTCTACTATCATGTTCTCTACTTATTTTAGAAGGACTAAATGGGATGGTGCTACACTTGGTTCACCTGAGTCTGTGAAATTAAATCAGTAACTTTAATTACCCAAATCCACTGCCTCAAAGGGGTTATTAAAATTCAGTTACTTCAAGGGAACTTGATGGGGAAATTATCAGGCCCTCTTTTTTTTTTTTAATTGGATGTGTTATGCCTTTTCTGCAACACGAGTCCCAGTATTAGCAATGAAGCAACAAATCAAGCTCAAGTTAAGACAAGTTAAGTAGCAGAGACAGAGCCCCAAGGAATCCCCAGCCTGCAATTGAAGCTGCCCGTGCTTGTGATGCACGTATTGGAAGTGAATGAATGGCCACAGTGTGAAACTCAGGGTAGGTGGAAACCATGACTTTTCATAGCTTTAAGGTTCACTTCAAATATTTTATATTTTAAGGCAATACAAGAAGAGTATTTTTATTCAGTGACTTTCATGTCCCAGACACACTGAAACTTTTCAACATTACTCAACATACCAGGGTTTGTTTTGTTTTGCGTTTTTGTAATCCTAAGCCTTTGTTTCTGCTGTTCCTTCCATCTGGAAATCCCTCTCTCCCCTTCTTCAGGCAAATTCCTCCTCTCCAAGAGCCCGTCAGAGCCTCTCTTGCAGGATTTATCACACTCTCCTTATCACTGACAGCAACTCCCCTCCTTACCATAGTCCTGTGATCACACTTTAATAGGATTCTTATCATAGTGTAGGATCCCTTTTGTGGAGCTGAACTCAACTAAACCACAGACATTGAAAAGTCAGAACTACATCTTTTATGTCATTTCAATCTTAGTGCATCGTCTGACACAGCAGACTTTCAAGTCAGGTGGAATCCATGACTTTGCAAGTTATTCTGACTTTGTTGGGTGAAAAGACACCATTAATCTTGTTTAATTCTGAGTTTTAGAGATAAAGAAAGACTAAATGACATGTCCAAGGTCATGCCACTGTAGCCTGCGTCTGGCCTCCCTTTGCATTCTGGACAACACTGCATTTTGAGAACTGATGCAGCAAAGATCCCATTCAGCACAAGACAGTCACTTACTCAGTGCCACCCCAAGTGACACATACCTAATTAATGCCAGTAAATAGATGGAACTGGAGGATATCATGCTAAGTGAAATTAGCCAATCCCAAAAAACCAAAGGCCAAATGTTTTCTTTGATATGTGGATGCGGAAGCTAATTCACAATAAGAGTGGAGGTGGTTAGGGAAGAATAGAATTACTTTTAATTAGGCAAAGGGGAATGAAGGGAAGGGAGGGGGGATGGGAATAAGAAAGATAGTAGAATGAATCGGATGTTACTATCCTATGTGCATATGATTACATGACCAACATAATTCTACATCATGTACAACCAGAAGAATGAGAAGCTACACTCTAAATATGTATTATATGTCAAAATACATTCTACTACCATGCATAATTAATAATAATAAATGAAAAAAAAGAAAAAAAAGAGGGATGAAGAAAGAAACAAGGAAATGGAAGAAAAAAATAAGTCAGATTGTAAATATTCCTCGATCACGGTTTCCCAACTTTAGCACAACTGACATTTTGGATCTGTTTATTCCTTTGTTGTGTGGTCTTTCTTGAGCCTTTTAGAATGTTCAGTACCATCTTGGGTCTCCACTCACTAGATAACAGTAGCAATTACTCCACCCCCAATTATGACAATCAAAAATGTCTCCAAACATTGACTTGTTTCCTGGGAGCAAAATTGCTCCTTGGTTGAGAAACACAGCCCTATTTGAACATCTCAGAGGGGGTAATCTTCCATATTACTTCAAAGTACCAATCAATTAGCATGTATAGTATACTGGCTTCAAACCAATATTCTCTGATTAAGTATAGAAGCCAGACCTGAAATGCTTAATCCTCTTACATTTTTATTAATCCTTTTGACTAAAAACAATGATGTTGTCACTTGGCCTATGGCTAGTAATGCCACAGCCAGAGGGGAAAAAGAAAAAAAAAAAAACAGCTAAAACTTCTTTTAGTTCTAAAAGAAATTAAGCACGCTTAACAAGTTTTAGAGATAATCTTTAAAATGTTTACTTGAGCTTTACTTTAAACTTGCTTAAAGTTCCTTGATCAGCATCAAACATGAGAATAGTAAGTTCAATTTTTCTATGTAATGAGCCTAAAGAAATACAAGTTAGTAAAGGAATAAATATCCTCTGCTGTCTTCTTCTATGGCATGCAAAGTTCTAATTGAAATTTTAATTAATATACTTCTGTTTTAAGAATTTAAGTTGTTTCTTTTCCCCACACTCCTTCATGCTGATTTCTTTTTCAGTTCTTTTTTTGTTGTTCCTGCTGTTGCTATTGTATCTGTTTTCCCCCTTTCTATTATCTTTTTCTTTTGTAATTCTTAAAGTTCCCTCCAGCACACTGAGTTCTGCTCTAATTTTTGAGTATGCAGCTTAACATCAAATTTATACTTCAAAACTGTATTAACAAATGGGAAAATTCAATGGCAGGGATATTGCTTTTGGGCTTTGATAAAGAAGTTGTGATTAATTTTAAGAAAATACAAGGAACAAGAACCTCGCGTGTGCCATTCAGTCAGTGCAATAAAACTTTATCAAGACTCAGTAGGTAGAGTTCAAAATCGCAGTTGCTGAACAGCACAAGCCATGAGGTCCCTTAGGGTAACGTTCACGGAAGAACAGAGCAGACCAGGAAAGCTGGTTGGCTGGGAGTTCTTGGATTCCTGCTCTGAGCTCCTGGCTTTGGGGACACCCCGGGGTGGCAGCTGTCCACTGTGGCTTAAGTATCAGTGAAGATGATGCATGGCACCAATGCCAGCTACAAGGGCCAAGGCAACAGCAGGGATCCCTGAAACTCAGGTAACTTCATCCCTAGGTTGTGCAAATTAGAACCCAAAGATGCTAAAGTCACGTGGCCTCACACCTCTGCCGTCTGCTTCCATTTCCTATCCCACATCAGCCTCCCCGTGGTCTTTCTCTCTCCAGAAGATAAAAACTTTACCCACATTATCAGAGCAAATTGTAGATCACATTATGTATTTGAAGTCCATTTTTCACAGGGATTTAAATTCACTCATGTTTTTCAATACATTTAAGAGGAATATCACAATTTTAAGTGTGAAATTTTTTTCATCAGAAATCTTCCCCATTCTGCTCTTTACCTCTTCATCATATGGTCTTAAAACCTGAACTTGTGTATTGAAACTAAAGAGAGAGAAGGCAGGAGAGAGAGAGAGAGAGAGGCAGAGAAAGGAAGGTAGGCATATAGATTTGGAATCTTAGTTCTGCACAGATACCAAAGTTGTCTGTGAATCAGAGATGGCACCAAGGCTGGCACTCAGTGTTTAATGCCACCATCTCATTGACCCATGATAGTATTCTAAATTGCAATCTTTCATTTAAATTGTATTATTATTCTCTCTTTTTTTTTTTTTTTTTTGGGTGCTGGGGATTGAACCCCGGGCCTTGTGCTTGATAGGCAAGCACTCTACCAACTGAGCTATATCCCCAGCCCTGTATTATTTTCTTATCCCCAAACTTCACTAAATTAGCATAGAAACAATACTGATATTTCAATCACTTTTCTAATAATTAATATTCTATGACTAGAATATTTCTTCATTTAGAACTTTGAATACTTAACAGATAAAATGTTGAGAATCTCCTAATTCCAAAAGTCACAACTTTCTGCTGAAAAAAAATAAAAAAAAAAACTTTTACTGTATTTGAGGGACCTGGTATTTTAAAAAGTATTATCATATTTTAGGGAAAAGGTCACATTTTTCTCAGGGGCTACTGCATATGTTTGCATTACTTATTCATGTGCAAAATTCCTGGTAGCAAGGAGGGGTCTAAATCCAACCTAATCTCAATGCCAAGCCACACCTGAAAGGAAAAGTACTGCGTTAGAATCCTGTAGCTCAGAGGGGGCGTTGTTCTGGGGGAGGTTGGGTTATGTGTGGGGGGATGTGGAACCCAAGGGTGCTTTACCACTGGGCTACAGTCCCAGGCCTTTCTACTCTCTGAGACAGGGTCTTACCAAATTGTTGAGGCTGGCCTCAAACTTTCAATCCTCCTGCCTCACCCTCCACAGGCACTAGAATTACAGGTGTGCATCACCATGCCTGGCCAGACGGGCATTTTCAAAAAATTTATACAAAGACAAGCTTGTGACAACATCCCTACCTGAGGGACAGAAGTCACTACAGCAGCTCAATTATCATTCAACAGTAGAAGACCAGGCAAACGAAAAAAATCTCAAGTGAACAGAGGCTAATCTTCTCAGATCCTTCTCAGATCTTACCAGATCCTAACCCTCAGAAAAGAGTAGATCTATCTAAACACCATCTTCCCAAAGTTCCAGGACTTACATACATAGAAATTCTAAAACTAACAGAATGATGCTCAACAAATAACCCAAATTACTGAAAACTCTGTTTTTTAACTTTTATGTCTTTATAATACACAGTCCTTTGCAGAAGGAACAACTAGAGAATTCATTCTGGCACCTGAATTTCCTATGAATTGATACCATGCATAAGTGATAAGTTTGAGGAAAAATATTTCAAAGACATTACATTGTCATGTTAGGACTTCTAAGTCTATGGAAATCATTCTAAATAGTGGGGTAGGTGAATAGAAAACAAGGAAGAAGAGAAGAAAGACACATGGGAAGAAAAGGAGAGAATGGAAAGGATGATTATAGTAAAGAAATGAGGAAAGAGAACACTGGAGAAAAAAGCAGCCTCAATTTTCTGCCTTAGGGGAATCACAGAATGGTAAACAACATTCACACAAATACTGAGTTTTCTAAACCAGTCTTTCAGCTTCAGGTTTCAAAAACAACCAATAATAAAGAGTCATAGCAAGTATTTATTTGGTGTGAATAAGTTTAAATAGCTTCAAAACAGATATTCCTCATAAGTGTGTCATGTTTAAACTAGGAATGCCAAGATAAATGAGATTTTTACCTCCACTGTCCACTTTTGGCTTATTCTCCCTTCCCAGGGTTCTTGGCATCGGTCACCTGGTGGGGACTCTTTTCCTGGGGTCAAGAGCCCCAGCCAACTTTTCTGAAATCAGTCTTGACCAACAACAGCAATGCTGATAAAAGGAAGTTTCTTTGTCTTTCTTTCTCATGTCTTTCTTTCTTTCACATTTGACTGCTATCCTGTCTATGCATTCAGATTTCTCTGTTTCTTCTCAAACTCTGTCTACTTTCTTTATCATTCATTTCTTTTCCATGCTTCTACCCTTGTCTGAGCTACTTCATGCTAAACATGTGGTGGTATGGTTTTAAAAAAGATTTCATTGTGAATGTATGACAGAGACAGCTAAAGGGATTCAAACCACAGAACAGCCTCAACTGAAGTGTGACGATACACACCTGTCAACACTACCTGTGGTTTTATGACTCACTGGGGACCAAGGACCACTCTCCTTTTTCTGGTCCAGCAACTTAGAACTTCACCTTGTCTGACTATAAAACATCAAGGGGAAAATGTCAAAAATTCTTCATATAAAACCTGCCAAGAGAATATGGAAGAAATGTAATACCACTAAAGAAGAATCCATAAGATATAAAACTTAAGGTCAGAAGACAAACAGGAAAATCCTACCAACTTTGGAAAGCCAGCTGGAAGGAATAGGGTGAAAGAAACAAAGGAGAGAAAGAAAGAGAAGGGAGTAGAAGTTAGAGAGGGGAGAAGGGAAGGAGGGCTAAGAAGGAGTTTGATCCAGGTCAGGCCATGGTAACCAAAGCTGATTTTCATAAGTATTTTGATGCTTTGCCTGTATTTCAGCCCACTATATATTGATCACTTTGTTTCTTGTTTATTTAAGAAAAATAAAACTAGATAATGAAGTTGTTGGATAAAATGCCCATGTTATTTTAAATGTTTCATTCTAAATGTGACATTTAAAAGATTAACAAATTTTGTATAGCCTGTTACAGTTAAAGTGCTTTCACAGATGTAATCTCATTTGGTTTCCACAACAACCCAGTAGGGTAGACAAAATAGGTAATTAGATATGATGCTGAGAAAACTTAAATGATCCCCCAGGAAGCAGAGGAACAGGAATCTAAAGTATACCTGGCTTTTTACCACACGTTCCAAGCTCTTTCCAGTTCTCATGATTTTTATGTGCTATAAGATGGATTCAATTAAGGAGAGTAGACATATGTAAAACATTCATTTGTTTGACATTAGTCACTCAAATTTGTTTACTGAAGTCAGATCCAAGCCATTAGATAGACATAAAGAAGCAAATTTTAATCTTTATTTACTATAGAATTTTTTTTTCCTTTCTATATAATCAAAGCATTCTATTACAGAAAAATTCTGAAGAGTTCAATTATACAAGAGAAATTATCTTCAATTGCACTTCCAACACCATTACCATATAATTTATAACAGTTCCAAAAGTATTTGAAAAGAGACTTAGGTCCTCAGGACTTGGTGAAAAATAAAACTTGATGGTATTATTTTCTATTATTTCATCACTTTCTGCTCTCTGTTTTTAATGAAAATTCTGTCTTAATAAAAGTACCACAACTTCATTATTTTACCCTATAAGAAAAACTCAAACCCAGTCCTGGGCAACTTGTCACAAATGAGCATTATTTCCACTATTTCTACACCCATTGGTACGCACATCAAATACTTTCTGATACAGTTTACCAAGCTGTTTGTTACCTTTGAGAAGACGTACGTGATTGGGAATTCACGAGTCAATGTCACTGAAAAGAAAGGATGTTGTACTAAAGCAACAGTGCTCAGTAACAATGCTCTCACTTTTGCAAAATTAAAACTATTCTTAAGATACACATTTTTCACCTTTCCCACATCTACCTTTATGCCTGGCAAACAAAGTTATGCTCAGCTTTGAAGTACAAAAAAAAAATGTTATTGTACTAGACTAAGTCTTCTCCTAACTGATGCTAAATTTCAAAGTAGCTCCAAATTAAGGAATATTTTCATGGGACTGAAAATATTAATGGTAAGGAAACCTTGAGTGCACTCCATCTCTGAACAATGTGTTTTACCAGAGACACACAGAGTTCTTTACTTGCCAAAAGCCTTCTAAAGCTTTATTTTAGGTCAATGGCAATATTTTGGGGTAAAGTGATGACATAAAACACACTAGAAATAACCATTTAAAAGACTAACTGCGTACAGACCTAAAGGCTGAAGGGATTTAGCCCCCCCAAATTAGGAAGTCACTTACATTGACTCTGACCTCCCATCATGAGAAGTCCAGGTGCTGCTCCTTGAACTTCAAGGGCTCGGGCGGCCCAGGCATTGCCCCAACACTGCTTAGAGCAGGGGTCAGTCTGGAAGTAAAGAAGCACAGTAGTATCCCAGAGTGAGTGTTTTAAACAAGGCCTTCCAGAGGCATGAACAATGCATCTGTGTCTGGCCACATGCCCTCTGAGACAATAACATGATCCCACCACAGCAAGAACTGGTGATGAATGTTTAGCATACACTGCAATTGTCCAAAGGCTATGTCACGAATGGATTAGAAACACATTCTACTATATTGCTAATCATTTGGAAGTTAGCCTTGATGAGTGATGGTAGTATAACTCTGCATTAAAAATGATTTTGTAACACACAAAAATTCAACTAATTTTATGTAAGATGAGTTTTATTGTCTATAAAAAAGACCACAATTAAAATAGCATAATAAGATAGGCAATTATAAATGAGCTTCAATTAGAACATTTTTTTTATTTATTCTATCATTTTTTTAAAAAGTCCAATACATGTCCACAAAAAATAGTTTAATATAAATATATTATTTTATTACTGAATAAAATGGAATGTAATTTAATCAACATGTAGTGCCTAAAACTTGGAGTAACCAATGGGAAATACCATGTGCTTATTTCAGGCCACTTAAGATCTCTATTTACAGTTAACCAGTCTAGCACAGGAGATGGAGCTATGTAAGCTCTTCACTCACTCCCCAGTGTTTGAAGAAATGCAAATGTTTTACACCTCCTAGGCTCATCCACATAAATAAGGCTTCACTAGTAATGATGAGCTCAACTTAATGGTGTTGGGGAATCCACAAACCCATAAGAAAAACCACAATCTGAAGAAACCAAAGGAAAGCAGGGTAAGAGCATGCAAAAACCACTGGTTTAAGACAAGGCCAAGACTCTTTCTACACTGAAGGTAACAGTTATGACATTGCCATGTTCCAAAGTCATTCCCAAAAACCCAGAAGAATGGTTCTTATAGGTGATAACAGGGTAGAATCACTAGGAGAGGTTTTGAAAACCAGTATTAAGGCCCTATTCAGGTTCCAGTTTATTTCATTTGGGTACAACCTAAGTATTAATATTTTTAATTCCCCCAAATTTTTTAAATGTGCAGCAAGGATTAAAAACCACAAATCTAGAATTCCAGATGATCTCAAAGCTTCTTCTCTACTCTTTAAAATCTTTGATGCCGTACCATAAGTTCACTTTGTCACTCTTAGAAATTATATCACATTCTTTAACAAAATATTTCAAATGGTGACCAAAGTATTATATAACTATTGAACTATAGTAACTATAACCTTGATGTTTTCCTTAAAATGATATACTATGATCTTATGTGTATTTACTTTTATATCATTATCTTTTATGTATAAATATGCTGAAATGTATAAAATATATTTATCAAATAATTATCCAGATAACAGTTCCATTAGTCTTAAGGTATATTTCCAGCTAACACAAATATCTTTATCTCCTCAATTTGAAAAAGTCGCACCTTTACACTGCAATTCTTAAAAGTTACACTAATGATCAAAATTTTAATTATTCACTCCTTCGGAATTCTACATTTCTTACAGTTATCAGTCTACAATTTTACAAGACTCACATTTTGGAATTGTAGGGAGAAAACTATTATGTAATTTAATTAATATAGAGTTGATTACTAAAACACAGTAACCAACACTAAAAGCTGAGAAAGCAGAGTCTTTTAAAAGACAACAGAATTAGGAAATAATAAACCCAATTGTCACTAAAATGTGCTTTTTAGATGACTTGGGCTTTTGAGTAAAATAACTGCAAAAGCTACACTATGGATGCTTTATTGAAAGGATGAGGCAAAACATAATCCTAATAATATTCAGAAGCACAATGTGTTGTGAAAGTTATTGTCAATTATGAATTGAAAGTAAATTCAATAAAACAAAATAAAAAAGTAGAAACACAAAGTGACACCAATACAAAGATAGGTCATTCACTAGTAAATACGAAGGTTACCACTCATAAGGGTTATTCTAAACAGTATTTATTAAACACCATGAGCCACAAGGCAGTTATTATCCACCTTTTATACCCAAGGAAAAAAGGCTCAGAGAATTTGAGCAACTTCCACAAGTTCTCACACCTACAAGTTCCACAACCAGAATTAAAATGTACATCAGTCTTAATTCTAAAATTTTTTAAATGTTTTAATAGAGTGCCAGAAAAAAGAAGAAATCCTTTTCAGATGACGCTTCGTTGTGACTTACAAGTCAAAGACCAGAATCAAGCCTTTTTTGCTGTTTTCATTTTAAAAAATAACAGCAGGAGTATATATACCAAGTTCATGGACCTTTTCTAAAGAAGTTGCCTGCATGTCTGTACTTTGAAAGGAATACGTTCATCAAGAAGGACCATGTGCATGTATGTATGTATGAATCGAAAACAATGAATAACGAGTCCTTAAATATCATAGAATACATAAATTCACAATCAGCTGAACTGTATCAAACAACAAGAAGCATAAAAATCACCTCCATACTACCAGAATGAAAAATAATAAATTGGTCGTGGGGTGAGCCTCAATGAAAGGAGGAGTTTCAATAACCCTGCAGAGTGCCTGTTTTCCTCTTTTATAGCATTCACAGTCTATTTGACATTTATGTAAAAATACCTGGGTTGAATGCTCAAGTGTGAATCTAAAGACAAGCAGTGGAACCAGTTCTTCAAAGATTTTTGGTCCTAGCACTCATTCTTCCAGTGATTTTACCCTATTCTCCCTGAGTCTCACTATCTTTAACTATAAAAATGACAGAATTGAACTATACTGGGAAGTTTTTCCCAAAATAATGTATTAAATATTTTTCAAATATGCAGCAAATTTGAAAGTATTGTACACCAAACCCCATATGCCCTCCACACATCCTACCATAGTATGTTACTCTGCTTGCTTCCTGTGCGTCCATCCTAAATCTATCCATCAATCCACCTTATTTTTGGTGCATTTCAAAGTAAATCACAAGCAGCAGTGCACTTCCTGCTAAATGCTTCAGCACGCTATCATCAAGGACAATAATGTTTATGGAATACATAAAATGCAAATGTATAAAATATACTAATCATAAATGTGCATTTCCTTAGTCTTAATAAATGCCTGTGTCCAAACACCTATAGGGTATTAGATTGCTAAGTTTCGAAACCTGTTTTCTAAATCACAGAAGCCAGGGGTAAGATCAGGAAAAGAAGAATGACTCTATTATGAATAAGTGAGGATGGAGATCGTCACTCACAATGTGTCCTCTCCCCTGCCTCACAGGTTCCACAAGCTTGCAGTTTCTAAGAAGGAAAGCATCCCAGTGGATGCTGTCCAAGATTCCTTCCAGCTCAATATGGCCACAGCCTCCGACTGCAGGGGAAAGTAATTAAACCTCTCTGCCTTTCACTAAACATGAAACAAGGCCGATTTCTCAAAACTTGAAAGTTTCAGTGGTAAATGATTATTGGCTTAATTGTTTGTTTATTGTACTCAAGAAAACCCTGTGTTTGCATCTCAGATAGTCATCTTTTTAAGTGATTTTGAATGGCAATTAATATTTTTCTAGACTAAGGCCAAGCTCTAGTCACAGACTGGAATGAGCCTTCATACCTTCTGTACAGATCCCAAGTGCATTACTAATTTGTGTGGGTATTTACAGTGACCAGTGGAGTTTTATAGAGAGAGGGGAATTATAATTCCTGCTGAGATCAGTCTTGTGTGCTTTCATGCTGGCTGGTGCTCGCTCTCTCTTTTGAGGGAGATGCTAAGGATTAGCTCTTGATGTGTAACTCTAGGCAAGCCTCCCAGCCTTCCTGGGCATCAATTTTCTAGCTGGTAACATTGAAGGCAGATGAGTAAATAATCCTCAGCATTAATAACTTCAATCATATGAACAGTTGACACAAAATTCACTTCAAAAAAGCTATCTTCCTGGCAGGCAGCTAAATACCTGGCAAAGAAAGATATAAACCTGTAGTTCATCAGATCGTTCAATCATCATCACCCTTCAATCCTAACCACAGGCTATAACTCTCAGAAAGAGACTTAATCCTGTTCTCAGTACTTACATAGTCCTTTAGAGCTGGTCCTTGTTTCTCTGGAATTTTTTCTTTCTTTTGTCTGGGACCATATTTTGTTAAAAGACCATCCCAGCGGAGTACAGGCAGGGGACCAAGGAGGAGGGGAGGAAAAGAAAAGTACTGGGGACTGAAATGAAGAAACTTCATTATATACATTTATGAAGACATCAAAACAACCTCCACTAATTGGTATGACTATCATGCACTAATAAAATCATTTTTAAAAAGACAATTCCAGTCCAGGCCATTAGATCAGCCTTCCCTAATCTAAAAAGCCCAAATCATAAATGCTCCAAAATCTGAAATTTCTGAGTACTAATGTGACACCCTAAGTGGAAAATTCCATACCTGACCTCACATGGCAGACAAAAGTGAAAACACAGGAGTGCTAAAAGTATTATATAAAATTACCTTCAGGATGACTGTATTAAGTGTGCATGAAACATGAATGAGTTTTGTATTTAGACTGGGTCTTATCCGAAGATATCTCATTTATGTATGGCAAATATTCCAAATTCCAAAATCTGAAACTTCTGTTCTCATTTGGATAAGGGATACTCATATTGTATTAATTAACATTTTTCCAAGAACTTCACAAAGGCTGATGTACTTACAATATAGTATATGAGTGTGAAAGGGGCCTAATCATGGGGAACTACCCTTTGTAGTTTTAGTTACTTATGTTTTAGCCAGACTGCCTTCAATATCACCTTTGATGAGGATGATATAAGTAGATATGATCTGGCAGAAATAGTTTTAATGATCAACATATTCATCATCCTATTAAGAGATGATTCTCCAAGATTCTGCTGGGTTTCTGCACATCTAAGCAGAAGTATTGGTGTCCTTTGTTCAAAGTATCTTTTTAAAAGAGTTTTCTATAGACAACAGCTAGCCAGATGTGGCAGAGGACAGATTTCTTTGATCAGTGTAACCTGTCTCTCTGGAGCAAAGTTTGGACAGGTTTGCTTGGAACCTATTATAGGAAGTTCCTAAACTTGGGGTCCTTAGTGGTCATGAAAATTCTCTTCATTCCTGAGATCTGTCTGGCCCATTCCATATCACACCCGAAGGATGGAGGGTACAAGAAAAATGCACACAAACACCAAGCTTACACTGTTTGCTATGCTGAACATAATGAAGTTCTTTGTCTCTGAAAAAGTGAACTTCTGCCAGTATTTATGAAATGGTGGCAGGCTGACTTGCTAGCCTACAGGGAGGGCAAAATCTTGGGCTCTCCATAGTTGTTCACAAGGACACTCTTTATCCACACTCGGCATCCAGGTGTGTCCCTGTTCATCAAAGCCGTCACCCGGTTTCTCTCAGGTAATACTGAGTTGGATTGACCATTGTACCCTCACAAATTTTCTGAAGTGAAAGTATTCTGTGCATTTGAATAGCAGTATAAATTGTACTTCATAGAATCAAATAACTCATTTCTCATCATTCCTCTAAATGCTTTTGATTTGCTGAGAAATTCCAATCGACTACTTTATTAAGCAGTACTGATAGTTTGAATGTGGAAACAGATTTATCTTTTCACATGCTTATTCTTAAAACTATCTCAGAAAAATTGAGGTTCTGATTATTGTATGTATTTGTGTAAAAACCAAAGAAAGCTATATGTGAAATTTTTAAAAACTACATTTACTTAGAAAAAAATCTGGGAAAAATAACATGGACAAGTTCAGGTCTTCTCCAAATTTGCATAAATATAGCATTTTTAGTAGAACCTTTTGTTTTCTGAAGTAATAACAGAGAAATCCTATAAAGCTTTTACACATAACAATAGATAAAAAGTCAAACAAAATACAATTTAATGAAAGTAATGAATACAAAAAGTAAGTAAACATCCCTAAAGAGTCTAAATGTCATTTATTGTTGGTGATAGAAACAATTAAGAAAAATCAGAAGATGAAAGGAATTTACTACACTGACTTTCTGGTAGTTTTGTAACTTACCCAGTGGATGCTATAAATTGAGTACAAACTAAAATATAAATGTTTTATATAGCACCTCATTTTAAATGGTGATTATGAGACAGCTGTTACTTTTCATGTCTGCAAATTAAGGGTAAAATGCAGAATGGAAGGGCTCAATCACATGAGTTTCTGCCGGGAACACAGTATTAACATATTTTCAACTAGACTTTCATACCTAAGCAGGATCAGCTTTGCCCCGAATATTTCAGGTGAATAAATTATATATCATTTTATGTGCTTTAAGGAGTTCTCTGTAATTAAACCATAGTTCAAAAAGTAATCTACATGTGCAGTCTCTGCAAGAAAAGTAGCGTGAAGTATTGTACAGGAAAACTCAGCTCTGAAATGCCTTTTTCTCCCACAATAAAAATAGTCAATAGTCAAGAACATGAAGACATAATCTGTGCTTCTCTTTAGAACCTATTAAGACTCTTAGCATTATAGACACTTACTAAACTATTCACTAAGTCAATTAACAAATAACTTTATTTTCATTGAGTATTTCAATCATAACAAACTCATTGTATACTAAAGGAGATTTTTAAAAATGATTCCGATTTGTTATTCAAATAAGATAAGTATCCACTGGGAAATTGACTGAAATCACTTATTTCAAAAACTGCTTGGAATAAACATGTAATTACAGTTCATGTGACACAATGATAATTTTAAAAAAAACTTGCTTGTGGACTCCAAAGCACAATTAAAGTAGTTTACATTTGAATAAAGAAGGAAAGAGAGAAAAAGAACTCAACCCAAAAGTTTTTATGTACTCTATGGTAAAATGAGCATCTCTATGGGAAATAGAATTCTAAATGTAATTTACTCTGATGTGCTTACACAACTGTAAGTATAAACAGATATATTTTCTGGCATTTAAACTATATTCTTATTATAATCCCCTCTCAATAATACAGCTTTTAATCAAGGTGCCATGACAGAATGATACCTAAGTCCCTAAGATCTCACACTCACAGAAGAATCTCCTTGAGAACCTGCTTTAGGTAAATAAATCTAAAGACATCACCTGGGCAAAGATTCACAATCTGGATGTGCAGGAAAGCACTCTTTCCAATATGGATTGCCAGGTCCCAGTCCAGGCATCCAGTTTTGCACTTCTGATCTATACTTCAGAATCTGTAATTTTAAAAATTGCTCCAAGTAATTCTCATACCCAAGGGCAGTTTGAGAGCTATTCACATGGGTCACAGAAACTGAGTAGGTAATCAAAGCAATAAGCAAACCAAATCAAGTTTTGGAATGAGAAGTGGAAAGCAACAAAGGAGAAGGTCGGACCTGGGTGGGTTCCACGTGTGATGCTTAGAACAGAAATGAAAGTCAGGAACTCAAGCCAGAGGTCTGAGGAGTGTGTTAGAATTAAAAAGACGTCAAGAAACTAGATATATGGGCTCCCAGATTGTTAACCACAACAACAATGCTTCCAAAAGAAAGTCTGTGGTCAGTTTCTGGATATAGAGACAATATCATTTTTTAAGGACTTTAAGTCTCCTGGTAGCAAAAAAAATATAAAATAAAATAAAATGCTGTCACATTCAACAGTCCCAGGAATTGCAAGACATTTGTGTTTCAGAGACATTAAGTCTGGGATAATTCATTGTATTCTGAACGATATGAGGGTAGGCTTACGTCACATGAGGCCCAGGGAAGACACTGAGCAGTGAACATAGTTAACTTGAAAAACAAGAAGTGGGGTTCAGAAATGAGAGCACTTGACAAAAACCAAGAACTGGATTTCCCCACTGTGTAACCAGAATGAATCACTACTTCTCCACATCAAGGATGGTATGTACCTCAAAAGACAGAAGATGGATTGAGTGGTATGTATCACAAAAAGACAGAAGATGGATTTAGTGATTAAGATTTTAGGTCAGAGACTCAGCCTTGGGTTTCAATACTTAGCAGCCACAGGATCAGGGGCACTTAATTTCCATAAGCCCCATTATCCTTTTATGTAAAATTAAACACTGGGCTGTAATAACAATAACTACTTCAAGTGATTGGTATCATTATTTGAAATAATGATTTCAAATCATTTCATTAAATTACTTATTGCTGATCTGAATTATAATTGCGCATCACCACGTACCACATTTTAGTTACCTGATTTTCTTGAAAATTTTGGTACAAAAATTTGCTTATATACAAGAGGTATAAAAGACCCCACATCTTGAAATGTGTGACTCGACATAGGATCACAAGATGCTAATGTCAGGGCTGGGTTATAGCTCAGTGGTGGAGTGCTTGCCTCTAACCTGTGAGGCACTGGATTGGATCCTCAGCAGCACATAAAAGTAAATAAATAAAACAAATACTAAAAAAAAAGTATTTTTTAAAAAGATGCTAATGTCAAACTTGGTTTTAGGTATTCTTGTCAAGTTCTCTGATTTTATAGAAGGAGAATAGGATTTAGAGAGTAAAAGGAGAATGCACTACGTCTTTCTACTGGTGTTAAGAAATTACTTCCTTAAATTTTGTCTTACAGTTTTTCCCATTTTCACGTTTTTATGAAAGTAAAGGAAGTAATATATATTCATTAAAAACAACTTAAACAATACTGAAAGAGGAAAGGAAAGGTTCTGCTCTTGTTTCCTCTCTGAGGCCTAACCTCGTCCCTAAAGGGCTCCTAGATCTGTGTCTAGATCTCAGACATTTTCATTAGCTTGCAAATCTTTTCCTAAGTGAAAGCCATGCTCTCAGCAACATTCTTAGTCTGAGAAACTGGTATCAAGGCTTTCAGAAAGTCTAACAACCAGAACTGGTGTCCAAGTCTGTAACCTTCAGTTAATATTTCTTCCACCATGTGATTCCTCCTGCCCCCATAGATCAAATAGAATGTCCAACAGAACACACTGATTGTGTTCTATTATATTCCTCTGGTATTTTCCTTAACATCAGTTTCTTTTCTCTACTTTATTCTGGCCACCAGTTCCTGCCTATAAAATACATCACTTTACAAATCTATCAAGATTTTCGTTAGCAGGGACTATAGCAGATACTAGAAAAAAAAACTGTGGTGGTATTACTTGTAAAGCCCCTTGCAACCCTCTCACCTTCTCTGGTGTCAGTGTCTTCATGTGAAAATGGGGATGGTGACTCTCTATTATTTTCTTCTCACTGTTGAATAAACATTCATGACAGCTGGATAAACATTGCTTTGCTCCGTCAATCAAATGAATAAAAGTATTTAATCACTAAAGTGTTTTACCATGGACTTTTCTTGGACAGCTCAATGCTTCTTACACCATGAGGCTCATAGCATGGTTGCTGCGGTTTAGATGTGTGGTTAACCTCAAAAGCTCGGGTGTGAGACAATACAAGAGTGTTCAGTAGTGAAATGATTAGATTATGAGACATGTGACCTAATCAGTGGATTAATCCACCAATATGGTTGACTGGGTGGTAAATGGAGGCAGTTTGGGTGAGGTTAGAGGAGATATATCACTAGGAGTGTGCCTTTGAGATATATAATTTGTCCCTGATGAGCAGAGCTCTCTCTCTACTTCCCATTGCTGTGCTCTAAGCTTCCTTCCTCCACCAAGCCCTTCTGCCATGATGCTAGCCCTCACCTCAGGCCCTGAGCTATTCAGTCAGCCAATTATGGACTGAACCTCTGAAACGATGAACCAAAATAAACTTATCATCCTCTGAATTGTTCTTGTCAAGTCTTTTGGTCACAGTGACAAAAAACTAATTATAGCAATAGTCTAGGGAAACATCTCTAGGTTGCTTTGAAGTCACATTTCAACATACAGCTTGAAGTCATGTTTCAGCATGCTGCTTTCCTCACATTCCATGGCCTCATTTCAGCTATCTAAGCAAGTTCACTAATATCAGCCTCTAATATCTTGAAGATGAGGAGGAACCAATAACAAAAATATTGTTGTGTTCCAGAACTAAGTTCTTGGACCTCTTTTCTTCTTAACCAACAATCATTACACTGCTGATGACACCCAATCACACCACTATAAGTGTCACCTACATTTTAATGACTTCTAACTTCATACCAATAGCCCAGAATTTCCTCTGACCTCTACACTCATGTGTCCAATTGCCTACTTAACACCACAATTGTCTAATTGACATCTCAGCTCCTCATGTCAAAACTCAACTCTGAACTGCTCATCCCTCACTGACCGCATCTCATGAAACCATGATTTTATTCTTCCAGTTGCTCAAGTTCCAAATTTTGCAACCATTCTTAACATTCTCTCTAAAAACTCTACAATGGATTAATCAACATATTCAGTTGGTTCTACCTTTAAAACGCATCCAGAATCTAAACAGTTCCCTTCAACCACATTACTAACACACTGTTCTGTGCCACATCCATGTCTGGCCTGGAGTATTGCAATGTTCTGTCCTTCCTCAGCCCTGTCCCACCCCAACTCAAGTATATTTTCAGGCATTTATAGGGCCTTGGAACCTAATCCTTCCTTGCCCTGCAGTCTAATTTCCAGCTTCCTTTCCTTGAGTTCCATGCAGACTGACATTAGCTCAGTGTTTTCTGCTGTTCTCTTTAAGGGATGCTATAATACAAATCTTACATGACTCAGAATTGGAAGACCTGGGTATAAATAGTACCTGCATCCTTACCAGTTGTGTACAAAGCCATTTAATTCCCCTCAATCTCAGATTATTTTTAAAATGAGAATAACAATAGTACATGATTTATAGGTTGCTGTAAAATCATATAGATATATGAAAGTTGGAAAAATGAGTGCTTAAAGATACATTTTAATATTCCTTATAATCTAATTCTTTCTATCTACACAAATCCATTTGTGAAGTATCTCCAGGGTAAACTAGTAAAGGTTATCTCTTCCATTTCAAGCCCAATGGCACTATTCCTTGTATATATAATTCTCCTGAACAGTATTTTATCACTGTTATGCTATTTAACTTACCAGAACTTTAGAAATGTCTTACATGAAACTTATCTTATGCTGCATTTTTTATTACAAGCATTTGCATACTTATTCTATTACCCTACCCATGCTTAATCTCTTTGAAGGACAAGACAGTGCAAAATACTCTTTAATTCATCAGGTAGTCAATTGGTGCTTAGTAGAAAAAAATGTACACATTTTTATAACTTATGAGATTGTTTGGCTGTAATGAACAAGGATTGCTTTCACATATCATGATGAACAAAGTTCATGCTTCCCATATTGAAAGAAGTATCTATTTTGGTGCTAAAAGAGAAAAAGTGCTATAAATCAAGTCCAAAAATAAATAAAATTGTGGTTTTATAAAATACTAGTTTTCAGTAGTAGTTTGTGCAAAACTTTGATCAAGAATGAAATCTTCAGAAGAAGAAACAGTTACCAAATTGTGTATTTGCAATTTCAAACTTCTTTAAGACAACTAATATACGTGTCAAAGAATCCAAACTGAAATGGTTTCAAGAAAAATAAGCAAGCTGTCAGAATTTCTTGAGCCTGTTTTGTTTCACATGTTTTAGTTGCAAACAATTACTGAAATAAATGTTTACTGATTTCTCTGCTATAATTATGCAGAAAATAGGAAACAGCTTTAAGGGAAGCTCCAAGTTATGAAACTGAAATTTTGGAAATGATTCTAATTCCTTGGTGGAATAGTTTCATGGATATGACACTAAACAAAATAAAAAAAAAAAAAGAAGGCAGAAACAGAGAAGCTAACAAAACAATCCTCAATCTGCAGTCTAATCCCCTATAAAAATCAATTTGTTGGGATACGGGCCTAACTCAGAGAGACAGTTTCTTAAAGGGGAAAATGAATTTTTTTCAAATTTTCAAGTCACAGTTCTTTCATGGATAAATCTGAAGAAACCGCAATAATTAATCTAAAACTAAGGAAATATGCCCCATCTTTTTTTCTTGTAATTTAACTAATTCTCAGCTTTTCTCAATTAGTTGGTTGTCCACCACAAATTCACCATACCTTCTATGTGCTGAATTTTAATAAATATTCTGCATTTCTTCTATTTCTTCAGTTGGAGCAATGAGATGAGACAATGTTAAAAGCCTCCATTATGGAGTCCAGCCTCCTTTGCTTGAATCCTGTCCCTAATGCTTTATAGCTTTATAACTTAGGACTAATTGCTTAACCTCTCTGTTTCTTGGTAACATTATCTGTTGTGTAGGCATTGTGACATTCCTCATAAGGTTACTGAGGAATAGAATTCATGTTTTCACCTACAATAGTCAAACAGCCTGGCACATAAGCACCATAAGTGTTTACTATCATCAATCCTAATTAACTATGGGGGCTAGCAATCAAGGCCAGAAAATAATTATTTTAGGCTTTCAAGAAGTCCATACTATTTCTAGTGGCTGCAGCTACTCAACTCTGCGGTGGGAGCAGAAAGTTGACTTAAAGGATAGATAAAAGAATGGACGTGGCTGTGTGCCAATAGAACTTTACTGATGGAACTTTTATTTCAGACATTGGGCCTTAGTTTGCTGACTCCTGAACTATAATGTGTATAAAACTGCTTCTATTATAGAAATTAACAGTGACACTATTACTCTAAAAAGACAAGTGGAATCATTCCTAGAATATACTGAGGGTATCTGCCTCCCTGGATATTGGGGTGTCTGAGTGACTAGGGAGTCAGAAAAGCATAATGCTTTGCATAAACAGATACTGAATCATGCTTTAACACTCAGATATTCTCTCTTCACATCAGTAATTAATCCTAACCATTTCCAATATTTATAACACTTATAACTCTTATTCTATATCTACCTCGAAACTGAACTTGATGCTGAGTTTAACAAGATCTCTCCTCTATAGAAGTTGGGGGTCAGTATTTAAGTCCAGGGAAGAACCTCAAGCAGGACATACCAGTACTGAGAGACAATGAGGGGACATTGACAAGGTAAATATAACTCAGGAAATAAGAACTAAATGGGAATACAGAAAGTCACAATAAATAGTGAGAATTTAATACATCAAATCCTTCATGAAATGAGACATACAGGACCAGGCTAAAGGAAAGTAAAGAATATATTTAATAGGAAGAAGATAACAGTTAAATTTTCATTCGATTAAAATCCAACAGAAATCAAACTTTTTTAACAGCATTATTTGGTAAAATCAATGTGAAATAAACTGAGCTATTTTCAAAGTGTACAGTTTAATCAGTTTTGTATAGATCCATGAAAGCATATCAAAATCGACATGAAGAACATATCTACCACTTTCAAAAGTTTTTTTTATGGACTCGTGAACCCTCTTACTATGAATAATTCCTCTCTGTACCCACATCCCCAAACCTACTGACAGCAGATGTCTGTTTTGCTCATTAGCATTATCGTTTTGAGTTTCATCTATGTTGTGCAGGTGTTCGCAGTACACTCCTTTTTATTGCTGTGTAGTATTTTATTGTGTAGTCTTCCCACAATATGTATTTCCATCCATCTACGGATGAAAATTTTGGTTGTTTTCAATTTAGAGGTATTACAAATAAAATTTCTAGGAATAATCACATAAAAGGTTTGTAAAGACATATGCATTCATGGGAGTAGAAGAACTGTGTCACATAGTAGGTACAGCATATGTTTGAATTCTGTAGGAATTGTCACATCGTTTCCCAGAGATGTTCTGCTATTTTATGATTCCACAGCACTACATGACTATTCCAGTTACCCCACCAACTCTTGGTTTTATTAGATATTTTGAGGACTGATGATCAGGTGTTTTGTAGACTGTCTTGTTTGCCAGGTGATCTATTTAATTTTGGATATTTTAGCAGATGTGTACTGGTTTCTCACTGTGACTTTAATTTGCATTTTCCTACTGGCAAATGATGTTGGGTTTATTTCCATGTGCTTATTTGCCACCCATTTTTCTCTTTGTGAAGTGACTGTTCAAATGTTGTGCTCATTTTTAATTGGGTTATTTATTTTTTCTTATTATTAAATGTCAAGAATGTTTTCCAGATTGAAGATACAAGTCGTTATCATTGATATAAATTGAAAGGATCTTCTCCAAATTGGTAGATTATTTTTTAAAATTTCTTTGAAATGTTTGAGTAAAATGTACCCATTATAAAGTAAAACACAACGTAGAACTTTTATGAATTAAATGATTGATTTGGTGATAGATAAATCTACATAAATGAAAATAGTTGATAAATTGCAGTTTTTCATGGAATTATCGAAGGGCTCAATTTTCAGTCTGTCCTCGTAGAACTCAGAACAAAAGCAAGACAACTAGCATATTATCCAGACCAAATTAACCAAGTAAAGAGGGACTGAATTCAAAACCAAAAGAGGAAGAGAGGAATGAGAAAACATAGCATTTTCAGGAGTCATGGGGTAACTGTGGTACCCCTTTAGGAAATGGTGTTGGGTGATCAATATAAAATTACATTCATAAGCAAGGTCTTCCAAAACTTCAAAGAAAAATATTTCCTTGAAATACTGAATTTTAACCACACTAGACTCTTGGTCATAAAGAATGGAGGAAAACTTAAGTAGAATATTAATACAGACCTTTAAAAGAAAGAAGCCATAAAAAATCACAGACGAATAGAAAATACATACAAAATTCTCAATAACATATTAGTGTTTGATGCAAATATAGCACAAAAACACCAATGAGATTTTTCTCAGGAACATAATAATAATAAATGTATCTTATTTATTTTCATACAAAAATCTGTATATATTTAATGCACACTACTTAGTGAGTTTGGAAGTAGGTATACACTATGAATACCTCTGCCATCAATTGTTCCAAAATCTATGCCATAACCCACTCCATCATCTTTGAAAGCTTTCTATGTCTTATTATTTTTGTTATTATTATTATTGTTCATATGTGTGTAATAAGGACATTTAACATTTTTTTTTATCTTTATTAGGTAGAACTAGAGCACTACTTAGTCAAAGGCTAATTTTCCCCATTCTGGAGCCAAACTCTTCTCAGTTTTCTACCTGATGAGTTGTGAATAAGGATGGTTTTCAACTGCACTAATACCTCCTCCATGTAAACCCCAAAGACCTTTTCTTCTTAGCCTTTTGTGGGTGGTGCAGGCACTACACTAATCAGTGGTCAGTTGAATGTTCAGGGTGAGCAATCTGCTGAATACAACCTGGAGATTCTCTGCAGGTCTCCAGAGTTCTCTCTATGCAGCTCTTTTCTCTCTGCTATTTTGCCCTCAGATTCTAGCTGCTTTGGGCTCCTTGAACCCCAACTCCATCTCCACGACACACAGAGACATCTGATCTCTCCCAGTTCTGGAGCATTAAATGCTAAGGGCGCTTCTCACTTATTTCCCTTCTCCCAGGGATCACTGTCCTCTGATGTCTGACGCTCAGTGTTTTGGAAACTATTGTTGATATACTGTGTCCACTTTCTCAGTTTTAAACACAAGGATAAATGTGGCCTGTGATACTCCATCCTGTCCAGAAGCAGAAGTTCATATAATTTGAATATTAAGATTTTATTCAGTTCCATATCAAGCACTGTAATAACTCAGTCTGGATCAAATTTCTTTAGGTAGCAAATACTCAGATAGGAAATTCAGTAAAGAAACAGTTTAAAAGTTACACTATGTGCATCCACAAGACACTAACCAATAAAAAAAAAAAAAACTAAAAGTAAAGAGCAGAAAAATCAGTAGAGTAGAGGAAAGGAAACAGGGAAAGGGAGGAGGGAAAGGAAAGGGTAAATACTAGAGACTGAATTAGAGCAAATTATATTCCAAGATTTCATAATTATGTCAAAAGTAATCCTAATGTATAACTAAAAAGAATTAATAAAAAATTGCATGTAAAAAAAAGTTACTTTTCTGCATGAGTATAGGAAACTATTGAGTGATAGTGTCACACAAAAGCCCAGCATGAGCTTACATGCTCACCAACGACTCAAAATGTCAAGCATAATTTGCAGTTATGGCAAGAAATAGAGTTAAAGGAAATACCATTTTGAAAATGAAATTTCCTAATGTAAGTTCAGAATTTCTTCAGAGAAAAGAATAATACCTATAACTACAACCCAAATCAATGTTAACAAAGAATGACTGAGTATAATGCAGAGACACCAATTTAAGGAACTCAAGAGTATAAAGGGCAAGAGAGTCACTGGATTACACAAACCGTGAGCTTCTCAAAGACAAAACAGACAGAAGTTACCCTGAGAACAGCATTCCCAACTTCCTAGTTTCTATGTTCCTAGTACATTTATGAACAGACCTGAACTTTCCCGTTAATGGTTTTCATCTAAATCATTTTCTATTCATCTAGCAAAAAGTATTTGTGTCTTAAAAAAACAAACATAGAACAATGCTTAACTCAAAGGAATCATTAATGGAATATTCTTAAGAAACTATAAGCAGTGAAGAACACGCTGTGGGTAGTGAATGACTGCTAAGGTTTAGATATAAGGTGCCCCCATGTGTGAGAAAATTTAAAAACATTCAGAGGTGTAATGATTGGGTTATGAGAGCCTTAACCCAATCAATGAATTAATCCTCTAATGGGGATTAACTAAGTGGTAACTGAAGGTAGGTAGGGTGTGGCTAGGGGAGGTGGGCATTGAGAACGTCTATGAGGTTGATATTTTGTACCTGGCAAGTGGAGTCTCTCTCTGATTCTTGGGGCTATGACCCAACCTACTTTCCTCAACCACACCCTTCCACCATGATGTTCTGCCTCACCTTGAGCCCCTGGCTATCTATGGATTGAGACCTCTGAAACCATGAGCACCCAAATAAACTTCCTTTACTCTAAAATTGTTCTTGTCATGTCTTTTAGTCACAAGAGTGAAAAAGCTGGCTAAAACAGATATTTCAAGTTAACTTCTATTCATATGCACAATTCACTGCTATGAACTATACCTATTTGCATAATCTTTTCCAAATAGGTTGAACATAATAATTGGGTTATTTTAGGACATCAGAATAGCTTTTATAGTATCTCTAATATGTGGAGTTTGAGGTTATAATCCCTAGAAGTACATTCAGAGCTAAATTTCTACAAATTAAAGAATGAGATTTTCTTTGAGGCCATAGAAGTGAAAGGTGACTTTGGAAATTTTGGCTGAATGTATAAGTTAACTTAAGGTAGTATTATTAAAACTTTCAAGTATCATGAGGAAAAATTTAAGAAAAATTGACTTATATCAAAAAAAGAAGAAAAAAGAAAAAACAATGGTTTCTAAAAAGTTGAAGAGATTGTTTTGATGAGTTACTTTATTTTAATATCATTAATAAAGAATGCATTAAACATCAAAAGACATAGAAAACATATTTCCAAACTCTACCCCTGACAAGTTTAAGAAAAATCCAATTTAACCTCTTCTACAAAGTTGTAGAGAATTCAGATCTGCCTGGAGAGAGCAAGTCAGTGCAGGTGACTGGCAGTACCACTTCCTTAGGTACTCCCTAAGGAGTACCCTTGCAAATCACAATGGATAGCTTGACTTATCTATGGATGTTCTTCTCCCACAAGATGTGAATTGAATCCTGTCAAGTCAAAGGCACAAAAGATTTACATTTATTATGAAGCCTTTACACATGATTCAAAAAATTCCTGGTAATCATGTATATATGATAGGACTGATGAATATCCTGAAGTCACCTAAAACAAATGGTGGTTTGAACATTATGAAATTCCTATATTAACCAAATTAGACATATCATCCCAGGAATTCAAAATGGGTTGGTATTTGTAAATCAATTATTCTAACTCACCACAATAAAAGGTAAAAAAAGGATGATTATATCACCTTAGTAAATGCAGACATTTTTAATCTGAAAAACGTTTTCTATATTTTCATGACATCAGACTTATCACAACTGATATATAACTGAAAGCATACCCTTTCAAATTGGGAACAGAGCAAGTGGGGTTTCATTTATCACTTCTATGTTACATTGGAAGATTGTCAATAGAGCATGAAAAGTGAAATATTAAAAGAAGAGGGATTGAAAAAGAAGAAACAAAACTACATTTTTATTTGCAGATGACCTGGATGCCTATGTGAAGAATATATAAATTATTAAAATTAATAAGGGATTGTCAAGGATTCAAATAAAAAGTAAAAATGTCAAAAATCAAATTAAATATATTTGTTCAAAACACCAACAAAGGGTTTAAAAGGGAAAAATTTAAAGGAAATATTATGTCATCAAGGAATACAAATATACTTAATAAAACTATCAAAACATACCAAAATTTGCCAGATAGAAATATTCAAAATTTATTCAATAGTTTTGAAGAAGGACTAAACAAATGCAGATGTATACCATATTCATGAATTAGAAGGTTATTCTATTCTAATTATCATTCTAATTTAATCCATATATTCAATGTGATTCCAATCCAAATCTAAATGGTGAGATTTCACAAACTGTGTTCAAAGTTAATATGGAATACCAAAGTCCAAATATAACCAATACACTCCTGAAAAACAGCATGAGGAGAACTGCAATACCAAGAATTATATGTGAAGCAGGTGAATCTGAAAACCAATTTCATTTGCTTCACAAAAACACAAACTTGGTTTTTTATTCAATGTTTTTGACCTTGCTCATTTGAATCACTTTCCATGTAATCACTCAAGTATAGAGTCACTAAGAAGTTTTCTTTGACTCCTCCTTTGCTTTTGTTCTCTTGACCATCCCCTGTGTCCATTCAGGTAGTCTCTGAATGTAATCCCTCTTTTCTCTAACTACTGACTCAGTCTAAATGCAAGTACTCATTGGTGCTTGCCCCTGCCTTAATGTAAACTAACAGTACCCCTACTCCCACTTGCTCATCACTTCGCCAACTACTCCAGACCACCCTTTACATCTCATGTTTTTATAAAATAGGACTAATTGAGCCAATGGTCTGCTTTGAAATTTCAGTAAACCCTCTTCTCACTGCCTCAGGATCAAGTTCATAACCTGGACATGAAAGATTCTTGACACAGTCCTTTCAGGAATCACTTCTTGCCAAAACATAAACTTTCACACATCCTCTATTCTGTCCACAATGAACTAATTACCACTTCCTGCACTTTCATAAAAGTCATGAACTTTCGCAGCTTCAGCTTTTATCTTAGTTACTGGACTCCAAAGTTTTGTCCCAACTTCACAGGAGTAAAAACATTTACAGAACTTCAAAATCCAATTCAATCATCTCCTTCTGTAAGATGTTTTCTCTATCCCAAATATAATTAATGCTATCATAATATTTTGCTCATTGAACTTTCATATTGATAGTTAAAGTAGTTGCTGCCTTTTTCCCCCCTGTCCATACTGAAATCCTTACAGGAAAGATCACACCTTATGTGCATCCTCCCAGTACATTCCTGAAACATATCAGGTGCAGAATATTGTTTATATTCACTTGTGTCAGTTCATCCAACCTTGTGTTTGTAATCCTTACATGTTTTATTTATGTTCAAAAGTGTTACAGATAGATCAAGTCAATATAATCAAACACCAAGAGCCAAGAGTGTACCTAGGTCTCCTACATGCTATTTAGGGCTCAAGTTTAATTGTACCACCTAGATTCATACTACCAATTTCTACTGAAATTCATTCTTTACTACTATAAAAACTCAGGAATAAAAATTCTTTTCACAATACTTTGAGAATTTGACTCTTCATTTAAAAGGCATATTTTACAAAAAATAAGTAAACATGACAAAAAGAATAATTCCTTACTAGATAATTCCAATATACTAAAGGTTTATGAAGTTGAAATTTATGAATATAATTAAAAATATACACTTGTGTTAAGTGGAAGAATGTTTTCAAGGATATATACAAGTAAATATATATATATGTATATACATATATATATGAATATATTTTAATTTGCCATATATTTGGTAAAATGTTTTAAGCCAGAAAAAAATTCCTTACAGTTTCCTTGCCTATAGCTCTTATTTTCTCCATTATGAACACTGAACTCAAACTGGAGAAAATTGGATTTTCCCCATCTCTGTCCATGTTTTACTGACCTAACAGACAAATCATCTTCCCTGTGAAACAAATCCAACTAAGCAAACTTCAACCCTGATGGTAACGTGATACTAACATTCTCTGATATAAATTGTACCCACATCCCTCACCACTCTTGGCAGATTTTTTTTAAACTGCTGAACTGAGGTGGGAAAAGAGAATAGGAAATTTGGCATAAATAGTTTTTAAGGCTAATTTTGACAAAGAGAAGTCAGGAAACTACAGGGTCTTTTGCAGTTCCAGCCTGCTGGCTGCCATGATGTGCTTGGAACATTGGGACCTGAGAGCTTAGCAAGGGTGACTTCAGGAAAGGGATGGACACCTCTCCTTTCCTTTCAGTAAACTGTGCAGCCCATTGGTCCTGCAGCAGCCTGGAACTATTTCAGGGAAGCTATGCTTGCTTTGTCAGAGACACCAGCATTTCAGAAAGCTTTAGGATTTCTGAACGGCCTTGGAGATTTCCGATGCCCAGCAAAACCAAGATGTATCCCCAGGGTTACACATAAATACAGCATCAGAGCCAGTACTGGAATTTACAGTTCTTGACTACCAGTCCGGTTTGTTTTCCAGTTGCCATATCACCACCCAAGTGGGTTTATTTAAAGAAAGTAAAACTTACATTTACTTTTCAAAGCCACAGTGCAACAATGCAAGTAAAAAGACAGCCTTTCATTTAATTTATTTTATCATTTGTTTCTGCTTTTCCTGTCCTAAAACCACAGAGAACCACAAATCTTTAAACATATTTAAGGACAAGGATTCATTCTGGAAAACAGAAATGTACTCTATCAGATAATTTGAGAAAATACAGCAATTTTAAATTTCAAAATCAAGCTGTTTGAGAAAAATAAATGGAAATCATAATTGCTAATCCAGACTACCTCCAAATAATTGCATAAGTAATTATTGGTAACATCCCATCCCAGTCCACTTCCAAATATCAAAGTTCACAAAATTCATACTTAAAAATTGTTATGCTTCCCACAAAGTTTTATTCTTTACAAATCTTAAGTAAAGAAAGCCTCAGGAAAAATTTATAAGAACACATACTCTAGTTATAATTTATTACAGTATTGATTTTCAAATGTTAACTTGAAATAACTTCAGCATACAATTATGTGATCGGTATATAAACAACCATTATACATAAGCCATTACCTACTAGCAAAAGATAAGGTGAAGACTACAGTATTGAATCTTATTTCATGCTTCCAAAACCCCAAAGATTAATCTGTTTTGTTCATAGTAAGTGTTCCATAAATGTTTAATGAATTAATGAATATTTGCAGCTTAGAGCCATGTGCTCAAACTTAGCTCTCTATAAACATGGATTGTGAGTATGTAAGCTCTTTGAGTCAATCCAGATGGCAGATGAAATCCGAACATTTCAAATTGTGAACATTTCAGAAATCACTGAAAGACTGTATAACTAAGATTCTATTCACACTTTAGTCAATGTGAACTGAAAATTGTCAATAATTTTATATGAGACATATGAGCATGTAGTCAAGAATAGCACAAAAAAAATGTTTTCATTGGTTACCTGTGATACCTTTCCAAACAGAAGGTCCTATTCAGGGGATTCATCCTTTCAAAACTGTAAGTTTTAGAGTACTTGAGAATAAATATGTTTTTATACATGGCAAGAAAACAAAATCTTTATCCCACAAGTATTTTTATAAAGATCATCTTCCCATAAATAAGCACTTGCGATTTTAAAAAAATCCTCTACATCCTATATATTTATGCTACTCTAAACGAAGATAACAGTGTTTGCTCAGTTCCAAAGTGATGTGTACTTTACATTGATTTAAATCATAGAATAACATCATAAAGATTTTAATATTATCTCCATTTTATAGATCAGAAAACTGAGCATGGAAGGGTTAAATGACTTGCCAAAATAACGATTATTTTGTATGTGGAGGGTCAGGGTTCAATAGTAGTTCAGTTTTGGAGTTCATGTCCATCTCACTCCAAAGCCCCAAGTTCTTCATAAATCATTATTTTGTCTCTCTGAAACATTACAAATAATTTTTGAAGCCAAGCCCAATTTGCTAAAGTGTATCCATATGAAAAAAGAAAGAAAGGAAAGAGATTGACAGACAGACTGTGGCAGCACCTGGAATCCAAAATTTTGGATTCAAATTCTGATCCATTAGGGTGACATAAGGGAATCTAAAACCACTTAGCCACGAGGGTCTTCCAATACAAAAATAAGATGTATTATAGGATGCTTGCTTTTGAAGTATACAGGTTTATGTCTGAAGCCCCATTCCACATCTGAGTTCCATTACATATGCTAAATATCATTCCCAGGATAAATATTTGAATCCTAAAATACACTGGAGGTGTTCCTGTAGTCAGTATTTTCTTTCTCTGTGTTAATTCTTGGTCACTAGTTCACCCAGCAAACTGCTCACAAATCTCTTTCTAAACAGAAACATAAGGTAACACGAGGCCCCTGATTTAGGTCATTCCATCCGTTACCCATTCCAGATGGCAAATCCCAATTATTCCAACCCTGGTGACTGATAGCTTGCCGACCACACTCCACTCAGGTCCAGATATATACTATTTGTTCTTCTGAAATGGGGGAACAATCAAATAAAAGGAAAAAAATTCCCTGGTTGTTCGATTTAGAAAAGGGGCAAGAAAGGGAAGCCTGTTTTACCAGATTTTGTTCTTACCCACTTGTTAGAGAACAAGTACAAGCAGGAATTCTTCCTCCTAGAAAACATGGTAATTTGCTAAAAGTAATATCTTTTCTTCAAAGAAATTATAATATAGTCAACATTATAAATATATTGAATATGCCAGATTGCCTACTTTTAGAAAATCAGACTGGAGTTCCAAGAAGTTGACTTGATCCATTACTCCTAAAAATTTTCAAGTATTTGACCTTAGGACTTTTAGATAATTTAAGATTTTAAAAGATGAAGTTGTTTAAGAACCTTTGCACAGCATATTTGTTGTCTCAAAGGCATTCACACATCATTTACATACATAATGTACACTGTAAACCCCTTTTCTGAATCGCCTGCAGTTGAAAGGATGATCTTCACACTCTTCATGGGCTCATAATCACGAATTCAATGAACATTCACAGAGCAAATCTAAAGTGTGAAACAACTTCCCATTTTACCACGCAAAATGTCACAGCCTGTGCCAGCAACACACCAATGACTGAAACCCACTCAAATCCAATCCAACCCCTCCCTTAATGGACATGGAAAGCCTGCTGTCACCATTTATATACTAGGAGCAACACATGGCAGTGTCCCTTCTACACTATTGAACACTCAAATATTTTTAAGTCTATTAGAACCAGCCATACGCATTTTTTTATTTGTTTCAAACATAATGAGAGTATTTCATTTATAACTCCTCAGACTTAAAGAATACTCTCTCAAAGAGAGGAAGGCCTACACTTACTCCATGCAACTGAAAAGTACTTACTGGTCTTATTCTGAAAACAGTACATGGCTTATAACGTACAAAGATGTTAATGGCAAGATATATTCTCCCTAAAGAAAATCTCAATGGATGGATTCCAATGGCACAAACACCATCACTTCAACTGACAGGCTACTATATACATGCTGGCCAGAGAATAAGAGTGTGGGATCTAACAGAGGAAGGCATCTGGAACACAGAAACCTAGATTCAAATGCTCACCACCTTCCAGCTGCGATAATAGCCTTGCCTGGGCCCTTCTGAGTCCCAATTTCTTCACATGCCCAAAAAGAGATGATAATGGTACTTCAAGGGGATACAGTGAAGATAGGAGACTCTAGATTTTCCTTAATTTTAAAATGTTACCCACATTAATATGACATAATCTTGGAGACAATTCCTAGATACTGTGAGGTACATGGAATTTCAGGACCCATTCTCTTGGATGTGATCCCACTATTTTCTAGTGATTCAGAGTGTCCCTCCCCAGGGTATATTAAAGGTTTTAGCTTCTATGCCATGAGGTGCAATCACGTGTCGCTTAAATTGGGAGTATGGTTTGGGAAATGAGTCACCATGTGATTTTGTTGTGCAAACATCATGAAGGGTACTTATGCAAATGAAGTAGTTGCTACACCTTATAAGGGATATAATTACGTGGGACCTCTGTCATATGTATGGTCCATCACTGACTGAAATGTTGTGCTTATATACATACATCCATTATGCTCATATAATTATATATGACTGCATATACTTCATTGTCTTAAAATGCAATAGTCTTGAGTACAAAACACAAAATAACCATAAACCCTCAACTACGAGACATTTGTGGTCAAAAAACATCAGGGGACAGGAACAGAGTTCTGTCTTTGCAGGATGGTCAATCAATGGCCTTAATGACATGAAGGTTTCTAACACTGCACAAGAACCTGAGATTATCCTAAGAACACTTTGAATCTACTCATGGCCAAAGAAAGAACTCAGAAGAAACTGATACCAGCAACTAGGCCAGGAGCCAGTAGAGGTGACTCTGTGGTACACAACCCATGTGCTGACAGTTCAACATGGATGAGAAATGTAAGGAATGAGCAAACTATTCCACCCTGTTACCCCTCCATCTCGGCTCCCCCATCACACCAATTAAGTGGTATCAGCAGGAAACTCAACAAGAAGAAGATATCAAAGCTGATAGTAAATATATGGCTTTTATCTCAGTCTTCATTATGAATCCTCTCACCAGTAAAATGGCACAGAGTGTTTTAAATGTTGAAATATTTTTTAAACACTGACTTGAATGTTTTATACAGCATACCGACACATAAAGTTAGATTTGGGGGACTTCTAACCTACTTAATGTATGTTTTTTGCCTTTTTATAATAACTATCATTAAAAAGTTTTAGAAATATGATTGATGGTAAATGCTTCAGCTTAAATTATAAATGTAAATTGCAAGAGAAGACCTGAGTAAGATAAACACTTCCTTGGTTCACTTTCTGGATTTCAATTAACACCTAATTTACAATACTTAATACAAATATATAGTTGAGCTCTTTAGAACAGCTCTATGGGAAAAGCATACATTTTGTAAAGAGCTGAGAAAAGAAGCAGTCCATTAGCCACAATGCCTCAAAATACAATAGTCAATATCCCATCTTCAGCATTCAGAATGGCAAGAACTAAATAAATAAACAAGGAATTCCCTCCTGCTTTCTGGGAAAGAACACATTCTATTCAATTCATTCCCTAGCTCTGAGACTAGAAAGAAATTTTTAAAAAAATTTCCTCCCTAACTGTTATTGGTCAATAGACAACTGAAGGCAATAAACTACCTAAAACCATAGTGCTAAATCATTCTGCTGGATCCAAGGTTGGGGAGAACACTCTACACTCCTTAAGTTAGGAAGGGTAAGTCCACAATTAAATTCCAGATTTTGGAATATAAAAAAACTGTAAGAAACATCAACAATCTCCCAGAACATGAGCTCCTACATCCCCAGGAATCTGTCCTGGCACCAAAGCCTGGCCATGCCCAGATTATCTCTGAGCTCAATATGTTTCAATAGACATATGTATAGTGGACAGGAGCAAGAGAGCTCCACTACCAACACCACCTCCCCAGACACCAGGTGGTCCCTGGGATATGCAATGCCTCATTTAAATGAATAATTTTCCTTTGTCCCTTCTTTATATTCTTATAAAAACTTATGGATTTTGGCCTCGGAGCCCTCGGACCTAAGCCCACCCCTTTCCCCGGGGACACAGCG